>WOVY01010795.1:0-308358 GCA_013436015.1 Rhipicephalus annulatus | reverse complement strand
TCCAAGTCAGCAGTGCATTCTTGAGCAACGTTCCACTGACAGTGCTGGATATAGCCAGGAAACCAGACTTTTTCCTTTCGTTTCTTTTGTCTGATTTTCTGGATATGGCCAGAATTTGATCAGGATATGATTAGGAGTTACTTTAGGGACCCTGATTGTCGAATGGTAACTGATGGATTGATTGATATTTGGGGTTTAACGTCTCAAAACCAATATACGATTATTAGAGACGCCATAGTGGAGGGCTCCGGAAATTTCGACCACCCGGGGTTCTTAAACGTGCACCCAAATCTGAGCACACGGGCCTACAGCATTTCCGCCTCCATCGGAAATGTACCGCCGCAGCCGAGATTCGATCCCACTATTTGCGGGTCAGCAGCCAAGTACCTTAGCCACTAGACCACCGCGGCGGGGCTGTCGGATGGCAACTCCACTGCGATAATAATGGTCCAAATAAAACAATGAATCGATGATGCTTTTCTTCAAATAAGTGAGGTGACCACTTTTTTGTAGTGAATGCCAGCTGAATAATATGAACTGCAAAAGTAACCAAGAAGAGAAATTCCAGCACCTCAAGCTCCTCGGCAAGCAAGCGAGGTGCTTGAAGTGCTTGCAACACATTTTATGACTCACTAACGATATATCGACTCCGATATGCGATAAGTGTCCAGGCGTCATCCACTATCCGCCATGTGCGACAGCGACGTGTTTCCCCGAGGTTGTCAAAGTCTAGTTTCCGCTTAAAGTTCGCGAACTAAACTTGCACTTACGCTCAAGTCTCGCGTCAGCAAGAGCAGCGGCAGGTGTGACGCGTGACGTCATGAGGAAATAAGCCCTCGATTGGTCCGTGTACGACGGATATAGGGTTGGGAGCTGTCTCCTACCCTGCCATTCCACGCATTCGCACGTCCGTTCTGCCTTGTCTCTCATGACTTCATCGCGCACGATCAAAATTTGATTTCACTTCGTTTCGTGCACCCTCGACGAGCGCTAAGTGCCAAACGACATAGCTACATACATCGAATCCACGTGGTTGTTGTATAGCTTGTGTACATTGTTGCAATAAGTTAGCCGAAATATGCCACTCACACCACTCCTCTTCTCTACTCCTCTTTTGTCGTATTGCGCCAAGCGACCACAGTTTTTTTTCTTGCTGAGACAATTAGGAACCGATTAGCCTAACAGCAAGCACTTCCTTCTCGCATCAGTTCTAAAAACCATGAAAAGAAACACCCATTGTCACTCGCTAAAGTACGTCTCTTGATAACTTGATCTGCAGATAAAGCAAAGCCCATTGATGAATGGACGCCCTTATTCAATTGTTTGACATACGAACAAACGCAGCTCACACACATCGCCGTTGCTGACGACGCAACCACGAAATAATATGCATGCCTCGGCCGGAGTTGTACGCCTGGGAGCGTACAAACAAAAGACGAGCTTGCGTAAAGAGCGCGTGCAAGCTGTTACACGCGCGATACGCATCACTGGCCATGTGTTGTTGGGCGTGACCGCACGAGCGGCGGCACAAAAGATGAGCGTGGAGAAATAACGAAAGTGTTGTAGCTTTGATGAACACAAAGCGCGGAACGCCGGTATGAAGATAGTACATAATTATGCAGGTGCACTATATATAGTCTATATTTATCTATACGCGAACGCAAAAAGAACCCTCTCAGTTCTTTTGATGATTTCCCACCAGCTGATGCACTCGCGCACAGGTGTACCAGTACCACACGCACTCGCACAGCTGGTACCAGTACAGCTGTACCAGTACTTCACACATTCACACAGCTGGTACCAGTACTTGTACAGCTGTCCTATGGCTGTACACACTCACCCAGCCGGTACAGGTACCAGTACAGCTGTACCAATACTATACCCACTTACACAGCTGATAACACTAGTACAGCTGTCCCAGTACTATACACACTCACTCAGATGGTACCAGTACCAGTGCAGCTGTACCAGCACAGCAGTACCAGAAACAAGAACAGCAGGAAGCATTAGAAATGATATAGATATTGCAGTCCAGTCATCACCACAGGCATGCGCTGCAGTTGCAGCAAAACCGCGGTGCTCCACGCCTGTCAGTGTTGACGACCGGATGGCGCACACCATGCCATTTGTACTGCATGCCGCTTTTCGGGTTTCATTCGACGCCGATAGTACAGACAAGACAAGCGTTCATCTGCGACGGTCACGTCTCAGCACAAATATCGCAGAGTTACAAGAAGAGTACGTCTACTATGCGGACACCCGGTCTTCCTAAGCGGTCGTTCTGAAAACCGTGTACACGTCTATACGCTACGATCTTCACCTCTACGTTAATAACTGGGGAAGACTTGAAGAAGAGAAGGTGATTCTTAGGAGCGAAAGGAAGTGAAAAGTGCGCCCCGTAACTGTCTGCTTCAGTGAGCGACACCTCAACAGTAGCTCACAAGGGATGGGGGTGAGGAGGGATAAAAGGGGTAGGAGTAAAGGAGTAGAAAAGAGGAAGAGACGTGAGGTGGTAAGCCAGAAGGAGCGACAACAAACTGAGGAGATAGGAGAAATAGGAAAGATGTAAACACGGTTACAGGAGTCCGAGCACGGGGCACCTCTTGCAAGAGCTCTTGTCGGCGTCAGTACATGGCGTAAAGCAAGTCCAGTCGGTCAGAGCTACACTGTCGTCGAAGGTTGTCGGCGTCAGAAGGTGACGTAGGGCGAGCCCAGTCGGCCAGAGCTACGCTGACGCCGGAGATAGAAGAAACCACACGCAGTATAGGTAAGTAGGACAAGTGCGCGACCCCGCAGTTCTTATCTCTCGTTAGCCGTCTTGACAGAAGGAACGCAGCCCAACCCTCACTTCGTTCCCCTGATAGTCCATATCGGGTCTGAATGCCGGTTATCACAGCGGGCACTATCGGACTGCAAGTGGACCTCATCGGAAGCCGTTTACGTGACAACAGAAGCGTTCATGTGTCACTCAAAGTAGGCAGAGGGACGACGAAGTGTGTATATGTATGGTCTTTGCCCATTCTCTTAATGCGCGAGAATCAGAAGGCGCAACACTGAACAACAAAAAAAGTGCATAATTTGTCTGGAGTCTGCTGCTTGTTCTTTACCGCACTCACTCGATTAGTACGAGCATTTTTACGGTTGTCTAGTTGGCTCACGAAGCCCATTCTAAGCTCGTGGTATTCAATCAACACCCACGCGTTACGCTCCGCGAGGTGTTGCTGCTGGAAGTTTGTGGAGGTGCTGACTCCCTGTAATGTCGTTTTCGCCCCGAGCTTAAGAGAGACTTAAGTTGTGTTCTCGATGTGGCGCCACCTGGTGGGAGTGAGTTCATGCGGACGTTTGAGGAGGGGAGCTGACTATGTTTTACGGTTTGGTCACGTTCATGGACTGTCATCTCGCGTGTGGGTCTTTGGGTGCGATACCGCGGCTCGTTCCCACGGACTCCCGGGCTGAGTTGAAAGTCGGCGACGCCGCATTCGGGGTACATCGTATGTCCTTTGACGTTGGTTCTTTGTATTGACATTTCATTGCTTTATTCGCCATGTTACTATACTTATATATAAGATTAGGCTGGCGAGCTCGCCGCTATGTAAAGCTATTAAATGACCACGTGTTCGTTACACTTGGACGTGAATTCGCTGCGTTGCTCCATGAGTGCGAAACTCTCTCGAGACCCCGCAAGTTTCCCAAGTCTATAGATCTCAATGAAACCTCACAAGCAACTCTTCGGCATGAATGTTCTTGTGACCGCATGTGTAACCTGACGCGTGCATTATACAGAAAGCCAGGAGATCGGAGAGCAAAGTCCTCTGACGTGTTTCGCCAATAAATCATGTCCTGTGCTCGCTGTGCTACTTATTCTCGCAAGACTTCTTATCTCTAACAAAGTGCTTCATTGGGCTGGTCGGTGCTGCATGGTAGACGAAGAAAGTGCGCAAACGACAGGAAAGGATAGAAGAAACGAGAACAGGTAGGGGATAGAAGAGGCGAGAACGGAGTTCAGTTCTAGTCTGTTCTATCCCCTCCGGTCGTTTGCGCTGTTAAGCACTTTCTTCTTATCTCATCTGCCTCCCTTTCGCATGCTTACCTTATCTTGAAATCCAGCCTGTTACTCATAATGACCAACACTAAGCCAATTTGCAGTAAACAGCCTCGAAGAATAATCGTGCCTGACAACGCGAGCTCGCGTGACGTTTTTTAGACCCAGCAGTCAGGCCTCGTGCAAGCATTGCACGGAACAACAGCTGCCAATGCCAGGTGTACAACAATGAATCAAGCTAACTAGGACACGGCGGACAACTCACTCTCCTGGACCAGCAGAAACCGGCTTCTTGCCTCTGCTATACCTGTACGTACTACCGTGGAACCAGCGGGACGCGACGTCCTTCAAAAACTGTGCGACCAGCCGGCCGCTGCCAAAGACCTCCTCCCCCTGGATGCTGCACTAAAGACAAAGAAACGATTCCCCTTTCTCTCTGAAAGCCGTTCCGTCGGGGTGGAACGGTTTCCCGACGCCCGCAAGACACGAGCTCCAACTAAAACACAAAATGAAAGAGTTGGGTTCGAGCCCTGGCTAAAAACATAGAAACGAAGGGGTTGCGTTCGAGACCCTACCAAAGAGAAAGAACTGCGGGGTTGGGTTCGTCTGCGATAAGCTAGAGGGGGGGAGTGGGGTTTACTAAAAGTAATGCCGAAGCGTTTGTGCGCGTCGGGGAAGGGTGTATTAAAGGAAATACCTAGCCGGGATGGGGCGAGGGAACGCTAAAAGAAGCGAAAGGTGAGAGTGAAAGAGGACGGAGAGGAAGCGCTAAATGAAGCGTGTGCTCTCGCCAGCCGTGCACGTTAGCCAAGGCGCCGACCGATGGTGCGTCGTATACCATAGCAACGTCTTTGTCGGCGTTGCAACCTTCGTCGGCGTCTCGGCCCTGAACTGCTCGGCAGCGCGGGAGAAGAAGAGGCGACGAAGAAGACCTGGAGGAGGATGCTTTCCACCCTCTAGCTCCTCGCTTCTGTGGGCTTGCTGCAACTCTTCTTCCTTTCATCTGCCCCCTCCCCTCTCTTTCTTTTTCTCGCACTCGCGTAAAAGACTGATTCATGAAGGATGAAGTGGTTCTCTCGCACTATTCCTTCCTTCACTTAGTAGCGTGTTGCGACTTTCCCGTTTCTTTCTCTTCTTCCTGTTCGTCCACTTTTTCGGTGGCAGCGACGCTGTTCATGCAGCCGAGGCTGATCTTTTTGTAGAACACCAGGGGCAACAGAAAAAGAGAAAGAGAAGAGACTTATTTACGGGATAAGGCTCATAAGTTCCCCCCTCCCTCCCCCTTTTTCTGTTTTTTTCTTCGTCTCCATGCTTTGCTTTCGTTCATTTTTTTTTCTCTCTCTTTGGGGTGGTCAAGGGCAACCGAGAGAGAGAGAGAGTAAAACTTTATTGAAGGGGAAAGGGAGAGGGGCGTTTTAGAGCCTTTATGGTTGGGGCCCTACGTCCAGGGCTCCACTGGCCTTAGCCGCCCGCCGGACTTGATCCAGTAGTGCGAGCTGCACCCCTGGGTCCGAGCTAGCGAGGTGTGCCTCCCACTGCTCCATACTAGGTGTTAAAGGTTCGCCGAGAAAATTGGTTATGTCGCTTGGTTTACGATCGCACCCCCACGATATGTGGTAGAGAGTCGGTCTTCCACCGCACCACGGACATACAGCCGGGTAAAGAGTTGGATGTATCGCGTGTAACTTCAGTAGGTGCGGAAATACATCCGTTTGAATTTTTCTAAGGTCAGTGGCCTCTTCCCCATTAAGGGATCTGTGAGGTGTTCCACATTTTTGACGCGTGAAGCGCTGGTGAGCTAGAATCTCCCTAGGTAAAATTGGCATGGTCAATGAAAGAGATGGATTCTCCGCTCGGTTACAAAACGCACGAGCTAGAGCGTCCGCCCTTTCATTGCCTTCGAGACCTGCGTGTCCCGGGCACCAGATCAAGCGATGGTGGTGAGTGAGTTTGGATCCTAGCAGCCTCAGCCCCATTGCTGGAAGGCGGCCCCTTAAAAAGAGCCGGCAGGCTTCCTGGGAGTCGGATAAAATAACTGATGGCTCCCCTCTACGCTCCTGAAACCTTAAGGCTAAGGCTATGGCCATCGTCTCCGCCTTTGTAGCCGAGGTCGTGCGTACGGAGGCACTCGTTAGCAGCGTCATGTTGTTGTCGACAACAGTAATTATGTGTCTCTGCCAATCGAAACTGGCCGCATCGACGTACGCGACATTTGAAGCTGAGCCGAATTGCTTTCGAAGCCAGTTTACCCTCGCAGTACGTCGCTCAGCGTGAAAGTCGTGATGCATATTTTTGGGCACCGGTGCGATTGAGATTCGCCTGCGGACCTCTTGGGCTACGTCGACCAGCTCCTCATCAATGTGCTGTGGGTGGGGCGAAATTCCTATTCTAGTGAGTATCGCCCTGCCTGCTGAAGTTTCACTTAGACGATTCCTCTGAGACATGAGGACTGCGGCACTGAGCTCAGCATAAGTGTTATGTATACCGAGAGCTAGGAGCCGCTCGGTCGGTGTGCTGGTGGGTAGACCAAGTGCTGCCTTAAAAGCGCTTCTAATGAGCACATCCACCTGGCTCTCCTCACTTCTGTCGAGTGAGTGGTACGGTAGGCCATACGTCACTCTGCTCAAAACTAAGGCCTGGACAAGCCGGAGAGTATCCTTTTCTTTCATGCCTTTTTTATGATAAGTGATGCGACGGATCATTCTAGCTATCTGTTTAACCGTAGTCTTTAAGGTGGTTATCGTGTGACTGGCTTTGCCATTGCTTTGGACCCAGAAGCCAAGTATACGGGCCTGAGTAACCTCGGCTATGGCATGGCCGTCTACCTGTAAGTTTATGTCACCGTTACTTTTGTAATACTTACTGTGTATTCTTATGAGTTCAGATTTTTCAGGCGCACAGCTCAGCCCACTATTTCTTGCGAACTCTGCCACAGCTGTCGCAGCAGCCTGGAGGGTCTGCTCTTTCAGCGCCAGTGAACCCTTCGTAGCCCAGAGTGTGATGTCGTCCGCATACAATGTATATCCAAGGTGCGGGATTGCTTCGAGCTCGTGAGCAAGTCTGCGCATAGCTATGTTAAAGAGCAAGGGGGAGATGACTGCCCCTTGCGGTGTGCCTTTATTTGGCATCGAGAACGGCACCGATCTCGTGTCGCCTATCCCAATAGTTGCCGTCCGCCCAGAGAGGAAGGATTTAATGTAGTTAAATGTACGTTTTCCGCAGCCGATTGTGTTGAGTTCAGAGAGAATGGCCTCGTGCGAAACATTATCAAAGGCCCCTTTGAGGTCGAGGGCCAAGACCAAATGTTCGCCTCCCCTGGGTACGCAACTCATGACCTCTTCTTTTAAAAGGAGGAAGGCATCCTGGGTTGAGAGTCCGGAGCGAAAACCAATCATGGTAGCGGGAAACAGATTTTCTTTTTCAATGTAATTTTGAAGCCGTGTCTGTACTACTCGCTCGTAGAGCTTGCCCATGCACGAAGTAAGCGAAATGGGCCGCAGGGCTCCGAGCGATGGTGCTTTACCGGGCTTTGGTATAGTTATTATTTTGGCTTCCTTCCACTCCGGAGGAACGTGACCTTGGGACCAGCAGTGGTCGTTGAGAAATTGCGTTATCTGCTCAAGAACCTCAGTGCTGAGGTTTCTTATCATAGCGTTTGTTATACCATCCGATCCCGGCGCAGAGTTCCGATTGGCTGCCTGGGCTGCCGCGAAAACCTCTTCTTTCGTGATTGCGGCGTCTAATGTGGCATTCTCGCTACCGATGTACTCTAATGTACTTGGCGGAACCACATCAGTACCGATATAACGGTCTTTAAGCGCCTGGATCAACTCTCCGTCGGTGCCGGGGTAGCTGTGTACTATTCTTTGAAGAATGCGGTTCATGGAGGATTTAGATTTGTCCGGCTCCAGCATGGACCTCAGTATCGCCCACGTCTGGCTAGTCCCTAGTGTACCGCGGAGAGAACCGCAAAACTGCACCCAACCATCGGTGGCAAGTTTCGTGGCGTATTCATTCGCTTCCTCCGACAGAGCAGCGATTCGCCTGTAGAGGCAGCGGTTGAGGCGTTGTTTTTTCCACCTCTTGATCAGGCGTCGCCTACTATCCCACATGTGCAATAGGTGCCGGTCTATCGCAGGCGCCTCAACTGTGCGCGCTATTTTCTTAGAGGTGGCATCATGCGTTTCTCGAATGAAAGCAACCCACCCACTGACATCACAGGGCGTTTGCTCCGGCAGAGGGCGCTTTCGAAAGGTCACCCAGTCTGTCATCACAACGTCACCAGCGACACGACGAACTTTTGGTGATGCTATAGAAGTGCTAAGAATATAATGGTCACTACCAAGATTTTCATCGAGGTTTGACCACGTGGCATTTTTAATGTTGAAGGTGAAGGTCAAATCAGGGTACGTGTCCCTGCTAATGCTATTACCAAGCCTGGTGGGTGCTGTTGGCAGAGTGATAAGGGTAAAACCTAATTTAGACGTGGTGTTCTCTAATAACACTCCCTTGGGTGAATCCCGGACGTAGCCCCAAGCGGTGCTCGGAGCATTAAAGTCGCCCACCACCACTAATTGATCTCTGGTGCCAACGGCTCGAACTGCCTCGTTTAGGAGTGGGCCGAAGTCGTCATTCCGGTTTTTGGGAGGACTGTATATGTTTAAAATTTTCGTTCGTACTTTTCCTCGTTTTTGTGGGAAGACATCGATAATTTGGTGATTAATGTCAGTCTGATCGTAATGATCTAGCGCGACTGTCATGAAGTTACTCACCAGCGCTGCAACGCGGGGGTATTTTGGATCGTATAATGTGTAATATCCCTGCAATTTGACGGGACGGTTCCCAACTTCTTGCAGGCATATTACATCAGGTGGGATTAGTGCCGAATGGATGTAATTCTGCAATGCCGCCGCTCGTTTGTGGAACGTGCGACAATTCCACTGCCAGATTTCTAGGTGGTCGGAGTTTTGCGTGGAATTAGTTCGCGCCATGGTGACTACTGCCTTTATTGGGGGGTGTCTGCTTTCTCCGTGATTCGACGGTCCTTCGGTAGTGGACTGCTCGCGGAGGTAACACTGACCCGCTTGTTGATGGCACGCTGAATGCCTACAACTGAGTCATTAACGTATCGTCTTTGTTGTTCCGTTTCTGCTGCAAACTCTTTCCTGTACTCCGAAAACATTTGATGCATTTGCTGCATCATCTGCTCTCGGAGTTCAGACGCTGCTCGTTGCTGTTGTGATTGGAGTTCTCGCATTAAGTTTCGCAAGCTCTGCAACTGTTCCCCCATCTGTAACTGGCTAACGTGGGCCTCCTCGCTAAACCTCTGAGGTATGTCTACTTTCGCCGTTCCTCCCTCCAAAGAGTGGGCTACGGTTGCCCTGGAGATAGCATGAGTGGCGTTGTTGTTCGCCTCTAAGGCGTTAAGCCTGGCTTCAAGTTTGGTTTCTAAAGATGATATGATTTTGTGGAACTCCCGGCGTTCCTCCTTAATCTGGCATCGAAGTTTCTCGTTTTCTAAAGCAAGCTGCTTATTCTCGGCAACCATTTTCTGATATTCGGGATTCTCAATTAAGGGAGCAGATGGAGACACAATCCTCGCCCAGCTCACCATGTTTGCTGGCTGGCAGGCGGCTGCCTCCGTCCCCTCTTTGGGCGGCGTCAAGATTTGTACCAGCGCTTTCTTCTTCTGCTGCTGATGCTGCTGCTGTTGCTGCTGCTGCTGTTGCTGTTGCTGTTGCTGCTGTTGCTGCTGCTGCTGCTGTTGTTGTTGCTGCTGCTGTTGCTGCTGTTGGTGCTGCTGCTGATGCGGCTGTTTGTTGAGTTGTTTTCTGGACGCAGACTGGGCTCGACCCTTTGAGGAAGCCCGTGACTTGGATCTTGAACGTGAGCGTGATTCCACTGACGAGTCCCGCTCGGAGCTGAACCAGCGTGGATGGTGCCTCCGTTTTGGCTGATCCACTCGGGACCTCCTAGGCGGGACGTGTTTAAGCTTCTTCTTGCACATTTTGTCACCTGTCATATGGTCCTCACCACATATCACGCACTTAGGGGTACACTCGTGTCCTTGTGCGGGTTCACTTGTTCCACACGTGGAGCATACATTGGCGTCGGGCGTTGGGCACACGTCAGTTCGATGCCCTGTGGAGTGGCATACCTTGCAAGCCTGCCTCGTAGGCTTGTGGGGATAACAGATGGCTTCCGCTCCCATGAAATAGACGCACCTAGGCAGTGTGCTGCCCGTGAAGGTAATGATGGCGGTCTTCGTAGATCCGAGCATGCGTGCCCGCTCAATCTTGACCCCCTGTGTTCTCACACGGAGATTCGCCATGAGTTCTGCTTGAGAAGTCCCCGACGGAATACCATGGACTATGCCTCGTAGGACGTCCTCAGGATCCGCCACATACGAGTTGAATGAGTGCACTCGTCCCCTGATATTCAGATGCGTGATCTCTCGCAGCTCTTTGGCTACATGCTCGTGGGGCGTCGATACGATGATAATATTCGAGCCCGGGTGGACGCGCAGCATGAAGCAACCACCGTCGAAGTGTCGGTGGCAAGCGTCTATTACAGCGGTGGAAAGTTCATAGCCGAGTACGTCTTTTACGGCGAGGCCTTTGTGAGGCCTAAGGATGATCTTTATGTCGTCCTTTGGCAGGGGCGGGAGCGGACGGCGACTTCTCGTACGACGTCGGCGCTTCACCTGATTTCCCTGCTTCGGTGGGCTGCTTGACGAGGCGTTGCACTCCACAGCTTCTGACGCGTTTTTCTGGTTTTTCTTCTGGTTCTTCTTTTGCCGGCGTGTCAAAACCGTGTGCCAGCCATCCTCCGTCCATGCGGCACCATCCTGGCGTTCCCCTGCAGACACATTGTCGACTTCTTCGGACGAACCCTGCAGTGACCAGGTCTGAACGTCCATTTGAGTGGTTTCTGTAGCAGACTCCTCATCTGTGTGAACCAGTGGCTGCTCCTGAGGAGACCTCGGTGTTTCCTGAAGAGCGTCCATCCGCCGACGCTTGAGACGCGACCACGACGCAGAAGCCGCTATGCGGCGGTGCGTCTGGCCGGGCGCGACGGTCGCTGCCTCGAAGTTTTCAGCTTGCAGAAGACCGAAAAACAGCCACTCACCGCTGAAATTCGACGTTCACTGTTCGCTGTACTTCACGAAATCCGATGCACTTCAAACAACCAGAAATCGCCGAAAAACCATAGAAAATCTGCGGAGCCGATGCGACGCGCGTCCGCACACCGTGGCCCCCTAGCGGCCAATCGGCAACCGAGAAGCTGTCGAAGTGCGCGTTCCTTCTACTGAACGGGCTTCCCCTTCCACCCTAGGTTGCTGAAACACGGCGCCAAATGTGTCAGTGGGGCGTCAGCAAGGCGACTCCCGGATGAGGTTCTGATTCTCCTCGCCTTACAGCCTGTTTAAGTCAAATAATTATTTTAATTTGTTAATTAATGATACAAGACTGTGTTACAATTTTTGATGCCTGTCATATGGCACAAGAAAATAAAATGCGGCTGATCCCTAGTGCGCAAAGTCAGCGCCTGTCTGTCTGTCCTTCCGTCCATCCTGTCTATCTATCTATCTATCTATCTATCTATCTATCTATCTATCTATCTATCTATCTATCTATCTATCTATCTATCTATCTATCTATCTATCTATCTATCTATCTATGACTCTGGCTGTCTGTGACGCCAATGTGCCGCGACATGTCGCCCCAGTGACGTCATGAGGATTCACAATATTGCTGGATCTGTGCAGCCGTCATGACATTCCGGTCGACCTCATATGTGATCGTGTGACCTTTTTGGAAAAGCCTTCCTGACGCCGGCAACGATCACCGTGATTTCTCGTCTAATGAAGCATCTATACATTTTGCTTTAAAAATAAAGAAAGAGAGAGAGTAAAACTTTATTGAAGGGGAAAGGGAGAGGGGCGTTTTAGAGCCTTTATGGTTGGGGCCCTACGTCCAGGGCTCCACTGGCCTTAGCCGCCCGCCGGACTTGATCCAGTAGTGCGAGCTGCACCCCTGGGTCCGAGCTAGCGAGGTGTGCCTCCCACTGCTCCATACTAGGTGTTAAAGGTTCGCCGAGAAAATTGGTTATGTCGCTTGGTTTACGATCGCACCCCCACGATATGTGGTAGAGAGTCGGTCTTCCACCGCACCACGGACATACAGCCGGGTAAAGAGTTGGATGTATCGCGTGTAACTTCAGTAGGTGCGGAAATACATCCGTTTGAATTTTTCTAAGGTCAGTGGCCTCTTCCCCATTAAGGGATCTGTGAGGTGTTCCACATTTTTGACGCGTGAAGCGCTGGTGAGCTAGAATCTCCCTAGGTAAAATTGGCATGGTCAATGAAAGAGATGGATTCTCCGCTCGGTTACAAAACGCACGAGCTAGAGCGTCCGCCCTTTCATTGCCTTCGAGACCTGCGTGTCCCGGGCACCAGATCAAGCGATGGTGGTGAGTGAGTTTGGATCCTAGCAGCCTCAGCCCCATTGCTGGAAGGCGGCCCCTTAAAAAGAGCCGGCAGGCTTCCTGGGAGTCGGATAAAATAACTGATGGCTCCCCTCTACGCTCCTGAAACCTTAAGGCTAAGGCTATGGCCATCGTCTCCGCCTTTGTAGCCGAGGTCGTGCGTACGGAGGCACTCGTTAGCAGCGTCATGTTGTTGTCGACAACAGTAATTATGTGTCTCTGCCAATCGAAACTGGCCGCATCGACGTACGCGACATTTGAAGCTGAGCCGAATTGCTTTCGAAGCCAGTTTACCCTCGCAGTACGTCGCTCAGCGTGAAAGTCGTGATGCATATTTTTGGGCACCGGTGCGATTGAGATTCGCCTGCGGACCTCTTGGGCTACGTCGACCAGCTCCTCATCAATGTGCTGTGGGTGGGGCGAAATTCCTATTCTAGTGAGTATCGCCCTGCCTGCTGAAGTTTCACTTAGACGATTCCTCTGAGACATGAGGACTGCGGCACTGAGCTCAGCATAAGTGTTATGTATACCGAGAGCTAGGAGCCGCTCGGTCGGTGTGCTGGTGGGTAGACCAAGTGCTGCCTTAAAAGCGCTTCTAATGAGCACATCCACCTGGCTCTCCTCACTTCTGTCGAGTGAGTGGTACGGTAGGCCATACGTCACTCTGCTCAAAACTAAGGCCTGGACAAGCCGGAGAGTATCCTTTTCTCTCATGCCTTTTTTATGATAAGTGATGCGACGGATCATTCTAGCTATCTGTTTAACCGTAGTCTTTAAGGTGGTTATCGTGTGACTGGCTTTGCCATTGCTTTGGACCCAGAAGCCAAGTATACGGGCCTGAGTAACCTCGGCTATGGCATGGCCGTCTACCTGTAAGTTTATGTCACCGTTACTTTTGTAATACTTACTGTGTATTCTTATGAGTTCAGATTTTTCAGGCGCACAGCTCAGCCCACTATTTCTTGCGAACTCTGCCACAGCTGTCGCAGCAGCCTGGAGGGTCTGCTCTTTCAGCGCCAGTGAACCCTTCGTAGCCCAGAGTGTGATGTCGTCCGCATACAATGTATATCCAAGGTGCGGGATTGCTTCGAGCTCGTGAGCAAGTCTGCGCATAGCTATGTTAAAGAGCAAGGGGGAGATGACTGCCCCTTGCGGTGTGCCTTTATTTGGCATCGAGAACGGCACCGATCTCGTGTCGCCTATCCCAATAGTTGCCGTCCGCCCAGAGAGGAAGGATTTAATGTAGTTAAATGTACGTTTTCCGCAGCCGATTGTGTTGAGTTCAGAGAGAATGGCCTCGTGCGAAACATTATCAAAGGCCCCTTTGAGGTCGAGGGCCAAGACCAAATGTTCGCCTCCCCTGGGTACGCAACTCATGACCTCTTCTTTTAAAAGGAGGAAGGCATCCTGGGTTGAGAGTCCGGAGCGAAAACCAATCATGGTAGCGGGAAACAGATTTTCTTTTTCAATGTAATTTTGAAGCCGTGTCTGTACTACTCGCTCGTAGAGCTTGCCCATGCACGAAGTAAGCGAAATGGGCCGCAGGGCTCCGAGCGATGGTGCTTTACCGGGCTTTGGTATAGTTATTATTTTGGCTTCCTTCCACTCCGGAGGAACGTGACCTTGGGACCAGCAGTGGTCGTTGAGAAATTGCGTTATCTGCTCAAGAACCTCAGTGCTGAGGTTTCTTATCATAGCGTTTGTTATACCATCCGATCCCGGCGCAGAGTTCCGATTGGCTGCCTGGGCTGCCGCGAAAACCTCTTCTTTCGTGATTGCGGCGTCTAATGTGGCATTCTCGCTACCGATGTACTCTAATGTACTTGGCGGAACCACATCAGTACCGATATAACGGTCTTTAAGCGCCTGGATCAACTCTCCGTCGGTGCCGGGGTAGCTGTGTACTATTCTTTGAAGAATGCGGTTCATGGAGGATTTAGATTTGTCCGGCTCCAGCATGGACCTCAGTATCGCCCACGTCTGGCTAGTCCCTAGTGTACCGCGGAGAGAACCGCAAAACTGCACCCAACCATCGGTGGCAAGTTTCGTGGCGTATTCATTCGCTTCCTCCGACAGAGCAGCGATTCGCCTGTAGAGGCAGCGGTTGAGGCGTTGTTTTTTCCACCTCTTGATCAGGCGTCGCCTACTATCCCACATGTGCAATAGGTGCCGGTCTATCGCAGGCGCCTCAACTGTGCGCGCTATTTTCTTAGAGGTGGCATCATGCGTTTCTCGAATGAAAGCAACCCACCCACTGACATCACAGGGCGTTTGCTCCGGCAGAGGGCGCTTTCGAAAGGTCACCCAGTCTGTCATCACAACGTCACCAGCGACACGACGAACTTTTGGTGATGCTATAGAAGTGCTAAGAATATAATGGTCACTACCAAGATTTTCATCGAGGTTTGACCACGTGGCATTTTTAATGTTGAAGGTGAAGGTCAAATCAGGGTACGTGTCCCTGCTAATGCTATTACCAAGCCTGGTGGGTGCTGTTGGCAGAGTGATAAGGGTAAAACCTAATTTAGACGTGGTGTTCTCTAATAACACTCCCTTGGGTGAATCCCGGACGTAGCCCCAAGCGGTGCTCGGAGCATTAAAGTCGCCCACCACCACTAATTGATCTCTGGTGCCAACGGCTCGAACTGCCTCGTTTAGGAGTGGGCCGAAGTCGTCATTCCGGTTTTTGGGAGGACTGTATATGTTTAAAATTTTCGTTCGTACTTTTCCTCGTTTTTGTGGGAAGACATCGATAATTTGGTGATTAATGTCAGTCTGATCGTAATGATCTAGCGCGACTGTCATGAAGTTACTCACCAGCGCTGCAACGCGGGGGTATTTTGGATCGTATAATGTGTAATATCCCTGCAATTTGACGGGACGGTTCCCAACTTCTTGCAGGCATATTACATCAGGTGGGATTAGTGCCGAATGGATGTAATTCTGCAATGCCGCCGCTCGTTTGTGGAACGTGCGACAATTCCACTGCCAGATTTCTAGGTGGTCGGAGTTTTGCGTGGAATTAGTTCGCGCCATGGTGACTACTGCCTTTATTGGGGGGTGTCTGCTTTCTCCGTGATTCGACGGTCCTTCGGTAGTGGACTGCTCGCGGAGGTAACACTGACCCGCTTGTTGATGGCACGCTGAATGCCTACAACTGAGTCATTAACGTATCGTCTTTGTTGTTCCGTTTCTGCTGCAAACTCTTTCCTGTACTCCGAAAACATTTGATGCATTTGCTGCATCATCTGCTCTCGGAGTTCAGACGCTGCTCGTTGCTGTTGTGATTGGAGTTCTCGCATTAAGTTTCGCAAGCTCTGCAACTGTTCCCCCATCTGTAACTGGCTAACGTGGGCCTCCTCGCTAAACCTCTGAGGTATGTCTACTTTCGCCGTTCCTCCCTCCAAAGAGTGGGCTACGGTTGCCCTGGAGATAGCATGAGTGGCGTTGTTGTTCGCCTCTAAGGCGTTAAGCCTGGCTTCAAGTTTGGTTTCTAAAGATGATATGATTTTGTGGAACTCCCGGCGTTCCTCCTTAATCTGGCATCGAAGTTTCTCGTTTTCTAAAGCAAGCTGCTTATTCTCGGCAACCATTTTCTGATATTCGGGATTCTCAATTAAGGGAGCAGATGGAGACACAATCCTCGCCCAGCTCACCGTGTTTGCTGGCTGGCAGGCGGCTGCCTCCGTCCCCTCTTTGGGCGGCGTCAAGATTTGTACCAGCGCTTTCTTCTTCTGCTGCTGATGCTGCTGCTGTTGCTGCTGCTGCTGTTGCTGTTGCTGTTGCTGCTGTTGCTGCTGCTGCTGCTGTTGTTGTTGCTGCTGCTGTTGCTGCTGTTGGTGCTGCTGCTGATGCGGCTGTTTGTTGAGTTGTTTTCTGGACGCAGACTGGGCTCGACCCTTTGAGGAAGCCCGTGACTTGGATCTTGAACGTGAGCGTGATTCCACTGACGAGTCCCGCTCGGAGCTGAACCAGCGTGGATGGTGCCTCCGTTTTGGCTGATCCACTCGGGACCTCCTAGGCGGGACGTGTTTAAGCTTCTTCTTGCACATTTTGTCACCTGTCATATGGTCCTCACCACATATCACGCACTTAGGGGTACACTCGTGTCCTTGTGCGGGTTCACTTGTTCCACACGTGGAGCATACATTGGCGTCGGGCGTTGGGCACACGTCAGTTCGATGCCCTGTGGAGTGGCATACCTTGCAAGCCTGCCTCGTAGGCTTGTGGGGATAACAGATGGCTTCCGCTCCCATGAAATAGACGCACCTAGGCAGTGTGCTGCCCGTGAAGGTAATGATGGCGGTCTTCGTAGATCCGAGCATGCGTGCCCGCTCAATCTTGACCCCCTGTGTTCTCACACGGAGATTCGCCATGAGTTCTGCTTGAGAAGTCCCCGACGGAATACCATGGACTATGCCTCGTAGGACGTCCTCAGGATCCGCCACATACGAGTTGAATGAGTGCACTCGTCCCCTGATATTCAGATGCGTGATCTCTCGCAGCTCTTTGGCTACATGCTCGTGGGGCGTCGATACGATGATAATATTCGAGCCCGGGTGGACGCGCAGCATGAAGCAACCACCGTCGAAGTGTCGGTGGCAAGCGTCTATTACAGCGGTGGAAAGTTCATAGCCGAGTACGTCTTTTACGGCGAGGCCTTTGTGAGGCCTAAGGATGATCTTTATGTCGTCCTTTGGCAGGGGCGGGAGCGGACGGCGACTTCTCGTACGACGTCGGCGCTTCACCTGATTTCCCTGCTTCGGTGGGCTGCTTGACGAGGCGTTGCACTCCACAGCTTCTGACGCGTTTTTCTGGTTTTTCTTCTGGTTCTTCTTTTGCCGGCGTGTCAAAACCGTGTGCCAGCCATCCTCCGTCCATGCGGCACCATCCTGGCGTTCCCCTGCAGACACATTGTCGACTTCTTCGGACGAACCCTGCAGTGACCAGGTCTGAACGTCCATTTGAGTGGTTTCTGTAGCAGACTCCTCATCTGTGTGAACCAGTGGCTGCTCCTGAGGAGACCTCGGTGTTTCCTGAAGAGCGTCCATCCGCCGACGCTTGAGACGCGACCACGACGCAGAAGCCGCTATGCGGCGGTGCGTCTGGCCGGGCGCGACGGTCGCTGCCTCGAAGTTTTCAGCTTGCAGAAGACCGAAAAACAGCCACTCACCGCTGAAATTCGACGTGCACTGTTCGCTGTACTTCACGAAATCCGATGCACTTCAAACAACCAGAAATCGCCGAAAAACCATAGAAAATCTGCGGAGCCGATGCGACGCGCGTCCGCACACCGTGGCCCCCTAGCGGCCAAAGCCAATAAAGAAAGAAAAATATTTCTTTCCCGTCGGGTAAAAGAGTTCCGTCTCCATCGGGCTCTTCCATGTTTCGCACTCCTTTCTCGTTCTACACCGTGCAAGGCGTCTCTCATCGAACGCACACCCGAGAGACGTAAACAACTATAGAAGCTGGCGAGGCGCGAGCGAACGAAGCGCTCTGAACGAGCGTTCATAACCAATCCTTCACCTCCTGTATAGCTTTTGCTGAACCCAACTGTCTAGTTTATACGCCGGCGGCTCGCATGAACCCACTTGTAACCACTTCTCGGCGCCCGATTAGAACGAAAGCGCGTGCTAGCACGAAAGCGCCGACCCGAGGGCGCGTGCCCTCACGCGCCTCGTTTGTTTATTTACTTCCCTCCGCCAAGGGCCTTGCGGCATGGCTAGCGTCTGTGTGCGGCTCGTGAACCCCAAAGAAGAAAGAAGGAATTAAAGAAAAGAAAGTAAAAGATAGATAGATAGATAGATAGATAGATAGATAGATAGATAGATAGATAGATAGATAGATAGATAGATAGATAGATAGATAGATAGATAGAAAATGAAGGGGAAGAAAACATAACTTGATAAATAAACTGAGAAGCAGAAGAACATGGCTTTCGTCTTCGAGTAGTGTTAGAGAACTGCAGAAAGAACCACGGGAGTAATGAGGGGAGGGGGAGCATACTCGAAAAGTTGCCAGACTGAGAAAATCTTCACACCCGCCGTAAATAAGTGCTAGGGGCATCGTTGCGTTTTGAGGAACGACAACTACTGTCACTACTGTTTCTGGTTGCTCTATTGTTTGTATACTTGCATCGCATGCAAACATGTACACGCATGCCGAATGCGCATGGAAGTAGGAGCCTCTGTCTGGCAATACGGCCTTTAGCTTTACTCCTCTTTCTGTATCACAAAGAAAGAAATAAACTTCAACTTCAATAAACAACTTGGGCCCCGACACATACCCCTCTCAGTGGGCAAAGGCGGTGCTTCGGCGACCTGAAATCGCTATCTACCATTGCACGCTGATCGTTCCGACGGTACTACGACTTCTCCGCGACTTGTTAGCGCTCCGAAACTTTCATTTCCCAGCGCAAGCGGCACATCATCGACGTCTGCAGCGACGTACGGTGCGCAGCACCACCTCGCGGTGCTTTCAACAACGCCCCGTTGTGTCAACCTTGGAGCCCCACTGACAACGGCGGTGAGTTGAACCAGCGCCCCAAATGTGGTATTGGCGGAACCCCTCAGGACCGGGGTGCTCGTAGCATGCAGGATATGCCACAAAGACAAATAACAGACAAATGTAACAGACAAATGTTCTGCACGTTCGTAACTTTTACTGGTGAATGGAAGAGGTGTAGGTAGACCAAATATACTTTCGAGAACCGAACAGGGCTGATCCATCTGATATCTCTGTTCGTTATGCATCAATTCTTTTTTTTAAATAGAGGATTCACTAGTGAATGTACTGTTATCCTTACGCACGTATCCACTCCTGCTCTACAAACTGACTGGCTGCAGTCCGTATTTAACTGCTAAAGCTGCCATGAGGTGACAAAAATGATTATGACATCACTATGACGTCAGATAACGACATGGCGTCACGTGATGGCGTCATCTCCTCGCACTGACGATTAATCAAAGGTGAGCCGATCACAGAGGCTATACAAAAAAGTCAGCCAGTCGGTTGGTCGGTCGCAGTCAAGAACTGTAGTGAGAGGTCCTCAGGAGTTTAAGATGAAGTGTGAAAAGGTATAGGTCGACTAAACGTACGTACTTTTCAAATATTTTCTATGGGTAAACCACTTCTGATATCTCTGTGGCTATACGTTTTTTTTTCTTATTTTTTTCTTCTTAATAAAAGCTTTTCTTGTTATGATGTACTGTCATCGATACGCTTGTAACTCGTCCTGTTCAACCCCTCTTCGCTATGCATATGGCAACAGTTTATTGAGAATACATAACGAATATTCCAGACTGCAAGTATATCCTGCCAGAGGAAACAGCCTGGTCGTTAGAGCAGTTGTCCTTTAGGCATAAAGCGATCGCTTTTTCCATAATCAAAATGACATGCGTATAGAAAAAGCGCAGGCCCTACTGACGCCATAGCAACATCCTGTTCCCAGTGCGCATTTCAAACACTTAGTGCATGAGACCTTTTCGAATTCGGTATGCGTGGCCTTAAGGGAATAGGCGCAGTAGCGTATGTGTGCCATTTGTAGTGGGTACCGACTTTCAACGACGGAGTCATAATCACATATTTTGACACCCGTTGCTAATGGACGCTTGTACCACACATTATTTCTGCAATATATGCATGCGTTGGGAAGGATGTAGATAGGACGCGTGTGTTTGTGAAGCATGAAAGCTGCTTTCACTGCATTTCCAAGCAGAGGAAGTTCTTTTCACTGTTTTCACATCATAACACACATTGTATTAAATACCATTAAAGAAAAAAGAGAAAGGAGGCGTGGCCGGGTGGTAGAACATCCGCTTGCCACGCAAACGACTCGGGCTCTATTCCCACTCGATTCCAAACGACCCGGGTTCGGTCCCCACTCTGCTCCAGGGTTTTCTTTTTATCATTTACCTATTTTATTCGCGTCGTTCTCAATTCCTCGGTCACGCATAATATGATGACTTTTGCCGCTTGACACGCGAGTTTTTGCATTCTTTTGCTACCCCCGCACAAACACAACGCTTTCAGATGAGTGATCCCCACTCCACACCGCAATATTAGAGTTATGTAGACTTCAAGTGCCCTGCGTGTAAACACAGCGCAAAGGCCACATCGCGTAGCAGACGCCCCTCGGTTTCCGCGTGCTCCCGAGAGCGGAGAGCACACGGGTCCAACGGATAGATGGATGGATGGATATGGCTGTACCCTTTAGATCAGGCGGTGGCTAGCGCCACCAAGCCGTAAATCTTAATGAACCAAAAACTATGATTATTTTTTTCCTCCTTCAAATAGTGAGGTTGAGGATTCGTACCTTGCAGTGAAGGGTTTAATGTTCACTCGTGCCTTGACTTTAGCCACCAATCAGATAACCTCCTTCTAGGTAATTCTACCCGCTTAAAGTCTATTTTGCCCTCCCGGTCCCTAAACCCCAGTGCCGGGGGTTTAGGGAACCGCACAACGGCGGCGCGGCGCGGCAGTTCACCGCATAAGGCCCACGCGTACCCACGCGGAAGCCAGACACTCCCTCTACTCTATATAGGTCACTCCGTCTGCGTACGCCAATTCCTGCGTCTACGTCATGCCCTCATTCTCTGGACCATCTGGTCACGTGCGCGCGCGAAAGAAAGGGCAAGCGGCGTTCATATTGAAATTTGACCCTTTTACACGGCGCGTAGCACTGTAAATCTCGGCAGACGTCGTCGCGAACGCCTATAGATTGTGCTCGCCAGCTCGAAATTGTCAAACCTGGTGAGTGGCCATTTAAGATAGTTGGAACTTCACATATTGGTAAGGTTCCAACTTTAAGTAAAGCGACTTTTCTCGAAAGGTGTCGGTCCTGGGTTCGGTCACCAGACCAGAACCAACATTTCCGGCAACTATACGAAGCTTTCTTCCCGAGGAATCGTGGTTTACTCGTGGCTTCGTGCTAAAAAAAACAAAAAAAACTGGTGTTTGAAATATAGTTTACCATTTCTTAAGACTAAACACTGTATACACGTGCCGCTTACACTGTTGGCAACTCGATGGCCTATACACCACGTCCAGCATATCATTCGCGGAGCAGCAAATATCGACGGTCGGAGACGCCTTTGCATGCGTGTCGCGTACAAAATACGATGCTTATCGCTGTATGCGAAGACAGGCGATGAACTGCTTCCGGTTTTGTCCACCGACACAGCATAGCAGCATGCAGTGGCGAGGAAAAACAAAAAAAGCCTTGGCAAGTAGACCACAGAGTTGCGACGCTTTTCTGTCTGTTTAGCCAAATATCTCAATAAGTATTCTTCTAAGCTGCGTGAGATAGAATTTCTCGCTGCCTTCTTTCGCCCAAAAGAAACACACACACATAAAAAAATGCTTTCCTCACTCTAATACAACTCAAAAACCTGATTCACGCTTCCTTGTTTGAATATAATGAATTGCGTGACGGGAATTTTTTGGGGGGGCACAACGCATGTATTTAGACAAAGCGGGCAACGATTCAGAGTACTAGGTACTCTATTATGGGAGAGCATGCAGCCATCCCGTGTGCCTCAGAAACACCCACAGCACAGCGTCTGTTTAGAAAAATTGGCACATCCCACGCACAGTGGGAATCGATGATATGCGAAGCACGAATGACTCGGGAAGGTTGATATGCCACTTTCAAACCACCACAACGTTACTAGCAAGAGGTAAATTATGCCGTACACGACCTTCCGTGTGATGATCATCATGTTCGGATGTGTCGTTTACCTTCGTCATCTATTCACGTCACGTGATGACAAATTTAGTACATGCGGAGCTAGCGAAGCGACCGCGAGCACGCTATGAGCGTGGTATGTTGTCGTGTTCTTACATCACACGCGTCTGACGATTATATTGTTTGCACCAGTCACACACTTTCATCCATTGGCGTAATGAAACACCAAATTTATATATGTGGAGCTAGCGAAACGGCTTATAGTGCATCATGAAGGGCCCAATATACACCAACGTAACGTTCACAGCGGCGCTACGTTAGCAAAACGCAAGCACTCTATAGTCTGACGCCAAGTGCGACCGGCGCGACCAGCGTCCATCGGCGCTGCCCGACGGCAACTGGGGCGAAATGCAACATGCTGCATTTGGCGCCAATGAGTTACCGTGACAGCACTGCGTCTACCTCTTTTCGAGATGGAGGGACGCTGGACGCTCTGAAACGCGCATTCGTCAAGGCAATGAAGCGCGCGCCTGCGGGTATATGGCAGGACCAGCGCCTGGCGTGGCAACGCCGGCGCGACGCAACGGAACGAACGCCGGCGAGCACGCACACCAGCGACTTGACTGTGGTATGTAGTCATGTTCTCACATGACACGCATCTCATGATTATCATGTTTGAACCAGTCACATACCTTCGTCATCTATTGGCATCACGTAATACCAAGTTTGGCATATATGAAGCTAGCGAAACAGCCGCGAGCGCATCATGAGTGTGGCATGTAGTCATGTTGTTACATGACACGCATGTCGTGATTACCATGTTTCGATGGGTCATTTACCTATGTCGTCCGTTCGCGTCACGTAATACCGAATTTGGTATATATGTGAAGCTAAACGGCCGTGAGCGCATCATGAGCGTAACATGTAGTCATGTTGTTACATGACACGCATCTCATGTTTATCGTGTTTGCAGCAGTTTAATACCTTTGTCATCCATTCATGGCCCGTAATACCAAATGTCGTATAATTGAAGCTAGCGAAACGGCCACCAGCGCATCATGAGCGTGGCATGTAGTCATGTTGTTACATGGCACGCATCTCATGATTATCTTATTTGTACCAGTCATATACCTTCGTCATCCATTCACGTACCGTAACACCAAATTTGGTATATGTGACGCTAGCGAAATGGCCGAGAGCGCATCATGAGCGTGGCATGTGGTCATATTGTTACATGACTCGCATGTCATGATTTCCATGCTAGGGTCTGTCGCTTGTGTTTGCCATGCAATCATGTGATACCATACCAGTTTTGCAACATGCCATGTGAACGAGACCACCGCAAAAGCTGCAGGACCGTGAAATGTAAATCATGACATTCATGACATACATATCATGAGTTTTATGTTATGAATAGTCAAATATTCTCATCATATAGTCATGTTATGTCATACCAAGTTTGGTATCGATACCTTTATCCGAACGGCCAGGAGAGCTAAAAGTCGTAGATAGATAGATAGATAGATAGATAGATAGATAGATAGATAGATAGATAGATAGATAGATAGATAGATAGATAGATAGATAGATAGATAGATAGATAGATAGATAGATAGATAGATAGACAGACAGACAGATAGATAGATAGATAGATAGATAGACAGACAGACAGACAGACAGACAGACAGACAGACAGACAGACAGACAGACAGACAGACAGACAGACAGACAGACAGACAGACAGACAGACAGACAGACAGATAGATAGATAGATAGATAGATAGATAGATAGATAGATAGATAGATAGATAGATAGATAGATAGATAGACAGACAGACAGACAGACAGACAGACAGACAGACAGACAGACAGACAGACAGACAGACAGACAGACAGACAGACAGATAGATAGATAGATAGATAGATAGATAGATAGATAGATAGATAGATAGATAGATAGATAGATAGATAGATAGATAGATAGATAGATAGATACGCTCAAAGTTCGCCGAAGTTCGCTAAGAAATGCTTGGCATTTAAAAAGTGCTTAACGATTTAGAGTACTGGGTACTCTACTGCTAGAGAGCACAAAGCCGTCCCGCGGGCTTTACGCTTGATGCGGCCCTGTTGACAAAAATTATGCCGTGAACGAGTCCACTGCATATGATCACAGAACTCAATGCAGGCACAAATAATACGTGTTGAGGAAAGAGGGGTTAACGATTCAGAGTACTTGGTACTCCACTATGGGAGAGCTGAAAGCCATCCCGGAAGACATGATGTGTGTTTAGAAAAAGTAGTTAACGATTTAGAGCACTAGGTGCTCTACAATGGGAGAGCTGTGTGCCGTCCCTACGATGGTTAGGAAAAGAGGGTAACGATTTAGAGCACTGGGTACTCTACTATGGGAGAGCTTCAAGCCGTCCTTACGGGGGGGGGGGGGGTAGAAAAAGAGGGTAACGATTTAGAGCATCTGGGTTCTCTACTATGGGAGAGCTTAAAGCCGTCCCTACGATGCCAAAAGAACTCTCGATTCTGAAAGTTAACATGTCAAGTTGCGTTCATCGTCAATCCTTGACATTATGAGACAGACACACATTCCTGCCACTGGTTTTCGCACGGAAACTTGAATGCCTATAGTAAATTTCGTCAAGTATTCTCAGATCCTTACTCGGCGAAACGTTGGGTCTTAGGCAGTAACAACGAATCTTTAACTATTATTATGCGTAGCGTTTACATTAGCCGCGAAAAAAAGTACCTTCATTGGAAGCGGAAACCAGCTAACGCGACTGTCTTTCGCAACTTGCCCGCGAATTGCAGGGACGAAGCGGTTCTGTGGGCGTAGCCCGCATTGCCGAGCGGCGCTGCAAATCTCGGCGGCGAGACGCTCTGCAAGCGGGTTGCACGCGCCGAACGCCGCGAGACTGAATCGGCTTAAGTGTATTCTGTGCAGTACACACGCCCACTGCCTACACCGTCGCGTATAGTGCTGGCGCCTAAAGCCGGATACTCCGGTGGCCCACGCATGCAAAAAACAACGTCGTCCCGTGTGCCTACGGCGTAGTATAACAGCCCGCCTGCGAATGCGATGCGCAAGCATTGCTGGTACGCTGTCGCCCGCCGTAGACAGTGATTCATCTCGAAAGGATCGGAGCCTTTTGTCCGCTGCTATGCAGGCGAATCGCAGCAGGTGAAAACCGAGGCTGGGTCCTACTCGTGTTACAGACGGCATAAAGTTCCGAAGTCAAGACGGGAGCCGACAGATGGAAACACGCAGTTCTATATAGGTTGATCACGCCGTAGAGTTTCCGATATATGCACTATTTATGATGATGTGTGGCGCTTTATGGCGCAAGGGCCAATTGATGGCCAAAGAGCGTCATTTCAATGAGTAGAGATGTGGACAATATGTTGCGTGGCTGTATAGGGGCGTTAAAATTCCTCGCGATAATGCGGGTAAAAATATAAGTATTGAAATCATGACAGTGGCTTGATATGCATAGTAAAAAAAGGGTGACAAAGGTTTTGATAATAAAAACGTGTAAAAATATTTGGCACTAGCACAAGTCCCTCATCAGCGCCCTTGTGTCCAAGGGCTGCGAGGCAAGTGATATGTAGTCGTTGCTGCTGCAGTGACTACATATGCTCTATATATAGAGCATATATCGGAAACTCTGCGGTTCACTATATATAGTGAACTATACACCTTTTCCCAGGAAGGAAAAAAAAACACCACCATGATGGGCTGTGCGCGGGAGTACGAAGGCTAAGGGCGCAGCGTTGTCAGTGCATTTTCGAGGGGACGCGCCAATTAGCACAGCCCAAGGAGGGTTATGGCGGCGCCCAGGGAGGCGTTTATGAAAAGGTGAATAGGAGCTAGTGTCTATGGGAGCTGCAACGCACGGCGCTTCAGCGAGAATGAGAATGATTGGTAGCATAGGGATTTGCCTTATTTTCGTACTTTGTGCTTCATTTGGCTTCGCGTGGCCTGAAGTTGCTTTGTCATGAAACAATAACAGTCGGAAATGTTCCGCAGTTACGCTTCCCCATCTTGACCATTTGGGCTCACCAATTCAAATCGGGTCATAAAAGTTCACGACGGTGCGTTGTTCTTTTGTTTGAGACAAAACTAAAACACACCAATAACCAAAGCCAAAAGTGCATTCAAATCCCGCAAGAACGATTACCAGATAAATCCGTGTACATACCCATAATTCCCATGGTGACTGAACGATCGCAGCGCCAGTGCCCTCTCTATAAATTTGAGGGAACTCTATGGAACAAACAGGAGAAAAGTGCCTGAGACAGGGTGCAGCCGGTGTTTGGACAGGAGGACCTATCTTTGTCAAAGGCGCCTTGTCATCCTTGGCGTGTTGGTCTGAGGTGGGCCAGTATTGACGTCACAATAACACGCAAAGGATGACAAGACACATCTGACAAAGATAGGTCTTCCTATCGAAACGTCAGCTAGCCTGTCTAAAGCACTTTCTCCTGTTTGTTAAACTTATTTAAGTCCACGTGTAAAGGAATATAGAAATGCTGAATTTGTAATTGCTCTAAATGGGTGGCTTCCGCAGTGCTGAATTACGAATTACTCTTCATTTCTGGCTGTCTTTCGAATTGACTGCCAAAAGGCTGTTAACCAGACCAAACAAAATGAAAGGCCACAACAACGGGAAGACACCGACATTAAACTCCCATCAATCAAAACATACAACTGAACAAGAGGTTGACCAGAAAAAAGATAGAAGGCCACGATTCATGAACCGATGCACATTGCTTTGCCCCACTATTGGAGCTCACTTTGTGGATATACGTGGCTTCTTCTTTTTTTTTTTTTCGACGCCCCATACGGGCTTTTTACAGCTTAGCCTGTATTGCGGCGGAGTCTGCTTTCTCCTCTTTCTCCTTTTTTTTTTTAAATTGGGCGTTACACCAATGCAATTTAGTTTAACCATTCACTTGCATCATGCGATTCCCAGCATAAAGAATTCACTAGCGAACACACGCGCCATTGCTATTATTAGAAGCATGACGCACGAGCATGACATAACCGCACAGTCCTTGCTGACTGAGAAGCACGCTTCGTCGGGTAAGTTATACGCCACCACAACCCGTGTGTGGCGTATAATTCACTCGACGGAGCATAGGGAGTTGGAACATGTAGAAGGTTATCGAAAACGCCAGGGGATAAGGCGAACCGCTGATGAAAAAGAAAATAACACCAATAAAAAAAGTGTAAGAGACGCGTCGCAATCGTCTCCGCAAGAGTCAAAGCCTCTTGAAACGATATTGGACTCCTGCGGGTATCTCCTCCGACTTCGAGATAAGAGGGGCGCGAACGGCCGTGACTGCAGTGCGAAGGAACGCTGTCATTTTCGCCCACGGTGCTGACGCATCCGAGAAACAGCAGAGGGCGTTTGCAGGCAATGTATCTGGAAGCGTACGCATAGATGGCCTTCTTTTTTTTTTTCAACTCGAATAACATAGCGTATGGTAGGGCGTGGCGCGTACTACGAACGTAGCGTGCGAATCGAAAGTGCGTCTATTATAACGACGAATTTGGAAGGTTTCCAGACCGCTCGTGTAGACAACTTGTCATTCATGCTCGCAGACTTGTTTCGTTTCGAGCACGCAAGAAAGAATACTTCTTTATAAGTTCTAGCGTAAGTCCGAAGCTAGACATCGAGTGTAACAGCCGATTTAAGCAGTAAATTGCTTACAGGGGTGCCGTAGCCAAACTGCACTTTAATCGTATGTTTCCGTTACCGGATGAAACGCATTAACCTGATATTATTGATAACTGTCGGTACTTCCTTTTTTTTCATTCCAGAACACATTTACCCGAGTATAATCGCCCCTAAAGACGCCTGACTCTCACACACCCTCCTTGCCAATTGAAATTTCTGGCTGGGATTCTGGTGAAACGCAGACCTCTTACACAAAACTAAATATTCGTAAACAGGGGTGATCACCGCGCGATGGAGGACACGGCACAAAGAGACCAACGGCAACTGTCTTCTTCCGTTTAAGGCGTTGAAGAAGCCAAGTACGCTTGTTGAAAAGTCGGCCTCAGAGCACCCACCAACTGTTTACGACGATGATGACGATGGTGATGATGATGATGATGATGATGATGATGATGATGATGATTATGAAGAGTAGTAGGAGGAGGAGACCTCTGCCAAGGCTCATACCCACTCAGGTGGATTGGCCAAGATTTGATTTTGTGAATTATTTAGACATTTCGAGCATTAAATAATGAACACAAAAAGAAGAAAGAAAGATATACTGAGAAACACAAAGAGTGAACTATTTTTTACGTTGTTGTTTACGAATTTCTCGTTGCAAGCTTTTATATTCTCCCTTGCTGCATTTTTTTTTCTTTTTTTTAACACCACTAAATAGTCACTGATTCTCATTTTCAGCTAAAAGAATCCACGTGGTCGTAGAACAAGCACGCAGACATGCCTGTATGTGGGACGCAACAAAGCATGGCGGATGATTATTAACGCATAAAAAAATGAAAGGACGCGGCGCATCTGGTCTCGCTTCCCGGTAGAGCTGACACACGCGTGAGATGGCGGTTGGACGACGAGAGAGACAGCGAGGCAACCAATTTATCAAAAAAATAAAATAAATAAAAGCGAGCGAGCGGAGGACAGTCCGTGCGCCGGTTGTTTCGCAAACCCGTTAGCCTTGAAGCCTGCATGCGCGGCCCGACGGCCGGTCGCATCGATCAAATGTAAGAGAACGCGTGCAGTGGGGAAGCTTAACAAAAAACGTCGCGTTTTGAATAAGCGACACAGTGACCCCGATATGGCCACGCAACAGGGATCGAACCTAACTGGAACGACAGTTCGGACGAACAGTGCATGCGGTGCTCCTTAACGACGTTTCAGATTTGATCGCGCAATCGCCAGAAGTCGAAATCGATAGAAAGTTGCGGCTCGCTGTAAAACGCTGGCACACGGCACTGGTTTTCATTTTATGTCGACGCCTTCAAAGAGTCTCTCTTCTTTGATTTCTTTTTTTTTTCTGGCTTTGCGGAGAGGAATTGAGGACTATTTCGTCCCATGAGAAAGTTCACAGCTAGTGCATTGCAAATGAATTTGCCGAATCCCTCTAGGTGGCAGAAGTGTTATGATAAGGATGATTGACAGCCACTCGTTTGTAGCGCGAAGCCACAAGGAAATCGTTAAAGAAATTTTTTTTTAGAAAGGAAAGCTTCTAGTCGAAGAATGATTCGTCCTGGTCCTGGGATCAAACCCACGACCAACGCCTTTCCAGTGCGGTCGCTCTGCAGATGCTATAGCAAATGGCTGCACGAGTGCATGGCGGTATACGACGGGTGGAGACCAAGTCTGGCCGTCAATAACTTCCAATAGTGGATTGGAAGTTGCTCGGACAGTTTGTTTACATTCGCCATGGCGGAACAGCTCGTGTACCCCGAACTGTACCGAATTTATAGTAAGAAATACCACACTCGTATGTTCAACTCTACCCTAGCGGAAATTACCTATGCATTCACGCTTAAATATCTATGCAATTTCCCTTCTGTGGTGATTACGCGACATGCGTATTGCAGTAAGCATCTACAACTTATCGTATAGGCGTGGGCAGAAGGGAAGGGGGGGGGGGTCGCTACTTTTATTTATAATAGAAGGGCGCCAATTATACCGCAATAATCAGACCGACTCGTCTGGTCACTGCTTCAAGTCATGGAAGTTTGAATTCAAATAAATGTTTACTGCACTGGACACGGAAAGCAGGATAGTATAAGTCTGAAAATCAATATGCATAAAACTAAAGTGGTTTGCAACAAGTCTCTGCTGAAAACAGCGCTTTGTGATAGGTGGAGAGACGCCGCAAGTTGTAAAGGCATACGTCTACCTAGGAGGACAGGTAGTAACCGCCGAGGCGAACCACGAGAGGGAAATAACAGAAGAATAAGGATCGGGTACATCACATTCGGCAATAACTCTCAAATAATAAATGATAGATAATCTACCACAAACCCTCAAGATAACGGTATATAACGGCTGCATCTCGTCGGTACTTGACTATACGGAGCAGAAACCTGGAGGCTAACAAAGAGGGAAGCAAAGAAAGAAGGAAAGCAACTTTATTTTTGTCCTGCGAAGCATGACTGGGTCGCGTACCCGGCTTAATTGAGGACAACGCAGGGAGCGATGGAATGAAATATGATAGGTGTAACCTTAACAGACAACAAGAGAGCAGAGTGGGTCGGGAAACAAAGCGGGGTCAAGGATATCATAGTTGAAATCACGAAGAAGAAATGGACGTGATCCGGGCACGTAGCTCGTATAGGCAGTTTAACCGTTGGTAATTAAGGTTAACTGACTGGATTCCCGGAGAAGGGGAACGCACGAGGGGGAGGCATAAAATTAGGTCGGCGGATCAGATTAACAAGCCTCGCCGGTATAACGTGGCAGAAGAAAGCACAAGAGCAGGTTGACTGGCGAACCATGGGAGAGGCCTTTGCGTTGCAGTGGCCGAAGTTATGATGATGATGATGATGATGATGATGATGATGATGATATTGTCACGGGAGTGAGAGAATGAATGAAATAAATATATTCACAAAATATACATGAGAGTCAGAGGCACCTGCAGCCAAGATGGAGGTACAACAGCAACAACAACACGAGCACGGTCGCTTTCATCGTCTTCGTCGTCTATATGATGCTCTTTTTTGCCGATGTCGTGTAACAATATGTTTACGTCCCTCCTTTATCCCCTGAAAGTCGAGTACCAATGGAATGCCTTCGTCAGCAGGACGTCATCGCTTTATTCACACTTTTGCATCCATTACAAACAAAGCTTCGTTTCCTTCATTGTGACTGTTCGTGCCGTCTGGAAACCATGACAGGGGACACGCGGAAACAAAGACACCCGCTGGGTGATGCGCGCATCAACCAGCGTGTGTCTTCGCCCACCTGTCCTGTCACCAGTTTCTGGCCATGACGTCATACAAACCATCCCCCATAGCAGCTTCACCATTTTTCTTCGCGACTCATTTCCCCAATCCCGCGTGTAGGGTAGCCTATACCGAGCTAGACGTCTTGAACGATCTCGCTGCCTTTCCACTTCGTTTGTCTCTCTCTCTTCTTTCCGTATTGACAGAATCGAGGGGGGGGAGATAGTGCTGGTAACTTTGCACCCGATTATGCAAACTATCTACCAGCAACGTTTAAAGCTAGTAAGTAAGTAAAGTAGTCCTATTCCCTTTTAACACAGGGCAGACGTTCTTAGCGCCACAGGAAAATATATATAAATACTTAAAGCGTTTTTTTCTTGGTTATTTTGTTTTTTTGTAATTTCTCTCTTCGCAACATTTCTTTTTAACATCTTTGATTCCCCTCACCCCTTTCCCCAGCACAGGGTAGCCAGCCGGTCTAAGAACTGGCTAACCTCCCTGTCCTTCCGCTTAAACTTTCTTCCTCCTCCTTCCCACGGAGCGCAGCAGAAGAGTCTCGGTGGAATCGACTCGATCTATAGGTGTGTTATCTCCGTTCGGCCCGACGAGCCCAAAAAGTTCCGGCAGGCCTGCCGAGGTGCGGGGCTCATCGTGCAGGTGCGGACAAGCCTGTGAGATGTGGGCGATCGTTTCCTCATCGGCTCCACACAGATGGCGCGAAGGGTCTGAGTCGAAAAGTTGGTGGCGTCGTGTTTTTTGGGGTCACCAGAGATCAAGTGCGTGCCTGGAAGAGCGGCACGCTTGCCTTGTCTCTCATCTGTAGTGCGGTTCGGCGTACGGTCCGAGTTTGTGGGCTGCATAATGCGATAGGCTGCGTTTCCTTGTGGTCGCTTTATGCCAGAGGTTTTTGCTTATCTTGGAAGTCCATCTGCTCTCTGTCTGCTTCCACGCGCTTGCTTTCTTTCTTTCTTTTTTTTTGAGGAGGGGGGGGGGGTCAGTTGTAGCTTTGGGATTGTGAGAAATTTCTATTCTAATGATGCAAGCCATTGCATCCAAGGGGGCTTCATGCCCTTGTATTTTAAATGCAGATATATTCGGCTGCTGTAGTTACTGTCTAGTAGAAATTTCAGTTTGCCCATGTGCTGGAAATTCGATCTACTGGTCTCCGGAATTTCGAAAGGTGGCCACCCCACTTCGCCTGTATTGGCAGAATTTGATGTGCAGAAGCTGCACTGACCATCGACCTATTTAGTTTTGGTGTCTGTTAAGGCGCTTCACTGTTTCAGTTGGCTACGTGAGTGTATTCATTTAATGGATAAGTTGTCGCTGGGACGACGAACGTTTTCCACAGCGTGGGAGCGACCGAGTAAGAGTTGTGTGAATATCGCGCAAGATGATATATATACTTAGCCATTTAGTCAGTTTGATTTCTTTAAGGTCGCCTTGTTCTTGCAGGCCGTCTTTTTATCTGGTATAGTTCAATTCCAAGGTATCTGTAAGTTGCTGTCTTTCTTATATGGTTTCATTGCTGCGTGAAGGTTACTTTATCGGAGTCTGACTTCAGACCCATCCATTACGACGTTTCAGTGTCGACTTCAAGATGATTTGGTCGCTATTTCGGAGCAGATATCCAAGAGGTATTTGAGGTGTGCTGCAGATGCAGCCAGAAGTACAATGTCACCAGAAAATGCCAAACATCATATTTTTCTGTAGACTCTCGACGATAACAACAGGCCATCGAGAGTATCGATGGCCTTTTATCGTCTAGAGTTTAAGACCAGGTCCCTTGTCATTAGGTGTTTTCAGGAGGGTATTTATGTATATGTTAAATAGAGTTGGCGGTAGTGGACATCCCTGTTTTAGGCCAGCTTTTAAGCTCACTTTTTGGAATTTGTGGCCATGAAGTTCATATATTGCTGTGAAGTCTGCACAATGTACCTTCAGTAGTTCTGCATATCCTTTGTTCAGAGGTACATCTTCCAGTTTTTGCCGTAGTTTGGCACGATGGACCGAGTCGTGGGCTTTTTCCAGGTCTGGGAAAGCGAGATACAGTTGTGATTTTTGTTTGTGTGTCATCTCTATCGCTTGGATGAGGGCAAATATGCGGTCACTTGTGCGTCTCCATGGTCGGAATCCAATCTGTGATTCATAGAGCATATTTTTTTGCAGTAATTTTTTTAGTCTGCGGTTTAAGATTGTATTGGTCAGTTTTAAAACATCGCCGAGCACCGCTATTGGGCGATAAGCATTGACGTCAGTCTCCGCTTTCTTTTTGCCTTTGCGTATAAGTTGCAGACGAGTTTCTGCGCAACTAACCTGCACAGACACGGTGGTACACTGCAAACGTGACAGGAAAGAACGGATAAATCCTTAACTATGAAATGGTTAGTGCGCGGCGCCGGCCGGATGCATCTAGTTAGTTATATTACGACTTGCGCTACCACTTTCTTTTTTTTTTCTATTTGTCTAGTTCTCAAGGAAAGCGAGGGCTCAAGCAAGAAGCCGGCTCCGCGTAACACGCGCGAAGCGCCACACGCGAAACGAAAGCGCGTTACGGCCTTTTTCTTTTCCCCGCCCTCAATGTCAGGGCTACACGTATTCCGTTAGACGAGCTCACGACTGCAGTCTTAGCACGTTATGTACGCTTCCGCGGGCTATTCCAAGACGTCTTGAAGACGTCCCTGTCAGCCAGCCTATAAAGAAAAGAGGACATCCTTATTACGTGCGCGATCAGTTTCTGACGGGACGATGCTTACTCTCCGCGCCATATATAGGTCGAGCCGTGGGCGTAAACATAGTGTTGTATACGTCTAAGCAGGAAGCGGGCAGTACACAGCGCTCTTCCATGTGCCCAAGCTCTGACAACACAGACATCAACTGAGACCTTTATTGGACGTCTTCTAGACGTCTTTTCGGGTGGCTGTTTTTTTTAACGTCTTACGCGCACGTACTTGTTACTCAGAAACGAATGTGGGTATATAGTACCACACACCTTCGGCATACTATCGTCTTCCGAGAAACCCCACACCAGTTTCTTAGCAGCAAAGTGCGAAATAATTATGATTTTTCCAGTTAAATAGAACCATGTGTGGATGCGAAGAAGTGGGGAGATTGTGAACGGTACCCACAGAAGCATCTCTACGTCGCCTTAAGCAAGTACCCCAACATTCAGAACCTCTACCTGAAAAACGCTGCCAGTGACCATCGTGATCTCGTGCTAACCGAAGCAGACACGCTTTGTGTCTCACGGAAACGTGGAAAGCCACAAGACCAACGATCAATGGTTACGAAGTGATCGTGTGTACTGAGGAAGCGTCTCGTTGCCTTCACCGCCTACTCGGTTGAGAGAGAGGGGAGCGTAGAAGAGGAGAGAGGGGTAAAAGACACCCATGCTCAGTGGGGGTGTGGACGCTACAGAAGGGAAGAGAGGGGGAGAGGACGCGCATGCGCAGTGGAAGAGAGTGGATGCCACTGGAGAAAGGGAGTGACGGACACAGCCCCCGGCATAAAATGCATCTCATCTAAACAAAAGTAAAGACGTCTTATTTGGGATGTCGAACCGATGACCAACGCCCTTTTCCAGTTAGTTACAGCGCCTTCTACATGAAGTCGTCCACGTGGGTGGCTACAACCGTTTACAGTCTAATAAGCGTAAGTTCCATACAGACGTCGAGGTCCCACCCAGAGATGATTTGCGTTTCTCACACTCGTCGATCTCTGGCTCACAAGCGGGGAGGAGGATTCTCGCGAATATGGGTGCCCTACCAGCTGAGTTGAGTCTCTGTATCATAGGTTGACGAGGGATCAGAAGGAGAATATAACTGTATCGCCTGCCCCGCTGAACATTCATCCCCAACACAATGCCGGAAGGAGGAAAGCACGCACTCAGGCTCTTCGCAGCCAAGCTGCGGATCTCAACGGGGATGCCTGTTTTGTAGACGTGGTGCAATATAATGGTCATAGGGACCGATTTGCGGTAGTGGCAATCAACCACCAAGGGGTTACCATTAATGCTGCGTCTGTGTGGGCCGAAACTGCCAATGCCGCCGAGCAGGTTGCCATTGCCTTAGCTCCCTTAGATCACAATCGTGCAGATATATTTAGCGATTCTGAGGCGGACATTCGCGCTTTCAGTGTTGGGGCTGTGTGCAAAGAGGCCAAAAACACACTAGGTGATAAGTCACTTACAACCCATACCCTTTTGCGGTTTGCGGCTCATATGCGGGAACATGAACGAAGGGACTAAATCTCAATAAGAATTGTCCCACTCCAGGCCACTACGGCCAGCTGTCCGCGGCCATGGAGGTCCTCTGGGCTGACCAGGAGACTCGATAAACAGGGATCCGCCAACTACATACAATGAAATTTCCCGGCATTTGGCTACGAATAGGAGAAACTTTTATATAGTAGAAACTATTTATGTACGAATGTCAGACTTTTAATTAATTAATTAATTAATTAGTTATTAATTGACTGGTTCGGGTTTCATGATTACAAAATTTTTACACGTGCTGTTGTTCATTCATCTGTTCTACTTTCAAGAGTCTTTCAGCATTCCTTAGACACCTATCAGCTACCTGCTGACTGGAAGGTCGGGAATGTGGTCCCGATAAGTCCGGCAAGTCCGGCAAGAGACCAGCAGCAGAAACTCACCCTTCAACTCGGGAAGGGCGTTTCAAGACGCTCTCTCCTTTTGCCCCCTTCGTGGGCATTTTTGTAAGAATGCCCAAATAAAATAAATAAATAAATAAATAAATAAATAAATAAATAAATAAATAATAAATAAATAAATAAATAAATATTGGAACCACCTTCCCGGCACTATTGTTTTTATCAAGGACCACTCAAAAAACAATTGTATCGGGCCAGTTGGTAAGGATCCATCTTGCTAGGAAGCGCAGCCACTATTACAACGAACACACAACACAAGCGCTTAACTTCAACTAAACGTTTATTACAAACGTCAGAGTATATAAAGGGAATGAAAAGAGAAAAAACAGAGCAAAGTGAATAAAAAAGATAATGGTAGACAACAAAAAAAAACAAAAAAGATAAAAATGGTAGACAACAAAAAAAATCTTTTTATTCACTTTGCTCTGTTTTTTCTCTTTTCATTCCCTTTATATACTCTGACGTTTGTAATAAACGTTTAGTTGAAGTTAAGCGCTTGTGTTGTGTGTCCGTTGTAATAGTGGCTGCGCTTCCTAGCAAGATGGACCACTCAAAGTTTCACTGGGCCATTTCGGACATCATCACTCCCGGACTTATCTGACCAATTATTCTTTGCGTTACCTAGCCACTTTTACTGCTTCGTTTTTGTTTTACTTTTGTATGTATTGTTCGCCACTCCCCTTTGTAATCATTCGGCCCTGAGGGTAAAATCTCTTATGTTTACACAGGAAATCACTCAGCACGACCCTCTGGCACCGACGAATGACATGCTTCCCGCAGCTATGAGAGAAAAAAACATATATTTTTGAAACCAAATTAAGGCCGGGTCCGAGCCCTGGAGTGAGGATTTACTGACCTCCCCTAAAATGGTTAGCATATGGGTCGGAAGAACTGTCCACGAGGAGGTTCTTTCGCCCAAGTTCGCAGTTCTGAGGATGGAGCTTGTATTTGTGCTCAGGTTGTAACAGATTTTTTTTTTATTTCTTATTGGCTCCCAAGTAAGGTCCGTAGAAGCCGTGTACGATTCGTTCGTACTCCCTAAACGACCGTGTCATGTGCGATCATCACGAATGCTCCACCGATTTCTGTCGACGACCAGAAAGCCTAGAGAAAGCATCAGTGTCGTGTTTCTCTCTCCTCCCCCTTCCTCTCTTACGAGGGTTTTCGGTCGTGATCGCGACGACGCAGAGGCAACCCGTATAAACCTCGCTGCTGCGGCTCTCGTAGCAAAGAAAAAAAGAAAAAGAAGGAAATGGAGTAATTTACTGTGTGGTCCGAAAACGTGGAGATGAAAAAAACAGCTGCTCGCCGTTTTTTCTCTCTCTCTTTTCTTTCTTCCCTCTCTCCCTCACACACCGAAACGCACGCGCCCGGACGCAAGTGTTTCATAATGCACACGTGGTGGCATGCGGTGAAGCAACCCTCATCCCAAGCGGGTGTCACAAGCGTTTGCAATATTGATCTTCATATGCGATGCGGCAGCTATAGGTACATACGGAGCTGACCCCCAAAGCCCGATACATAGAGAATGACGCTGAGCCGTGCTTCCTTAATGGCTGCATAAATAAGCGTCTTCTTCATCCTTCACGAAACCACTACCAACCACAACATAGAGAATAGAACTCATGTGATGAACTGGAAAAAATAGACCATTTCTTTTCGACCTGCAGGCGGTTTAACACATTACGAAAAACCCTATTAGAAATAACTTTACGTGGTATTGGTATGCACTTATCTCTGCCTGTCATTTTGTCTTTTGGAGCTTCCATTTCTGGTTTCTCTAATACGACAGTATGCGCGGCCGTCCGGGACTATATTGATGAAGCTAATAGGTTGACTAATTAACCTGTTTCATTATCCTAACAGGTCTACATAATTATATACGTATAAAATCAGATTATTGCTCTATTCTAAGAATAAATTCGTTTATGTAAATATTTGCATGCATTACATTAAGCAACACACCTTCCTAGGCTATCGGTAATCTTTCTGTTAAACCACCATCATTCAAAATCTGAACAGTAAATTTTGAAAGCACTCGATTCTTGGCCAATCCCCCACAGTGGGTATGCGCCACTTACAATAGGAGAACAACAACAACAACTCACGTTAAGACCGCAGTGTGTGTGTGTGTGAGGTGACTGAAGAGGGGGTTGGGGCGTAAGGCCAAAGTGCTTGCGTTCGTTTTTTTTTTCTGTGTGCCTCGCCTTGTATTTGTCCTTATCAAGCACGTCCAGAGACGTGGTGTGCCTTAAGTAAACTACGGAAGCCAGTCTATAAAATATAGTGCGCGGTAACTAAGTAAAATACGGCACGCATCCAGCCTTTAGGAGCTATAGTGTATAACAGTGACGTACCCACCTTACGTAGGAAGGTATGTTGACAACAGATAGACTGTGTGTACACTGCATTAATTCTTGTAGAGTGCTTTGAATGACACGTGTATAGGTAAGATAGAAACTGCATCGCTTATCCCTTACCCCGTTGCAGGGTAGTAAACCGGGCGTTCCTGCCATTTCATGTTTCTCTCTCTCTCTCTCTCTCTCTAAGTTATTCCACGCACTCAACGAAAAAAAACAGGACGTTTTAGTTTTGTCGGTGGGTCCTCGCTTGTCGTGCTTATGACCCTTTTTTAAGTGACGCGTTAATGACACCCAATGAGCCTCATGACAACCTCTCTTGGGTGTCACGAGACTCATATCTCTCGGGCGGCAGTCATATAAGTGACAGGGCAAGGTTCACAAAAGACATTCAAGCTAATTGCTCACACAAAAGTCGCGAGATCGAATTCTTTTTTCGGCGGGCGCGCCTACATCGATAGAGGCGAAAAGCCACTGGCCTGTGTGTGCCAGATGGTCTAAATTTCCGGAGCCCTCCGTTCCGGCGTCTGTCGTAATCACATCGCGGTTTTGGGACATAGACCGAAAAAATATTGTTAGGTTTACGAGGGGGGTTTATTCAGAGGTGACGTGACGGTCGACTCGAGGGCGCACCAGAGACCTCTTTCCACCAACCGAACGTCCTCTTCGTCTGGCGCCACCATATTCTCCGCTACACAGATGTACATTACCTAAATTGCATATGTGGTAACCATATTATTATTATTAGGGGCGAAGCTCCTTATGGCGTGGCTTGTGCGTCTCGTAGTACGTAACCACCAGTGGCACATACCTGAAATAGCGGTCCTTACAATGTCTGCTGGACGGGGGCACTTGTATATGATGAATACATGATGAAAAGATGTAAGATGGCTGTGCTTGGAGTTTTCTCTAGACATATGGACGGACGTACGGACTGACACACGCACGGACGGACAGACAGAGGGGCACACGGACGGATGGACAGACAGAGGGATGGCCGCAAAAAGAGATGGACGGACAGACAGACGAATGAACAAACGGGCGGATGCACCAAGGATCACACAGATAGGTGGACGCAAGAACGAATGGACAGACAGACTGACGAACGCTGCGCCCCACCAATCATCCTTCACTCCGTGGATATGCTGTGATTTTTATTAGTAGGTGCAGGTAGTTCAAATGTTTCGACTATTAAACCGAACCCTCTCGAAAGACGGGGAGAGTGACCCGGTTACGTCACAGATTGCTCACGCCGTCGGGCCGGGCGTCCGGATAGAAGACACCGCCCATCCTTGCTCGAGAGCCACTTCTCAGGCGCACGCCACTGCAGAGAGCCGACGCCCACACACGCCATCGCTTCACTTCGAAGCCGACGACTGAAGCGGCGTGATAAGAGCGTGGTTAATTAATTAGTTTTATGAACGTCGAACTGGAGGAAAACGCCTCGTCTTCGTGCAGCCACCACGGCGCCGGTGTACACGAGAAAGCATTTTTCTATTCTTTAACAATTTCAAAAAGAAATGTCGAACGTTGGGACCCAACGTTGCGAAAGTTCAAAGTTCACAGTCTAGATGCAATATAAGATCCTGGAGCAAAGCGGGGATCAAACCAGGGTTGTTTAGGTTTAAGCGGGAATCGAACTCGGGTCGTTTGCATGGCAAGTGGATGTTCTACTACATGGCCATGCCTCTGCTCGTACAAACATTAAGTTCACAGTTCAAACCTCGCAGATCAAAGTTAACGTATAACAGACGTGGCGGCAGTGAGAGTGAGAGTGTAGGTACCGGTTTACAAATTTCGACCACATCGGGTCCTTTCCATAAAGTGTACTTCAGTATAAGTAAAGTGACGTTGCACCATTTCACTCTCCTATTCGATCGCGGTCCAACGTGACCGGGAGTCGAACCCGTGGCCTCATCCTCAGTGCGTGGGCCCCGTCATTCGCCAAGCGTTGTCGAGCATCATCCTTCACAACTCTTCCTATAAGAATTACGTTGTGCATTATACTACCATCGGTCACATTTAGAAAGTGTCGTTACAAAATGAACATGACAATACCACGACCGTCGGTAACACGTGACAAGTGTCGTTTAATCAACGTCACGTTGGCATCAATGGATCGTTGCATGCAACAGATATATTCTGTCAAAACGCGGCTGAATCGTTCGCTTATGATGCCTTGCGACGATGCACCCCAACTTTGTGGGAACCGAAATATTGGCTAAACAAAAATCAATGGAGACATCCACTCCAGCCAGCAGCCACCACGCTGAAGATGACAAGGCGCTGCACTGATTGAAGTGCATGCTTTGAGCCCCCTCTTGGGTGCATGCGATTACTCCCAAACGAGAAATAATCGCAACTGCAAGATGTTGTTCGCGATATCCCCGTCGTCTATGCGATCCCACAAACGCGTTACACGTTATCACTCTATATAACTAGGAATTGATCGAATGCCCTCGAAACCGCATGCAGCGATTGTGAGTGTGGTAATGATATACGGAACATCATACACGGCGAGACCATACGTCTGCGTTTCCTGCGACACACTTATCGCTTATGCGACGGAGCCGATTGCAGCACTTCTTCCTTCGGTTCTCGTGCACGGAGGCGTGCGCCAAAGGGGGGGGGGCAGGGGGGGGACCTCATAGTCCTTTAAAGGAGAGGGGAGGGCATGAAGTCCGTCCCACACTTTGTCATAATAGGGTGAAGAGGCGCTTCAGCCCGGGGAGAGGAGGGCGGACACTCCGTAGATTGACATAATATAGGGGAGGGGGGGGGCACTGCAACAAACTTTCACCCCTCCCCCCCCTAAAAAAGAACCCTGCGCACGCCTACGCTCGTGCGTACGTGTCTCGACCAACTATTACACATATCAGTAACCAATGATATCACTCACCGTGCATCAATGTATGGCATTACGTAAGGGTGCCTCTGACTTATGTACCTCTATACGCTGTCCAGAACGCACCCCCTACACCCTTAAAGAAAGGTAGTGCTACTTACTAACTTTTGCCGAACTAAAGTACTGCCACAACATTCACTACCTAAGTAGCAATTGCAGGTACGAGACCACAGACATTTATTACGTGTGGTCGACTACTGCGGTTACTGCTTCAGTAGTGAATGTTAGGGTTAGGCCACAGACATTTACTACCTGTGGTCTACTACTGCAGTTACTACTTCGGTAGTGAATTTTAGGGTAGTAAATGTCTGTGGTCTACTACCTGCAGTTACTGCTCAGGTAGTGAATGTTGTGAAAGCACTTTACTATCTCAAAAGTTAGTAAGTAGCACTACCTTTTTTTGTTAGTCTATACAGTCGGGCCTACAATACAGCGCTAATATGTAGCTCGTCATGTGAATGTAGAACTGTCAGCGCCGAAGTCAATGTCTCAACGCTCGCTTCACAATCACGTAACAATTACAAGAAATCAGTAAGCGACGTTTTACAGGCCACAAGGGTATAACTAAAGCAATTGTCGGCATGCTCCGTTTAGAAGGCGGCGACTCTGTAAGCTTAAAAACTCAGCCAATGGCCATCTCGCTTATTGACATCATCTTTACAAAGCCTCCTGTAAGGAAATTGTCCTGGATGCATCTGGTGCAACCCACAGAGTTTCCTAATATACACTAGAGGGAACTCTGGCGCTAGCATCTATGGGAGCTGCAACGCACGGCGCTTCAGCGAGCACGGGACTGATGGGTAGCACACACATTTGTCTAATCTTCGTATTTCTGGCCTGCTTTTGGCTCCGCGTGTGTTCGTGTGGTTTGTAGCTGTTTTCTCACGAAGCAAATGTTAGCAAATGTTCAGTGGTTGCACTTCACCACCCTATTCTTTTAGACTTACCTTTCCAAATTGGGTCACGAAATTCAAAAGGATTGAATCTTTCTTTCAATTCAAAACCGAAACACAGCAATAAACGAAGCCGCAAGTGCGATTCGTTGCCCGCAAGTACGAAGACTAGGCAAATGTGTGTACTACCCATCATTCCCATGGTCGCTGAACGATCGCAGCGACAGAGTGCCCTCTAGTTAACTTTAGGAGACTCTATGGTACGACCGTCACGCTCCCCGCCGGTAACCAGAACCACCTGGACCCACCCAACTGCTGACCTGCCCAGATGGCGAGGTTGTGTCCCCGCTCTCGTTCAACCGCTCGCCGTTAGTGGCGCTACCTACGACCTGTTCGTCTACCTCTACGTTTAACCTCCACGGCTGTTAGGACGTCGCTGGAGCGTGTAGGAAGAAACATTTAGGGGGTGCGACTCCGTTCCTCGAGGATGATTGCCGGAGGGCCAAATCATGCTGGCGGCGTCTTGCGGTAGAAAAAAGAATCGCCGCCGGTTTCGGTTTCTAGGAAACCGGTCGCGCGCGTTTCCCGCCACAGTCACGGAGCGGAGACGCGGAGCGCGTTTGCTGATGCGCTCGGCTGGTCGTTGCTTTTTTCTTTGTTTCGTGATTGCGGCTTTACGCCGCAAGGTGCCACCAACCGAAACGTATTCAATAGAGCATTTCACTTTGTTTTATTTTATGTGATGTTATCTGGACACCTGCGGACGCTAGTGCTAACGGCAGTTTCCTTTCGCCTGCATTTTGTGACGAACTGCCGGCATACAAGTGATTATTTATGCAAACTTGAAAAGCTAGTTAAGTAAGCTATCCCTCGTGGTTAAGTATTTATTGCACAGTGGTTGACTAATTTAGGAAGCCGTAGACTTACATGGTGTAGGACAGCCTGCGCGGTGTTGCGTCCATTTCGTTGCAAGAATTTGCTTAATCACTTCTAGTAAGCTGATTTCTGAATTACGTGCATTTATGCATAGTAATTACATAATACGAGCGCTCTGTTAGCCAAAATATTACCACAAACGCGGAAGCTGACGTCGGCGAACAGGTTTGCGAACAGGTGCTGAATAGCGCCATGCCGCTCTTAGGTTACGGCCTTATAGCAACAAAAGGTACGAACTAGACGTGGGCGCTGGCAGGGGAATAACTAAGCAGGTCAGTAGTCCAGTAGGTCGCGGACAGAACCGTTCAACCGTCACCCCCGGAAGCTTTTCAGGCCTGCGCGTCACGTGACGTGACGTCGACGACGTCACATCGCGCCGGCCGGCCGGCCGCCCTTCGCTGGGTGGCTGCGCCAGCCGCGAGCGCCCTTCACGCCTACCGACTCGGGCGAGGTTCCTTGACACCATGTCCGCACGATTTATCACGGTATCCATTGATTGTATGGTTTAACGCGCCGACGCAACGCAGGCGATGAAGCGCGCCGTAGTGGAGAGCTCAGGATCAAGTTTTACTACCTGGGAATCTTTATTGTGTGCCGAAATCTCGTACACACGGGCGTTTTTGCTTTTCGCCTCCATCAGAAATGCGGCCGCCGCAGCCGGGTATCGAAACTGCGCCCTAGTGCTCAGCAGCGCTACGCCTTAGCCACTGAGCCACCGTTGCGGGGGAACTTATCAAGGTATCAAGAAATAATGAATATCGTGAATGGAATAATGCGTATTTATTTATCACAGCCAGACGCCGTCTGTACAAATATCACAGTGCACATTGTTCTCGGTCCAGGCAGACGACAGGCAACACAAGATGTTGCCCTTAATGCTGAAAATATGCCAAAAGTACAAAACACAATATCTTGCCACATAAAACTCAGAAAACAAAACAGATTGTAACAGCAAAAACATCCCCGAGCTTTGGAACAGAAAAAGCACACTTTCATTTAAATTGTAGGTTAGAGGAAAACATACCATTCGTTTATCATAGTAGCAGTAGCAACACAAGGTATCAGGTTCAAACACTTGCCAAAAAATACAATACAAAAGAACACTGGTGACTAAATTGTGGTCCACAGCATGATAAATGACAGAAAGAAAAGTAATTGTACTGCCACAGGTAGGTGCATGTCCTAGGGAAAAAATCAAACAAAAATCTAAGAAAAAAACAAATCACAGTGCACAACATGTCTGTACACAGAGTGCACAAGGAAAGTGTACACAGCTTAGGTACCAAAACGGACTGTACAACTGCTACAGTGGGCACCGAGGCAGTTCGAGTTAAAAAAAAAGAAAAAAGTACAGCACCTTTAAAAGCTAACAACTTGTAAAGAGATACAAAACTGGAAACAAGGCTCAAACAAGGGAATGTATTGCTTGAGCCAGGTGGCAATAAGTGCAGCGCTCCTCAGACAGCATCGACAGGTTGTTCAAAATTTCCAACAAGGAACTTACTTTTTGAACTGAGTCTGGTACAACAGCGCTACCAAGGTTCTTGATTGGTGAACCTTGATAGCAGGCAAAGACTTCAAGGTTTGCAAACACGGTCAATGACGCATTCAAACAAGGTTCACGATAGTCGATAATGTTCAAAAACATGGAGCACTCTTCTTTATGAATCACAGTCCACTTTGGAGACACTGACTCCCCTTGCAGGCGAGCCCTTAGTTCTTCGAGGGACGAAAACCGGTCTCGTTTTTGCTCCGCTTCATATGACGCCAGCGACTTTTCTACAGCACGGGCGAGTTGGGAGGCTTCTTGTCGGCTCCTCTTGGCGTCAGGGGTTTCTCTCGTGCTCTGGTCTCGTACTGATAGGTAGGACGGACAGCCGGAAAATACCGTTGGGACAGATCCAGGACGCAACCGTGGTACTGGGAGTGCAACTTCAATAACTCTCCCTGTCCTTGGATCCGTCTACGATGTCGTCTTCTCAATGCATGAAGCGTCGAAATGATTCGCGCACACCTGCAAAAACGTTTCAAGAACGTCTGAGACGCCACTTCTCAAAAGAAAAAAAATGCGCTCCCGTTTGCATGACCGCGTTTACAGTCCGTGTAGCTAAAACAAAGTCTACCTACGTTTCGCAAGCATCTAAATAAAAGCGCTGCGCTAAGCGGTACAAGCAACATGAAAGGAAACACGGGAGCGTGATGTCACCGCACTCCACGAAGCGCTTCCACCGAGAGCTTGCAAGAATGGACGACACCACGGCACTGTTAGTGAACAAAGCGCAGCTGACCATCCTTGCTGCGAACGCTGCTGGCGTCAGCGCTTCGCGAGGCCCGGCGGCCACAAGCTCAAGTATTTCCCATCATAGGTGATTTCTACCCGAACAAGCAACGACAAGCTAAGAACAGGAGCATCTCAAATTCTTACCTTAGTGCACGAAGTCGGCACGAAGTCCTTCCTAGGAATGGCGCGTAGCCATTGTTTGAGAGCGTCGGCGTCTTTAGGGAAGGAAAACACTTGTATCTTCTTTCCTGTTTTGTAGTTGCCGGTGCATCCGGGTACACAACACTTATTCGGCATTGTCGCATCACTCCAGCATCACGCACGGAAACGAAATTGCCGCAAAACAACAACGGAAAGCAACAAACGTGAAACACCGTCAACACCACGCCGCCGAACCGTCACCACCGCCGCCCGTGCTGCGCTCGCTGCCGCTGCGGCTTCCCCGAGAGTCGGCCGGCCGGAAATGACGTCAAATTGCTGGGCGCAGGCCTGAAAAGATTTTCCGGGGGGTGACGGTTCAACCCGATAAAAACGAAAGCCAACCGGAAGTGCACCGGCGGGGTGGCAACCTGTGAAAAGCGAGCGCGCTCTGGCTGGCTCTGGCAGTTCGCTGGCTGTCCTCTGGTATAGCCAGAAGTGGAAAACCGAAGAGCGCCACTACTGTACACATTGTTTAATTAGCATGCCTACAAATGTACGCTTCCAAGCTCGCGCTTCTAACGCGTACTACAGCGCGTGCTAAAGGCCAATACCATGCGAACTGTTGGAAGGCCAAATATTTTCGTCTATAAGTGTAGATGGTGATACCGTCAAGTGAACTAAATAAAGTATACCGACTCAATAATTGAGACGTTTTTCGTGTCATCGTGATGATAGCGACGCGAGACTCCGCGATCTCTCATGGCTCCAGAACTGACACACCCCGTTAGTTGCACCGCTACGAACTGACAACCACGTGCTCGCGCTGGCTTGTCACGCTATAGAGAAACACGAATAGAGAGATAAAATGTCTCGGCGGCGAGAGACTGACCTCGAGCCGAATGGATGTGCAGGTCGTACTGGCGAGTGGACAGCACCTGCATGCCCCTGCGCACGCACGGCGGTTCCTTGTAAGGCTCGTGCACCGGCAGCTGCCTGGACCGACCGTGGTGACTCGGCGAACCCAGGGAGTCCCGTCGCGGAGACGAAGGCGACTGAGGCGTCGTCGGCGTCGACGTCCGACGAAACATCGCGGCGACGTCTTCTCGTCGATGTCCCGCACCTGTCTCTCCTCTCGGTCTTCGTCGCCGTCACACAAACCAGCCGTCGTCACGGGTGACGGACGGCCTCACCGTAACGCACTCGGACAAACACGAAGGCACGGCGACGGCAACCCATGAGACGGCGGGTATCTGGACCACGGGAAAGACGACGGGAGTAAGCACGGCGAGTAGCCAGAAACACGTGCTCCGTCCGGACGTGGCTTGGAACGAGCGAGCTTTCACAAACACACCGGGATCCGAACGATTGTGCGGTACGCGCCGAAGGCGCTGGGTGTTTCTAGGAAGCTCCTAGCGCAGCCGTCACCGCTTCCACAGCCGATCTCACATCGGAGGATCGGTGTGCGTGTTTCCAAGGGCTGCGTGTTCCAGTTCTTCCGCAAATCCTCCTTCCCCAAATGCAAAAGCGGGGACTCAAATATCAAGGTGTAGCTTGTTCCCCCCGTCCGAGCTGTCGTGCCTCAGGGGGGGAACCCCGAGTTCTCGGCGTCGTGCGCGGTTGGACACCGCTCTCCACACTACTGCCACCACCGACCGAGCGCTCTTCGCTTCGCCTCCGCTAGCGTCGCCGTCGATCGAATATGTGAAAGGATTGCGTCGGGAGCGAGCCAGGCCGGTTACCAACACGCTTCCGTCTAGCGCTTCCACTCGGTTCCACCAGTAGGCGCCGCAGCGTGTAGTCGCGTTATAGTTGCCATGGCGACCACAGTCTCCCTCCTTTCTCTTTGCCTCCTTGCTCCCTCTTCTTGAATCTCTCTATCTCTCTAGTACGTCGCTGGTTTTTTTTTAATCATTTTTGCGTCCTCCTGGACGCTCGACAGTGAATGTATGATTCGAATAGGAACAATCGCGTGTGTATCAAAGTCTGTATGGGTTCCGCAATCACTCAACGACCATTGTGTCATTTAGTCACGCGTGGATGAATGCGGAACAGGCAGCAGGCAGCAGCGTTGTCTGCTGTTTCGTAATGTGTTTCGTAGTATAGTTAGACGCCATCTTTCTCCCTCTTCATCTCTTTCCCGTCTTTAGAAACACGGAAGTGGACGCCTCGTGTGATCAAGTAATCAGGAGAGGTAAAGCGGTAGCAATTACATGGCGCTTCCATTTCAAGGTAGTGTGTTACGCCGTAGAAGTTAAATGTGCAATTGTGCGTATGGATAGATGATACAGCGAGATGAGGTTTAAGTTGAGCAGACGACGCTGAGAGTGCCATGTAGGCCACCATGACGACGACGTCGATGCATATCAGTCGAATTGAGGTGTGCATAATGCTGATATTGCGGCACCAATTCAGGCCAGTTGCCGCCTTTTCAACTTGTCGCGATGTCCAAGGGAGAGCTGACGCCAGGAGTCTTTGTCTTTAACTCTAGTCCCAAGATGGACATCCAAGTGTACTCTTCTGCTCCGTTCGAAGAGGTGTCACACACTACTTGAGTTTTTAATTGTCGTACCTGTTTCGCAGATATGTTGTGACATTTTATCAGTAGCTATTTTATCCGCATGTCCAGAATTGAATAACTCTTGTTAAATGCGCATCAGTTTACTACCCGTATAGATGGATGATACACAATGGTGAATAAACGATGAAAGGCGACACTGCAGGCATCCACCTGGCGATAAATGTGCTCCATTGTCGCAACCGTATACATAGATGATACAGAAAGAAGAGCGGAAGACAAAAGAAGACACTATACCTTTATTCAATCATCGCTTCAGCGGCGACTGCGCCGCCGAACAAAACAAGGCCGCATCGCCAACTTCGTAGTACTACGGGTGCGCCCTTCGAAAGAAAGCCAAAGTCGTGGCGCCGCTTTCGAGCTTCGGTTCACCTTGAACGCCGCTCTTTAAGCAGTTATCCTTTTGTTTTTGTTTGCATCGTAGGCTTTACAAAGGGCGGTGAGAAGGAGGGTGGTAGGAAATATGGCGCGTTTGTCCAAGAGGCAGCAGACGACAGCCGCGTAGCAGACGACGCCGTGCGAAGGCCACGCGCTTTGGCTGGCTGGCTGGCTGCGCTATCGGTTATGGAGGTCACGATTACGAGAGCGTAGAGAGTGAAAGAAGTAGAAAGGGTGGTGCTTCAGCTGAGAGCGAGCGCGATGGTGAAACGAGGACGAGAGAGGGAAGAAAGAGAGAGAAAGAAAGAAAGAAGAACGACCAGCGCGTACAGTTATTTAGTCGAGCTGCCGCGTTGCCTTCATAAGCCCGCGCTGCGCACCTGCGCCTTTGCCCAGCCCCTCTGGCGGGGCAGAAGGCAACTAAAATTAAAAGAGACAGAGTGAAAAAATATACAAAACGGAAGAAGCAGTGAGAGATAGACGAGGAGTAGGATAGATTGCCACCTGCGAATATCGAGAAATATTGTGGTGTAAAAAAAATGTACATAAAATCTGTGAGCGCAGCATGACGCTAAGGAAGATACTGATAAATGAAAGAAAGAAAGACAACGCAGGGACAGGAGAAATAGAAGCACAGTGCATTGAAGAAGGACCTCGGAGAAGGCTTGAGACCGAGAACTACTTTAATACCTGCCACACCCCCTTCCATCCTCCACTCTAATAAGCAGAGAAAGAGATGAAGAGAGGAAAAGAAAACTACCAAATGGAATAGCAGCTGCCGAATTGTGCCTAAGCAGGAGGGGAAAAAAAACGTTTATAGCTGTTCCCCTAGTGGCAGAAGCGAAAAGGTGAAGGGATTAACGATGTCCATTGAAAGGACGTTTCGCTAAAAGAAATAAGTACATCGGCGCGCTGGCCGCAACCATCTTTAAGAGAAACTTGATTATCGCGTGTAATCCTGTACTCGAGGAGTTGGGGTAAACGTGTCGCGGTGCGGTGGATTTAACATCTGAGCCGTTGCGGCCTTATGTACGAGTCAAACTGCAAGCGTGTGCGTACGAGGCGGGGTTTGAGGATTAACATTCGCTATGCGGGCAGAAGGAGTCCACACACCCGTCACTTCGTGTGGTCACCGCGTTTGTAGTATGTGTATTATACACGACGCGGTGTGTGATTACGTCAATATGGCGGCGGCCCGCGGCCGCCACAAAGGCACGCCGCCTCGTCCTCTGCGAGGTACGCACGTCTGCAACGCGAGCCGAAGGGCAGGATTCCGGCCCTCTCTTCTTCTCTCGCCCTCCGCTCCCCCAAACAGTCGGCTGTGAGAACTCTTTGCGGCGGCTGCTTTAAACCTCACGGCCTGTACTGCCGTCTCGGAGGCAACACAGTCGTGCCCCAGTGATGGCGTCACTTGCGAATCCAGCGGAAGTAGTAGTGTCAGCTGCGAGATTGTCATCGTAATAGTCAACTATATCAGGAGAGGAAAACACATGGACAGCATTGACGTTTGTCTGGTTCGTTGGATCATACTGAAAGAACACTGTGTGTTTAGAATAAGTGTTGAACGATTTAGAGTACTTGGCACTCTACTATGGGAGAGCATAAAGCGTCCCGTGGGTCTCACACTTGATGAGGTCGCATCGGCAAACATTTCTGTGCTTCAAATTTCATTGCTTTTGTCAAGACGAAGAGAAGGAGTGCCTACGACTAGGAATATTACTCCTTCGGAGTCCTTGCGTAATCAGGAAGTTCTGTACCATACAAATATTTTATGGTGAGTTGCTTACACTATAAAGAAAGCATACTATAGCATACCTACGTGTCAGTTTAATACCGTTTTATTTTTCATTCATTGAATTAAACGATATTTCGAACGGGAACATATATGCGCTTTCGCATTGCATGTTGGACCCTAGATGCTACAATCCTCGTCGGGCTGCTCTCTTTGTCCATCCGCTGGATCACTAGCTCGTTCCCTCAACACGATTCATGCATCGTCTGGGACGAGTAAAAGGTTTTTACCACATACTGTAGAACTGTGAGCTGACTTCAAGAGTATGTCCGTCGTGCAACGAACAACTTCTTCGAAGCATGTATGTTGATTATTGAAATAGATGATCTGTTTCCATCAGGGCGATCCAGCAGGAGTGTTACAAGACAACGTCAAGTCAGCCATTTTTTTTTCTGGCCCTTGGGGAGGTCCCCTAAAACCGGACGGCCCGGTTCATTCGAACCCTTTGAACCCTGTATAATCGTATAATCGCCCCTGGCGAGAATGCAGACCGATTATGAGAGCCCCTCGACACGAGTGCGAAGGAGAGAGTGCACCGCCATACTTGGAGAGAAAGAGATACAGAGAGGAGGCATTGTGACGTCAGGATGAGAGAGGAAGGTGGAGAAGTGCACGAGAATGAAGGTTAGGGGCCGTATTCGAGTTGGCTAAGTGCAGCCAGCCGCGGGCTTTGATTTCTTTCCGGGAATCGTTTAGAGCCTCTCTTTCCACTCCCTTCCTCCTCTCCTACACTCTATGTGTCCTCTAGACGGTGCGTTAATTACGGTGATGCGGCTGACCCACATCCCGCAAAAAAAAAAAAATCGAAAACCCTTCCCTCGCATTTTCGCTACGATGACAGCTGTCGCTTTTTGCCCACGAAAAAAGGAAAAGTAAAGAAGCAAAAACAAAAGGAAAACATGCATAAACTTAAAGTTTGCAGAAACTTTTGTACGTAGGGAACATGGCGCAAATAATAGTTAGGTACACATGAGATTACGATGATGCAAATCTTTGTGATCATTGTTATCATAAAAAATAAAGATGACTTGATGGTTATCAAATCGCTCATCGAATCACTTGTTTGTGATCATCACCGAAAAAATAAAAAAAAACTGATGACGACCAGACAGCCAATTTTTAAGTGAATCAGGGTAGTCTAAATTACTATCATTAATTTATTCCAATCATTCTATAATTTTTCAGTCATAAAATTTTTATGTGATCACCTTTACGTATAAATTATTAGTTTATTGGCCAATTCAAGAGAGGGTGCCCGCCATACTTAAAGGTCATCATCATCATCATCGTCGTCGTCGTCATCATCGTCATCATCATCACCCCACCGGAAGACCTCTGTCTTCGAGTCACCTTAGACGTATGCGCAGGACATTTTGCTTTTGTTTTTCGTTATTTGTTTGTACCGCTCGTAGCTAAGACATGTAGTGCAGTATCTTATTCTCACGATTTCTCGCTCTCTTCTCGCACACTTTCGGCATCCGCCCGTGCGAGTACGCGCCTGTTCACCTCTTGTTATTTCTTTGCCGACGTCCGGCATTTCGCTTCCTTCGAGGCCGTCTCCTTTCTCTTTCCTCTCAGTCTGCACGCCTCTCCATAACTCTTCCTTCCTTAAGCTCTTCCCTGCCTTCTCGGAGTACCAGTGTGGTCTAGCAATGTTTCAGTATTGGTTGCTCGAGCGTGGAACTGAGGAAGAGGGCGAACGGAATGCCGGCCACGTTGCTTTTACTCTAAATCACTCGGCTTGTCTGAGCTGCCAGCAGCGAAAATGCGTGTCAGGAGGCGTAGGGAAGAAAAATGAAAAAAAAAGTGTTTCCACAGTTTCTGGCGAGTAAAAAGAGGGCCCCACTGCGGTGGTCTAGTGACTAAGGTACTCGGCTTCCGACCCGCAGGTCGCGGGATCGAATCCCGGATGCGGTGGTTGCATTTTCGATGGAGGCAGAAATGTTGTAGGCCTGTGTGCTCAGAGTTTGGGGCACGTTAAAGAACCCCAGGTGGTCAAAATTTCCGGAGCTCTCCATTACGGCGTCTCTCGTAATCATATGGGGGTTTGGAGACGTTAAACACAACATATCAATCAAATAACAATGTAATTGCCATATCCCTTCCATTTGTTATGTCTGTACTTTTTGTATTGCAAATTTGCTGTTGCCGTCTTCTCAATGCATCTACGCAATACAAACATCACACTATTTTTTCTACTCATCTTATGCTTACGCGTATACATACGATGTCTCTTTGCTTATGATGAGATGTACCTTAATTTTCATTACTTCAGCCACACTGGTTTGCTGCGGGCGTTATTTGGATGATATGCAGAGTGTTTACTACTATAGTACTAAGAAGCTAACTATGTACTGCGTATTTCTTTTTCTTGTTGTTTCTTCATTACAATTGTATGCGACAATGAGTTCCTCCTGCAATGATACCAAATGGGATTGGCAGTATTGTAAAATAAATAATCAAATAAATAAATAAATAAATAAATAAATCATCGCACAAGGAGAGTGATTCATGATGGCTGGCTTCCTTCATTAGCCTAGGTTTTATACCTCGCGGGAAAAGTACACCTCGGAGCACATGTCACTTGACTGTACGGTGAATTAGCAATATTAATTGCTTCTACCGCGCAGGTGTCATACACAGTGAGGTTGAAGGAACGTGCCAGATATCGATAGAAAAAGAAAGACGACTCAAGGATGGATGCCACCATCTTCTGTTGTCTTTGAGTCAATGTAATTAAGGACCCTTAGATGTACTGATCCTCACCAGCCATCATCCAAAAACCTCCTGCATCTAACGAGGTTTCGCATTGCCTCTGAAATTGGAGGCATTGCAAACTTCTCGCCCCTATTCTGGTTTTGCACTGCCTCCGAGATGGCCACACCATTGACCAACCGGTGGGGCCATGCGATGCGTGATCTCGTTGAGTAACGTAATGTGACGTCACTAATATTGTCGACATGTGACGTCATGCGATCGCATAGTCACGTGGTCATGCTTTGCATCACTCGTGTTGACGCCGATGCCTCAAGACGCCGGCGGTCGTTTTTCGTGTTTCACGTAGTTTTGTACAGCAAACTAGAGAGGAAACTGGCGCTGCGATGGTTGAGCCAGCGTGGGAATGATGTAGAATGATGGGAGTACAGGCTTCGTTCGGATTGGATAGCATTGGCTGGCGAACTGTCTACGGATCTTTTTTTGCCCTACGGGGTCAGTATTCACGCAACTTTGGTAGAAGGGAGCGTTGCAATGCGCTCAAGCAGTGTCTTTGTTGTTCAAAGAGTCTGAAAACTTCAAGTTACTTGACTTGCTGCGGCACTGCAGGTTTACAGGTTGTATTTGGGAGTTTTAGCTAAGTGTCGTCCATTCCCAGATGTGCATATAGTTGTACTACGTCCAACGCCAGTACAGCATATTGCTTAGATTTAAGCTTTCTTTTTATAAAGACACCTTGCTAAAACTCGTTCAAATCTATGTTAAACGATGGCGAAGCTAAGTAGACGCACCGTCATTCTCCTCTCACCCGGCTTCACATGAAAACGAGCGATGCGTTGGGGGCAGACCACTTAGACAGACGCACCTAACATCGCAGCATACAATGCTAGGTTACATGAGCAGCAAAACCAGCTCGGCGCCTTGCATGATCACAGTGTCATTCGCGTGGCGCAGCTGTACTGGCACCGTGCTCTTCCCTACTCCCCATGTCACGTGACCTTGCATCTGATCGTGCCTGACACCAGACTGCACAGAGTTGACGTCGAATGGTTCCGTCGTCAAAAGGCCGAGAGGTTCTCGCGCAAACTCCAACATGCGAGATGGACAAGCCCGGTATAATTAGTCGCCATAATAATTACCAGAATGTATAATTAGCTAACGGTATAATTAGTCACCACGTTCCTCTTGTATTCACCATTGACGTCGACAAGCGGTACACAGCGTTTGTCCTGTACTGGGAGGCGGCGAGTGTCGGAGTGCGACTCGCCGCCGTTGTCGGGAGGCTCCCAGGTTGATACCAGGGGCGTTGGTGGAAGTTCTATAGGATGGCACTGCGTGCAGTGTGGTTCTGGACCGCGAGGTTACCGCTAGCTCTAGATATGGGTGACTATATCGTTCAGAAACGATAGTTTTCGATCGCTAACGAGTAGACGAGAGGTCATAGTAAGGTCGAATAGACCAACGCGCGACGGCAGGGGCGATCCGACAAGGGCGAACCATCGTCTCGTCCTACGGTCAGGGGTATGTTTCAGGGCTCGAGTTGTAGAAGCACAATGATGCCCCTTCAGCAATGCATATCGCATTATACTATTCCCAGGTCCCAAAAATTAAAATATTTATTGGGAAAGTACCATTCATTCTCGTGTACTAAATTGGTAATGGGATGGTGCAGTGATGTTTTAAGACTATTTAAGTCAGTGGCGCGTACGTTGGCAGTGCTAGAGAGAGAAATTTCAGTCAGAATGCGAACATTTTGATTATGTTTAAAATAAGGGAAGGGTTGTTTAGTTGCAATGAAGCCCCGTGTACCACTATTCCACCACCTAACTTTTTCTTTCTCGCGGGTCACATGGTTTAGGAATATGCTACACGTATGCAAATGTACTGATATTCGTACATGTTGCACATGAATCAGTAAAGCAATAATCCTTTAGAGTGTACATATGCGCCGTGCACAGAAATGTGAAATATGAACAAGGTGCATGCGTCTGCCGCTGTCGAGCAGTGGCGTCCTGGTGGTCACCCGAAGGTCGCGGGCTCGATCCCGGCCTCGGCGGTCTTATATCTATGGAGGCCAAATGGAAGATGCCCGCGTATTGCGCGTTGTCGGCGCACCTCGGAGAACACAGGATCGTCGAGATTTTCGGAGCCATCTGCTGTGACGTGCCTCGCAATCATATCGTGGTTCTGGAACGTAAAACCCCAGATATGATATCATTAAAACTTACAAGGTGTGCCCATGAGAAATTCGTAAACAGAGGCTGGGTGCCGGAGCCGACGTTTCGGTGAGCTGACTTGCCTTCTTCAAGGCTGCAACTGAAGGAGTGTCGATGCACTTTATAACGCGAACTTTCACAGTCTGATAGAACACGTATACCACCATTTCGGGCGAGCTTGACAGGTGCGTCTAAAGAGTACGGCGACACTCACAGCGTTCGCTCTGCTGCTCAAGAAAGTGGGCAGGTTAAGACAGCTGTCAGCGTTGCGCCGCACGGTTGCCTCGCGTGATGACGGCCAAGGTCGTTAGTGGATTGCGAAAGAAGTGGCCAGTCCAGAAACGCCCCCGCCCATAACGATGGCGAATTGAAACATAGTGTCTAGCGGGAGGCTGGCGATCTAAGAATAGACCAGGGTGGCCTACCGCAAATAAACGCCATGTAGCCACCCCTAAACAGACCTCTGGGTGACGTTGAAATAGTGGATCTTTTTTCAAACGTAGATTGAAAACTTGGACCACATCATCTGGGGATGCAGCAAGGACCCTCCCCCAACAAACCTCCTAGGACAGTCACCTTCAAGTGAGGCTTGGGAGAGAGTCCTCACGATTGTAGGCCCGTGTGCTCAGATTTGGGTGCACGTTAAAGAACCCCACCCAGATGGTCAAAGTTTCCAGAGCCCTCCACTACGGCGTCTCTCATAGTCATATGGTGGTTTTGGGACGTTCAACTTTACATATAAATCAGAGAATCCTCACGACTACAAGCCTGGACACCCAGCTCTGGACCATCAAATGTGCTGACGAGGTGGCGACCAGGCATGACCTGACAGCCCTCGCCACTTAGGAAACCGTCAGCTGCCTTAATAAAGTTGTATACTACTGAAAAGGCACACGACAATTCGGTGCGCTGTAACCACGTGAACTCGTGTACAGACCACACTTCAGTTTACTTCACCATTCGCAATTCGGATTAAATACTCTATACTTTGTTAACCAACCGGATGTCTACAATATTCAATTTTTCAATTAATTAGTTACCCCAATCAATACCACAACTAGTATCTCTGCAGTTGGACACAAGTGTAGAAGACCGTGGCATTTCTTCCCGAGATGCGGACGCACGCAAGCCTGCACCGAGGGGCGCACTCTGGAGTGACGTCATGCACCAGACGTCATGCACCAGACCACGTTTATGGGGAATAGTGACCAATACATTAGACGGACCATTTACTAAACGAAAGCAGGCGACAGCACAAAAAGTGTTAATAGCGCATAGAACGATTAGAAAAAGTACGAGACAAGAGAGGTAAAGAGCCCAGAGCTCCTTATCTCTGTTGTCTCGTACTTTTCCTAATCGTTCTGTGCGCTGTCAACGCTTTTTGAGATGAATCGCCACCAACTTGCCCAAGCGTCATCCCTTTTAAAAGTGGCAGCTACCGGATCAAAATGCAGACTATTCGACCAATAAGATACCAATTGGCGGTAGTTTTTCACCTATAAAAGTCGTATTGGTCATATAGATTCTCTATTGGCTCAATCGGAAAGCAATCGGCAACACCTGTTTGACCAATACAACTCCTACTCGCCAAATAAATGACCAATATGTGTGGCTATTGGTCTATAATAGCAATAATATTTCTACATACCCAAGATGGCTCCAATAGGCTTTGATAGAACCAATTGCGATTCCCTGTTGGGCCATTGCAAACTTCTCTTGCTATTTTGGCTTCGGCCACCCTACGAGTTATTCTCTTTGTTTTTATCGTGTACGTACGCACTTCTCGAAACACCCAGCATACGTCACCTGCGCAATAGAAGCAATAATTACTGCCAACTCGCCATGTCCTCAGTGGCGAGTGCTCCGAGGTGCACGAGAATAAAAAAACTCGACTATAGGAAGGAAGTCAGTCATCGCGAATCACTCTTTTCGCCTGGCAGAACTGGGGAAACATTATATTTCTTTTCCCTACACCTCCTGGCACGCCTGTTAGCTGCTGGCAGCTCAGCCAAACCGAGTGATTTACAGTCTTCCAAAAGCAACACGACCGACTTTCCGTCCACCCTTTCCCTCTGTTCCACGCTCGAGCAACGAATACGGAAACATCGCCAGAGCGCACTCCAAGAATGCAGGGAAGAAGTAAAGGAAGGAAGAGTTATGGATAGATGGGCTGACTGGGAAAAGAGAGAGTGGCTGGTGTTAAAGGAGGAGAAACGCCGAACGTCCACAACGAAAGAACGAGTGGTGCACAAACACGCACGCCCACGGCCGGATGCCGAGAACTCGCGAGAATAAGAAACTACACCGCTACCCCTTCCAGTCCTCCGACCTCACTTTAAAAACTATCGGGAAAACGAACAGTAGATAGAGGTTGTTATCATCATCATGACTACCCCCCTGCAGGGCAGAGGGCTCCGCCTCTTCGGCGCTTTCTGCTGCCACGGTACCTGCAAACGTCTTAATCTCATCGGCATGACCATCCAATTTCCGGTATCTCCCTCCAGCATTTACCTTCTCTGGGTATCCAGCCGGTTAGTTTTGATGACCAGTGGTTATCCTGCCTACGCGTTACGTGCCCGGCTCATGTCCATTTCTTCTTGATATCAACTATGCTATCCTTGACCCCCGTTTGTTCCCTGACCCACTATGCTCTCTTCCTGTTTTTTTTTAAAGTTACACCTATCAATTTGGTTTCTATCGCTCGCTGCGTCATCCTCGATTTGCGTTGAACGCTTTTGTAAGCTTCTACGCCGTAGGTAGGTACCGATATGATGAGGCTGTTATATATCTTCCACTTCGGGGGTACTGTAGACTGCCGCTTGGTGATTATGAATTCTGACCGGTGAACTTTACGTTGCCCTGATTAATGATTGCATACATGTTGGCTATCCATCTCTTTAACCACGCACGACTAAAGGCTTGGAAGAAAAACCGTTGTAACACGATGGAAATCCGCTTAATGGGCACAAGAACTCAATGGGAAAAAAAAGATAAAAACATTCACAGCATATCCACGGAGTAGATAATGATAAGTCGGGCGAAATGTCCATCCGTCCCTCTTTGTCTTTGTCGCCTCGTCCGTCCGTCATCTATACGAAAATCACTAACGCCATTTAGTGGTATTATTTCTAAGGACATATACACACCGCGCCATCCAGTGAGCAATTCTTGAAACTAACTAGAAGTGGCTACATACTATTACTGCTACAGAGGAGGGAGTCACCCTCATCCTAAAGAGCTTCGTCCTTAAAATAAGGCCCTTATGCCTAGGCCCCACAGTGGACTTACGCATAGGAATCAGTCTAGAGATCGACTTCTTTGTTACATAGAAACTAATGAAATGAGCGGATGATGGTACCAATGAGTTTTTGTGCTGGAGGCACCATTGTGAAACTACTGTCACAACTCGGGCCCTGACATACCCCTGACCATGGGACTGATGGGCGGTACCTTACCCCATCATATGGCCTCTAGCACCCCGCGCTGGTCAATTTGACCTTACTATGACCGCTAGGCCACTCTTGTTAATGATCTGAAACTTTTGTTTCCTCGCACTAACGTAGCTTCGCAGTCCAGAATCGCACGACGCGTTGCGTCACTGAACAGAGCTTCCAACAACGCCCGGTCTACCTGGGAGACTCCAGATATCAGTGGTTAGTCGAACCTCGAAACACCAGGTGTCGATAGCATGCATGGATACCACAGACCCCTCGAAAGGGCCGTCACCGCCTTCCAGTAATAGACAAAATTGTTCTGAACGCTTAGCCATGTTACTGGAAAGTAAACGAGGAGTAGTGTGGCCAAATACGCCTTCTAGAATCTATTTGAAAGGATCCACTTAGTATAGGTTGTAGTTTGTGCACTACGTTTCTCTTTTGTAGCGAGAGTTACATTGGCCGTATTCACACCGCTTCGCTGCGGCTGGTGGACGCATGGCGAGCTGACCCATTGCTTAGCAACCGCCGCAGATGGCAGCGCCACCCTTCGCCGCGCCATCTGGAATGACGTCAGAGGAGGAGCCAGTGAAACCACGGTGCAACAAGAGTGGAATCTGGCCTTGCATCCTATGCGTACAAGGGGCGGCGATGGCTACTTCGGCAGATATAAAAAGTGAGTCGGCGAGGCTGAAAGAAGCCAGGCTTCGTCGTCGGAATGGAACCAACAGGAGGCAACGAGCTGAGGAGACGTATGAAGAACGAGCCAAATGCCTCGAGAAATGTAACCGTGCAGAGAGCCAAGTTATAGATTAACCGTACCTTTTGCTACGCACACCCAGGCATAACTGAGTAAAGTCACAGCTGAAATTTGCCGCGGTTCTGTATACGGACAGGAGGGGAGGAACTTTGACTGTTCGAATGTGTTTACTGCGTGAAACTGGTCGTTTTTCTTTTCTTTTCAATGGTGGTTTTAGAAAGTTAAACTCCACATATCAATCAATGATCATCATCAAATCATTCTTCTTTTCAAGAACGCAGCACTTTAGCGGCCCAGCTTGTTGCTTATCCACGGTTCTGATGTGACATGACTTCGCTCACAGTAATGAGCTGAATACAATGCTTAACATAACAAGACAAGCGATGCTCAATATTGACCGGGTTAGAAGGGACAAACAGACGAGGTCTAAATTGATCTAATTAACAGAAATGACCAAGAAGTAATCCCTATAGTTAACTAAAATTGCTAAAAACATTTCCGAAAATCAACAGTATTAGCGAAGTAGCCGGTATAATTAGCCATACACCGCTAAGAACGCTTCAAAAACCTGCTGTTAATTTTGAAGCCGCGCAAGAGAGGGCGTCGTCGCCTCGCCGAGCGAGCGTATGCCCTCCCCCGCCCCCCTCCTAGGCCTCGCCAGCGCTGCGTGGCTACAATGGAAAGACTCCCTACCGGGCTGCAGAAATAAGGCGCCTTCCTCCTCATCTAACAACTACCACCACCACCTAAACAAGATGATGGAACTCACTAGAGACGAAACGCTTATTTCAACTGCCGTAACAAGCCCGAAGTCGATAAAGCGCAGCAAATATAGCGCTTATGTCGCCCACCGAATTTCGCGAATCTCCCAAACAAGGATCTACTCGTGTTCGGGAAATACTGCATGAACTCAAACAATGACGTCATCGACTCCTTGGTAAAAGGTGCAATGGGAACTCCACGAACGGGAACAGCTGGGCCCGCGCTACGCGATTCCTCCTGTTTCACAGTGGTCGAGCTGCCATGAGTTTTTCTTATGAGCTAGCTCACCAGGTTCTTAGAGGGGCACTAAAGTCGAATAACAATTCACGTCAGAGTGATAGTTCAATGTATGAAAACGTCTACAACGACAATATTATCAACAGCAGTGCCCTACTTACCGAGAAATTAAGGTAAATGCACAAGAATACATGTGCCGCAGTAGGACTTTCTCAAAACGATACCGATGACGTCAGACGAACCACCTACAATTATTCACTAGTAATCGATCTAGCTGCAATAAATAAAGAACTTTCCGTGATTCAAAAGACCCAATACAATGCTTCTTTTTCGTTTCTGTTTGATTCATAGAAAAAAAGAAACACCGGACGTTACTATGAGGAATGGCGCGAGTGGTTCAAAAATTTAATTTTTGCGTGATTACACTGGACAGGTTGTGCCATGTAGAGGGGCGCAGTTGAACCAAAACACTTATGCCATCTCGGAGACAATGGCAGAAAATTGATCAATGGCCGTTGTTGCTACTGTGGCTCTCGCTGCTTCAGTTCTGCCTACTAGTGTCGGCCATCACGCAGTAAAGCTGGGCAACGTTGTGCCCGGCAACAGTGACGTGATCAGCCCGCTTATTGAGGCGGGTAATTTGAAGTGCACTAACCTGATGTGGGCCACTACAAAGTAATTTTTATTTCAAATTAAGACCTTCCTTGGCACAAAAGTAACACTACGAGGTTTCTGGGTCGCTATTTCAACAATCAACATCGACTTAATAGTTGCCATAAGTGTGCCTTTAAAGGGTCCCTGAAACGACTTTTTCACATTTTGTTTTTCATTAGACCACTACCGGAGCAAATCATTGGTACGAGAGTTCAATCTAAACACCCATTATGAACGGAACTATACGAGTGATAAAAAAGTACACTCCTCTTCCACTCCGCCTTTCAGCCTCAACTGCCTTCAACTATTGCCTCGAACGCCCGGGACTTAAGCTCCGCCTTCACGGCGCCTGCGTCATGACGTGGCATGAGACCGCGCATACGCGTAAATCCCACCGCCGATCCGATATTAGCAGTCTGTGCTGCGCGTTCCACGGCCAATCAGATCAGCTGGAAACAATGACGTCAGTGGGGCTGAGCGTGTCGCTTAGTGTATGGGCGGTTGAAAACGCGTTTGGCCGAGTTGCGGTGATCTAGAGTGATTCGAGCTTCAAAGCGTTGTATTAAATGACGCAGTCTACGCAGAGAGCTCAAATCACTCTCTAAATCACCCTTGGGACTTGGTCTACTAGCCCATTGTGTTTGTAAAAAAATCGTCAAAACCATTTCAGGGTTCCTTTGAGCTGGGATGAAGTACTGTGCCGTAACCTTAGTCCCAGGGGCGACCGCTAGAGGCACCGCTGTTACTCTGATTTCAATAATGTTCCCTAGATGGCGCTCCTACATAAAGTGCTCGCTTTTGGCGCGCGCCATTGGGATCCCGGTCAAGAATCGCACTCACCAATCTACTCGCGCAAAAAACTGAATGAACGTTTTATTCTCTCTTTTTTGGGGCGCTTCCTTTTTATTCGGCGGCAGATGGACGGATGGATGCTATATAAGGTGATGCCAAGTGATAGTTAAGTATACGGCATTAAGGTCACGTTAGTGCATCATAAAATCTAAATCAATAATATATATATATATATATATATATATATATATATATATATATATATATATATATATATATATATATATATATATATATATATATGACGGTGCAGGAATTTGTACGGAGGATTCACGGGCTTTCCTGTCTTCTTCAAGCCAGCTTCTCAATCATCATGCAATTCGTGGATGTGGCATGACTTTTTTTTCTTTCATGCAACCCGTTCGTAACGAAATTTTCATGGTGCTTGGGTATTAGTGGGTTCGACTGCAGCCAAATGCGGCGGAGTCGTCAAGCATTGTCGGCTTGGAAGAGAGCCAACAGAGTGAAAAGAGTCGCAGAGGTGACGTTCGAACGCTTGCGTCTACGTCACGAAAACCGCGGACGCTGCCGCACTCGGTAGGTTTTAAGATTTGGAACTAAAGCTTCGGCGGCGAACGCACGCAGCAATAGAACGAGAACCTATGTTGCCCGGTTTTTCTAACTGGCACAGGCTACTTGCTTTCTATGACGTCACTGCTTTCGTGCAGCGAGCTTGGAAGTCGGTGTTGCCTCCACGCTAGAGCGCGCGTGTGTGGGGTTGGACGGCGTTGGGCTTCCCAAATTACCGTCTCGGACGAACCCTGACGTGCTCTCGGCAGCGGAAGACGGATCCTTCCTTGCCCTTCCTTCCCACAATTTTAACGCCAGAGTCAGAGGTTTCCTAGGTGGGTTGGCGGCAATTTTAAATCTCTTTAGTCCTTCTATACCTTTCATTTTTTGGTGTTGTGTTATTCGTTTATTTACCCTGTAATGCCCACGAACAGTTATGCCTCCAGAAAAATTGCGAGACTACGCCGACAGTTCATTTTGAGAAAAGTATGAATGGAAATGTTGTTTGAGGCATAACTCAAATTAATATTAATTGCAAATAACTAACTACTACCGTACGATATGAAGTCACTGTACCTTCTTCATAACATGTCAAATCTGCAATAGCTGTTTATTATGACGCACATAGTAGCTTTATTGAGGTATTATAATCAATGTATCAAATATGATAGAGTGGGCATCACTGAGGAAGGAAGGAAGGAAGGAAGGAAGGAGGAAGGAAGGAAGGAAGGAAGGAAGGAAGGAAGGAAGGAAGGAAGGAAGGAAGGAAGGAAGGAAGGAAAGAAAGAAAGAGAAAAAGGAAGGAAGAAAGTAAAGGAGGAAAAAGGGAAAAAAGAAAGAAGTAAACAGAAAAGGGAAGAAAGAGAGAAAGCAAGGAAAGGAGGAAAAAAGGACGCCATAACTGAAGGTCAGGGTTGTTGACCTGTCTAGAAGGACTGGTATGCTACGCTACACTAAGGAAAGGGATAGGTGAGTTTAATATATGTAGAAAAACGGAGTGAGAGAGGGGAGAGCAGGCACACACGAAGTCAAACACTTAACAGTTGTGATAACGACGTCTGTAATCACGCATGCAAGTTTTATATCTTCAGGAAACTGAGCACTGCCTTCTACCTTCGTCGCCTTTACCCGTGATGACCTCTAAGGACAACATTCCAGAATCATTACCGCCGTCAATTACCTGTGATCTATGTGAGCTAAAGTGACTGCGAGTGATTTTCCCAGCGCATTGTAGCGAGGACAGTCCCAGAAGATGTGCTGTCCACTGCGTGTAACCACAGAATGTAAGGACACTGTGCAACCGCAGCGTGAAGCATGTCTACAGCACGTAAACTGTACTGCAGGTACAACGAGACCCATCGATTGGTTGTAAACTGCCAGGAAAGTAACTTTCAATAGCGCGCCAATTAAATATGGTCCAAAGGTCGTAAAATCTGCGTAGGGTGTATATTCAAACCAGTTCGTAAAGTGTAAACTGTCCATGCTTATCGGCAGCTACCCATTGAAATGCATTAAATGAGTTCCGTATAGTTGTGATCATTGCACTTTTTCTATACTTACACTGAAATCGCAAGCAATAAGAAGCCCGCAATACGTTAAGAGATGTTTCTGTAAGTGACACAAGAGGAACAACCATAGTGTTCCACGTAATGGCCTGTTCAAGTCGGCAGTTTCCGAACATTTTATGGCGGGACTACAGGCTAATGTTCTTTGTTTTCTTTTTCTTTTTTTTCTTCTTTTCTAACTATTGTGATTAGTTGTATTTGCTTTTCTGCTGTCATTATCATTTTTGCCGCGTTCATATTGTACCCGCCCCCTCTGTAATACCCTCTGGGTCTTGAAAGCATGCTAATAAATGAATAAATAAATAAAATAAATAAATAAATTGTCTTTACCCTTGCCTGCCACATCAAGCACCACAGCGTTGACTGACGTCCACTGTATACGCTTTTAATACAAACGCAATCGACACTGGAGGCATATGCGCGAAACGTGTGCTGTTGTTTTACTAAAGCATGCCGTGCACGTTCGCCCATTATAGGGCCGTAGTAACGGTCATTTAATACATCGAGCCGCTTTGTACGGAATTGTGTACACACCACTCGATCTTACCAGTTGTGTTGAATAGTAGCTAAGGTCACCATACATCGAAGTTTCGAGGAATTCAACTACCTGCGTAGCAAATGAGTCTTCGTTTAACATCGTTTAGAAGTTTAGTGTACAGCAAGAATTACTTTGTTGAAAAGACCAAACCACGTTCGGCGAATCACCGCATGAACCCCTCCCTACGAGCAATGAAGAAGGCGTATATTTTTTTTGCTCGAAGTGAACATTGTCGAAAATGTATTTCAACTACACTTTAGCCTGGGAATTGTTTCCGTTTATGAAAAAAAGAAAACGGGGATGACTAGGATAAGTAATTAAAAAAAACTCAGAAATTCAGGGGAAGATGGAAGCTTGGATAGTCGAAAACTCGTGCACATGCGTGTACACGTCGGCTCCACCGGCACCTCGTAAGAGTTCACGAATTTTCCGCTCTTAAATTATAAGCAGATACTTAAGTACAAGTTAATTTTTGATTATCATAAAACTGAATAATCTACGTAACGTCGCTTTTTTTTTTCGTTCATTTGAATGAAATATCGCGCACCGGATTGACAGGCAGTTCTTCATATATGACATCTGAAAGGTTTAACGCCAGTGACTGTGGCTCATACCGAAGTGTATAACACTTTCTCACCTTACTTTCCAGATGTTTTTCTTTGATTTTTTTCTCCTGGTTTAATCCCTATTTATTTTTCGGCGCCTGCACCGACAGGCACTGTGTACTGGTGGAAGTACGGGGAGAACGTGTAGGCGAGGGGTGTTGTCTAAGTATAGCCCGAGCCGGACGCAGGGGCCGACTTAGGGCCTCTCCAAATAGCCTCTCCACGACGACAGTGGGAGAGAGAGAAGACACCGACCAGCCATAGGCTCAGCCTTTCCGGCGTAGTCGAGAGGAGCGGTGGGCGAGGCTGCGAGCTTTCGACGGCGACGTGGGAAACACTGTCTCCGGCCACGCCATCGCCGGGTCTTGGCCGGCGAACGCGTTCGCAAGCGAGGCACGCGTTTTAGCCGCCCGAATGCATATATAGGGTGACCCTTGGGGACAGCGCGTTGCGTGCCAAGTTTGGAGGGGTATATGGAGACAAGCCGGTCTGAGAGTTGGCTGCTTGGGTCGCCGGTCCCCTCCGACTTCCGACGCCCACGTTTTCAAATGCGCGCCGCGTTACTGTAGTCCCCAAGTGTTGAAGATTTGGTCGAGTCGGTTCGTCGTATTTGAACTGGTATAGCGCAAGAGGACATTGCGCTATACCCGCAATATACGGCGGTACTACTGGCGCGGTATGTACCGTTTCGTTCGCCGTTACGTCAGGTCCTGCCTTACGTGCCAGCGACGCAAGATGCCCGCTCAACATACCACTGGCCCCTTGCAGCCGTTGCCATGTCCAACACGACCTTTCGATCGTGTTCGAATCGACCTTTACGGTCCGCTTCCCTATACTTCGAGTTGCAACCGCTGGGTCATTGTCGCTATCGACCACCTAATGCGGTACGCTGAAACAGCGGCTTTACCTTCTGCTACCGCAAAAGACGTTGCATGTTTCATACTGCAAAACCTGGTTTTGGCATGGAGCACCTCGGGAGTTACTAAGCGACCGGGTCCGCGTTTTTCTCTCCGATGCCATTTCCTATATATTAGAAACAGCAGAGCATATTCTGATCTGCTGTTTCTCGATTTCCGTCGTGCGCAGTACCAGTTCAAGTTGCTGTACTCGCCTTCTGGCCACCCTAACCGACGTACAACTGACAGGGTATATCCATCCACTGGTGACGTCACAAGCGCAACACACACGCGCGCACGAGAGTAAGGTATAGTTACGTCACAGGATTCCACACGCACAATAAATAAACAAACACACAAATAAAAATGTCAAGAACGTACCGAAGGCAGGATTTAAAATATGGGCCTACATGGCACTGAAGTCTGATGTAATGGTTACAGCAATACTGATAGTCGAGCTAATCGGTGATGCATTTTTACTCAATTTGCAGTGTGCCCGTCCGTTTTAGTGCTGCAAACTTCGTCGACAACGTAATCACAGCGTCACAGGAGGGAATAGCTTATCAGATGGAATGTAACGTCTTTAGATGATGTCCCACGTGTAGACGAGCGCGTTGGGGGGAGGGGGGAATCCTCCTGTGATCGAACCCCCCAAAATTTTTACTAATGAGCCCTGCTCGCCGTCAGTTCAACCACTATCGTATACGGGACCAGTAACCGGCTTCAAGACTTCCGGATAATAGTCTATGACATAAGAACATTCACGCGAACACCGGCTCTTCTTTATGCGGTATGTAATGCGAGGGATGCTCGCTGACATTTGCTGTGAGGTTGATACATCTGGCGTTATCATTTTTTGGCAGGGAACGGGAACAACTTGGCAACTATATCTACATCAATATGAGGCGCCCGGCCCTCCGGCGTGACCTCGGTTCATGAGATATTAATAAACGAACGAGTGGCACCCCACGCAGATATGACGAATGGCGGGTGGCGAACGCATATTATATATATATATATATATATATATATATATATATATATATATATATATATAATATATATATATATATATATATATATATATATATATATATATATATATATATATATATATATATATATATATATATATATATATATATACAACACATCGCCCGTAACAGCTACGCCGCTTTGAGGATCATCAGAGTCACACAGCGACAACGCACACGTTTGGACCATGCACACGTTAAGACGAAGATTTAGTGTAGCGGTTTAAGTTGGAGCTATAAAAAATGCTCGTTATCTGCTATCGATCCAAGGGAAGCCACGGGATTGATTTATATGTGCGGTTTAACGCCCAAAACCACCATATAATTATGAGAGACGCCGTAGTGGAGGGGTCTCCGGAAATTATGATCACCTGGGGTTCTTAAACGTGCACCCGAATCTATATGAACACACGCGTGCCTACAGCATTTTCGCTTTCGTCGAAAATGCAGTCGCCGCTGCCGGGAATCGATCCCGCGACCTGCAGGTCAGCAGCCAAGTAGCTTAGCCACTTCCCGGGCGGGATGACACGGAGTGGAGGCAGAGGCCATCCCAACCCGGATGCAAGAGTCACGCAAGCATAAAGTTAATCACTCTCCTGCTGTCTATCTCACCCTCTCTGGAACATGCTCATTGGAATAGAAACTAGGTGACCGCACCACCTAGATGTAGTATACATACAACCTAGATGTAACGCAACCCTACTCCTTGCCCCAACGATGAATGATCGCCTGTGGGCAATGCGATTTTTCTTTTTATTATTTTTACTGCTGCCCTTCTTCTATTACTCCTTCCTCGCGTTTTTCTTTATCTTGTTGCCCCGCCGTGATGTTCTATAATTGACTCGGCTACTGACCCGCAGCTCGCGGCTACGGTGGCTGCATTTTAGATGGCAGTGAAAATGCTGTATACGCCCGTGTGTTTAGATTTGGTTGCACGTTAAAGAACCCCAGGCGGTCGAAACTTCCGGAGCCCTCCACTACGGCGTCTCTCATAATCATATGGGGGTTTCGGGACGTTCAACCCCACGTATAAATCAATCGAGCCTTCATCTCGGTCTTTGCTACTGTCGTAGTAGCGCCCTATATTTAGGGGCGAAGCTCCTTAGAATGTGGGTTGTTCCCTCGTAATGGTATACGTTGTAGCAGTAGCCACTTCTAACCAGTTTTTCAAATTGCTCGTTAGATGGCGTTGTGTGTATATTGGAAATAATATCTCTGGATGGCGTTAGTGGTTTTTGTCTAGTGGATGATTAAATAGGATAGATGTCGCTGTTATATTAAGAAATTAACAGCCTATCGACGGAGTGAATGATGAGTGGGGCGAAGTGTCCGTCTGTCTCGCAGACAAGCGGACGGACGAACGCTTCACCCTACTCATCATCATTTCCTCACTGAATATGCTGTGACATTTTTTGTTTTTTTTTCGAAAGGCGACAGTTTTCTTAGGAATTGAACGAAGATATTTTGGTCTGTCTTTATGGCTATCTGTCCGCCACACGATTCAGCCATGGACCCAGCCAAAGTTTAAGCACTTGCTGAAGGTTCAGCCACCTTGAACTGGAAGCTGCGTTCATACTTGCGGACTTTATCGATCAAAAAGCAAATATTACGCACATCTGAGGCGCAACATCAATTCGTCAGTATTAGGTGATGCGTAGAAAATACGTAGATACGTACTTCTGAAGACCTATAGTTTTTTTTACACAGCACTGATAACTCGGTAGGACGGAAATGGCACGATAACATTGTCATGTGTGGCCGCGGATGTGACCAGGACTCGCGTAGTACGGTCTGCAGAATTAAGACGCTCCGAATGCCGAACGACATTTGCAGCGAAGCGCGCAGATACGTGGCCATTTTGTTTTTCCTGTTTTGCTCTCAGGAAGAAGCTGCCGCGGAATATAGCCTCTTCCTGTGACGCGTTGTATTGCGATGGTCATACGCCACCTTCAGAGCAAGAAGCCTTTGAATGATACATCTTCGAAGCACTGACGCTTGACGTGGTCCACTGCAGTGATCATGGACCGGACTGTCTCAGGTATAGACACGGTTTTCCCCTCGCTGGTCTCCCGGACGAGCACTTTCCAGCACTGGTACGCGAAGGGGTAGCCAACTAATATCTATACGGTGGTACACGTTCGATGTTGCGGGTTCTGCACCGGTCGTGGCGGCCGCATTTCGATGATGACCGCTAGTGTACTTGTACATTTAAAAACAAGTAAAAGAAGTCAAAGACCTCCTGGGAGTCATGAGTTATCTGGGTCATGTAGTCAAGTAAAATATTGCTTCAGTGTATGGCATTTAACCTAAAGAGTCACTCATCTATGCAACCACCGACGACTAAAAACTCCCTCCAGCGTCTCGACAACGTCATTATGGTGTTCTCATTTCCATCAACTGTCGAAGCACTCAATTCCTTACTTCGAGAAATCAAAGTTTATCGACAGGAAATTTACACGTAGCAGTGAAGCTTAATTGTTTCACCCGGGTAGCACAGTTCTGTCATGCATTACACGCTGATTACAATTGTCGGGGTTGGAAGACAACGCTCGGTGTTTTATTAAACGTTTCCGTCTGAACCAAAAAGTAAGAGTTCCACCTTAAAGGTGGCTGAATAGCGATCCCTTGTGATGACCTTAAAGCAAGAAAAAAGGAGCTATTTATTAGGCCGATTTATATCCAAACACGCACTTGGCTTGCAACCTGAACACCAGTTGTCAAACCTTAGGATAAGACAATCCGTCCTGCTGCCAAAAAGTTCCCTTTTTCAATGTATTGAGCGTTTGCTCTCTAAGTTCGCTATACCAAGTGAGTCAACATCCTTATCGGTGGTCAAAAATGATTGAGAGAGGGGATTAAAATGCCGGGTGAATACTTTATTAACGCAGTGAGACATTCGGCTAGACATTGACTCTTGGGCGTTCTATCAGCGGGAATAAAAGAGATGTATTTGTGGTAACTTAAGACCAGCGAGATGGTCTATAGAGGAAATTGAGTCGTATCTATTGCCCGTATTCATAAACCAACCTTACCCTTACTTCACGTTTTCCTCAAGTTCTTGTACACTCTACGTGCGTTATAAGGGCACAAGGATGGTAACAGGGTAAAATATAACAACGACATTGGTTCATGTATACTAGCTTACTTTTGTCCAGCAAGCGCAACAGCGGCTCAAAACCGATGAGGACAACTTGAGGTAAGGTTGAGGTTGGTCTGCGAATACGGGTCTATGAATTAACTTATAGCATAGTACCTCGGCAAGAAATTCTCGATGATGTCGCTAGCGTCGGAGACAGTCGACATTCTTACCGTTGCTACGCGGAGATGTCACAAATTAACGCCGATCGCTGGGTTACTTGTCAGCCCGAGGTCATTTCTTAGAGTTCAATTAATGCACAGGGCGACACGAGAGCGCGCCAATCGTGCCATATGCTACCAAGGCCAACTGCAACAATATTTTAGGCTGCATAAAAAGAACCTAGTTTCAAATCGAGTGCATGTTAGGAAGCTTGTCACGTTCGCATTATGTGATGCACTGCCACGGAAAGCTAGCAGAAATATATTCGTTTGTGATGAGACTGCAAGATGTCGCTATGGACGCCGCTTAATCTATTGGGACATGACCTAGAACGGCTGGTCAAAAGGTATACCCGAATCCCTAAAAAATCTCGCAGGTGGCCTGCCTTGACCAGAGTACAGCGACTTGGAAGAGAGGCTCAGTTGGCGGCCGAGACAGCGATGTTACCAAATTGTCACTGACACTACATTAATCGCGACGTTCACGACTCCTGGTGCGCTGAACTGCTTGAGAGGACACGCCATGCGAGGGGGTTGTGCATTCTTTGTCACTACCATCGAGGACAAACTAGCGTCTATAAGCAACGCTTGCACCCGAGTAGACGCAGCGTCAAGCGTTCCAGTGCGCCCTCCGCATGTGACAGTGACAACCAGATGATGCACGCGTAGTCTTCTAGTATACCACGGGATGTATTCACAGGCTACTGAGAACACAACTGTATCGTTACCACTCCTGCGTCGTTACCGAGATTTCTCGAATTGTTTGCATGCATTCACTTACGATGATTTCAGATAAAATGGCACATTTTTGTAGTTGCCCTTTAAGAAGATAATTATGAGAAACACGTGCAGGTGTACGTCACTCACTCTGCAGCTGCTGGATGGCGAGACGGTACTCGAGCTCCTTCTCGTCCACGTAATCCTGCGACTGCTGGGCGATCTGCTGGGCCAGGCTGGGGCCTCCGGGTTCCACGTACTCGCAAATGGGCTCCTCGGTCCACACCCGCTGGCCCGATGGTTGAGGCACCACGTCCAGCGGCACGCGGCGAGGACTCGGCGCACCACCGCCGGTCGATGTCGTTACGTTCGGAGTCGTCAAGATCGTTAGCTGCACCGGGTGCTGCTGCTGCTGCTGCACACCAAGTCGCGGCGAGGGCTGAGGCCGTGGTGAAGCCTGTGGAGTCGAGGTCCACGGTTGGTCGTAGTGGACTTGACTAGCACCAGCCGCGGCGCCGGGAGGCGGTCTGTACGGCTTAGGCGAAGGCGACGGCTGGGGTCTGTGCATCGTCGGATGACCATCCTGTCCCGTGTAGGGAGGCGTCTGGAACTGGACATGCTTGTGGAACTGGGGCGACGGCTGTTGCTGCTGGGGCGGGGTCCAGGTAGCGGGGCCAGGTGGCTTCCAGACATCGGCCTTGACCTCGAGGACGCGCACACCGGCCGGAGACGGCGGCTGGCGAGGCGACGGCGTCGAAGACGCCGGACGCTGTTGTGGTGGCGTCGGCGGGACTGCCGAGGCACTGCGAGCAGCGGCTAGCTGCTCCTGAAGGCGCCTCTGTTGTTGCTGCTCCAGCTCCCGCTGCTGCTGGTGGAGCTCCTTCTGCTGCTGCTGCCATGAAGAGGCCATGTCCTCCTCCCCGTGACCGTCTGCGGCAGGGTTTTCAACCACAGATTGTTGTTGTTGTTGTTGCGGTTGCGGCGGCAGCGGCGACGGCGAATCTGGCGACTCGGGGGCTCGACCGGCGCCCTCTTTGCCGGGCGACTCGCCAACGCGACCGGCGCCGCGCCCCTGACGATTGCCCATACCGGAACCACCTGGGCGACAAACACGCTGTTTGGGGCCCCGTGGGAGCTAAGATGGCCGCTCGCTACTACGCGGTCGTCGCCGCCGCATGCCACTAACGGATCGTGCAAAGACTGCCGGCTAACGCAGATAACTTGCTACAGGGCTTGGGCGAGTTGGGGTAGGCGTGATCTTCTATGCGTACAGCGCACACAAGGGCAAAAGTTAAGGGACGAATAGGCCTCTTCCATTGTCTGTCTGTGGTAATCTCCGGACTGTACCGTAAAACATTATATTGGCACGGAGAGAATAGAAAGAGAAACTCAACACTAGACTTCAACTGTTGAAGTCTGACGTAGCGTGGCTCTTCCTATCCTGTGTGGGTCTTTGTTCACCATTCCGATCTTTCACAGTATTCCCTAAAGACATTGCAACTGGACCTGATGTTAAAGCTCCGGACTGTATGCTGGGCACTACATTCACACCCGAGCAAGTCTAGAACTTTCTCGGACAGTCTTGAACTCTCAAGGAGATACAACCGAATACATCTATTCTATCTTTTTGTTTTGTCCTTGTGCGTGCTGTACGTACAAAAGATCACTCTGTAACACAGGCTACAGCGGCTATAGCTTGTGCAAGCGGTGCCCTACACCTGGATGCTTCAAACCTATATAAGCGGGAACGGTCGGCGCTGCTTGTGGAAAGCGAGTGGTTATGGCTTTCTATACGTGGCTTATTATTTGATGAAATTCTATAGAAAAGCGCAGACGACAAAGCATTGGTACGTCAAAGCGTACAGTTGTGCATTGCGGATACAGGGAACAGAATGTTGGCTTTGCAGGCTGTGTGACTTGACGTTATGCAAGGCATAAAAAGACGCAGCTGATAACGTACAGTGCGGTTATTCACACAGCTCGCCGGTGATTGGAAGCAGCAACTAAACACAAAGAGGGGCATTTCCGCATTCCACAGATAGATACATTCTTCACTACATACACTGGGACGGAAACATTCATAACAGAGCAATGCCTCATGAAATCACTAGAGCACAGCAAGTGAACCTAGAACAATGCTTTAAGTAAATACCAATTTTGCAAGGTCTCATTTGTAAGCACAGTGCACATAAATAACTTGAAGGGGTAGTAAAAGAGACGCGTCGTTTTAAAGTGCGAGGAAGCTAATATTCTGCGTTTTGAACAACATGCAGCATAACAGTGCTTATGGTATTTCGCGAAATGCTGTGTTCGTTATTCTTATTAATCAAAATGAAGCATTTTTATGTGTCACAATGAAGTTTTAAAGTGTTTACAATGTTCTTTTTGTGTTATAAAAGGGGAGAAGCTGGAAGTATGCTCTGTAGGTGCATGCACACATCGTACAGAAAAAGATGAGTGAAATCGCCCGGCATTCGCCAATATAGCTGATGCTGCAGAATTAATTGTAAACTAAGCTCGAACGAAGTAAAGTTTTGTTAAAGCGAAAAAAGTCCCCCAAGATGTAGTGAAGCTTTTTTTTCGAAGTCGGACTTGATATCGACTTTGGCCAACGTTAAAGTCTAGTTCTACAAGCTTGAGAATCTCTTCAGGTCCAGTCTCAAGAAAGACGTAAAAATGGCTTAAACAAGTTTGTGAAATACTTAAGAACGATTTTACATGCGCAAGAATACTTCAATGGGACTTCTGGCGGCCGTAAGACCTGTCCATGAATCTTTTACAGCTGCGCTGTCCTTGACATACGAAATTTTTCTATAGGAGGCGAAGCAGGGTCGAGGCTTGTCTGTCCACGTCTGTGTCCATCATAGAGAGATGCGTGGATGTGAGACACACAGACAAAAACATTTTTACAATAGACAAGTTACAAGGTAAGGAACATGGTTGAGATGGAACAATATAAAACACCAAGAAGCATAAACCCTCTGTACTAGTTTGCTACTTGAGGACATTGGGAACCTAAGGACCGAACTTTGTTGTCGACTCTGTGTCACTTTATGTAAACCAATCTACATTATGTGGAGCGACGCTCGGGTAGCATGTGTAGGACAAAAGAGAATGTTTCACAATAGACTAATATCAATCATAACAGTGACAGGACTCCTCGAAGCACAAATCATTTATACTAGACAGCGACTTCAACGTATGGACCCTAAGATCTGGCTTCACCCACTTACCATCGTTCACTTCGTGGAAATGCGTATATTTTTGTGTTCGTTTGTTTTCTCTGGTTGACATATACATCTAGAAATGCACCCTATTTTTTCTTTAATGCCCCCCCCCCCAACGGTGATGACGTTGACAGGTGCTTCGTGTCCTCGTGATGTCTCATCATGGGCGTGTTATGTATCATAGATTCGATGGGCGCCTAGTAGCATCATGGCTCCACAAAGATTACACGTTACGTCGGAGATCCATGGAATGCACTGTCAGAACTGTGCAACGTAGCAGTCGACTCAGTGGGGAATTAATTAGGCTGTCCCACACATCCGAGAGTCGTGCTCATGAGCTGGGCGTTTGTGTAGCTCCGCTACTCGTGACAAACATTTCGGGCCTCTTTCCTCTCCCTGCGACTGGGCCACTCTAAATATAAAGACGCAGCCGCCGTCCGGAAAAGCTCTGAGCTAATTGCTTTGTTTGCGCTCAGTTTGCGAGAGCAAAGAGCGTCAGTCATAGCAAACAAAAGTAAATAAAAAGGGGCACTTAAAAGTGCAGTGCTTCTGTTGACACGATGTTGATGTGCATAAAAGGTAAGCATAAGAGCAGCAATATTATTGATATTTCAGGTTTTACGTATCAAAAGCACGGTAATGTCGTGAGGTACGCTGTAGCGGAGAGCTCTGGAAATTTGGAATACCAGGAGTTTTTCACCGTGCACTGACATTGCACGTGAAGTGGGGCTAATACCATTTAACCTGGATCGACCGAGATTGAAACCGCGACCTTTGGGTCGGCAACCGAGCACCCTAACCACTATACCACCGCGGCGGACAAGCAGCGTAACTAAGTGTTGGAGGCCGATGATTGGTAGGAGGTAGATGGAAGTAGATGAAGTCATTAGATAGCGCCATCATAGTGCCTGGTGGTGTACTATTTAATGTCATCTGCCATTCTATGTACGTTGTAGTTGTATCACGTTAATTACGTCGTGGGTTAGGGATGAAAAGACTCCACAATTATATTATTATTATTATTATTATTATTATTATTATTATTATTATTATTATTATTATTATTATTATTATTATTATTATAAATACATTACAGAAATATTGTAGCGTTTTATACTAACCTGTTGGTGGCTTAAATATTATGAATGCTAAAAAGCATTAAAGCAATTTGTTGGATGCGTTAGTACACGGTGCCGTGACGATACATGGTATATGGTGCCACACTGCCACGAAACACGGTGTCTGCCCTTGTAACTACGCAATATAGGTGTTGTGGTGTTTTCTACTGACCTGATCTTGATTTCAATAACATGTCGGCTGGAAAGCATTAAGATAAATACTTAAATAGTTGCGCATGGTCCCAGAAGTGCTGCAGCAATCACAACATTAGCGTAATGTCGAGTTTTTACTGATTTTACTCTCACTGCAACAAAGTCTTTGTTGGGATTCAAGAGCATGAGTTTTAGGCGAGTTCGCACAGGGTTACAAAAAGAAAAGTTACGAATACACCGTCGCTCTCTTTTTTTTAACATAATGCATTCAATAAAGGTGCTCCTGAGATGCAACGGGAATTGGTGCAGGACGAAGGGGGTCGATGATAAACGCTCTGTGGCTTCAATCGACCCTGACTGCGTAAAGATCTACGTTGAGGTCGAGTTGGTTCGTGGTCACCAGAGGGCAACACTTGCAGAAAACGCCATGGCGCCACTGTCGCGTTTCTTTGAGACCTCGTATCGACTTTAATACTGTGCCGTACAAGCTTGTACTGCACATGTTACGACTAGGTGAGGCGTTCCACTCGTCGCTAACGACACCTTATCGGCTGCAGACCGAATTGCGAGGTCATCTTGAGACCACTGAACCCTTCTTGTGCGTCTACCCGCGATACACCACACACAAAAAAATTGATGGAGACATTTTTTGTTGATTTCTGTGAATCAACAAGTGTCGGAACAAGTTCTCTCGTGACCTTCGCCTCGCCATCAGCGGCGATATTGCGAAAGCTCTGAACTAATTCCTGCGTGAGACGGGCCTAGACAAGAGACTGCAAATAGTTTCTGGGCGTTCGAGTTTTGGGTTTCGTCAACACCGTCTTCCCTCTCTTTTTCACTCCTTTCCTATTCTAACGGTGAGTAACAAGGCTAGCAAATTTATTCGGGCCAGCGAACGCAACACCACACCTCGTCCGCCACGCGGACAGCCCGAACTGTGAACGCTGCCAAGTGTGCGAAACGACGGTGCGCGTATTTCGCGATTGCCAACTTTACGTGTCGCAACGAAAAACGCCAGCTCCAACGCTGGCAGGAACAGGTGTGGCAACGCTCAGTGAAAGTGGCACCTTATCAGCAATGCGCGATCAGACAAGATCAAAAACTTCTCTAAGGGCAGGTTCCCTAAAGAAGTACAGGACTGGACACTAGACTCCAGCAAAGCCACAGCGCTTCGTCGCGATTGTATACACGCATAAATTATTTCTCTCCCCGTTGTCACCCTTCACCACTCTTTTCGCTGTCCCTCTTACTCTGTACAGAGTAGCAGAATTATAGCTCAGGCCGCCCTCTCTGCCTTTTGATACATTCTCTCTTCTCTCTCTCTCTTTATTCAGGCTAACATCTCCGGCTTTCTGCCATATTAAACCTCTCTCTCTCCTCTTAAATATAAAAGTTTGTTGAGACAAAACAAAGGTGATTAGACGTTAGACAAGTACTCGGTTGTCCTTTCTCCCTCCCCTGGAAAACGCAGTACACATTGTCCACTCGACTCAACCCATTATTAGCGCATTGTTCTCGGTTTAACGTGCGAACGTCGCACTAGAATGCCTAAAACTGCTTTTGCCCGCACGACGATAATAAGAGCACAGCAGGACTCCTCACGTTTAAGTGGGCTAAGTTCTCACAGCCATTGCGCCACAGACTCGGGAAGATGAGAACTCTATTGTTCGACTGCAGCCGCACCCATAGGCTGCGCCGGAGTTTCCAAGGTCAAGGGCGCGAGTCTCATTTCAGAGCGATTCGCGGAGCTGCCGCACGTGACAAACACCCACTCCGAAAATAAGACAAATAATCGACGAGCGAAGTGCACTCGCGTTGCTCTGATAGTCGTCACTAGACCTGCACGCTCCACTGCATTCCACTTATCGCTAAGCAACTCCCTCATCCCTATACCCAAAGTAGGGTGGCATACCGGTCGCTCCAGACTAGTTAACATCCCTGCCTTTCCTTTCCCTCCTGATCCTTTTTTACATTGCAAGTACTGTTGTGAACTGATTGTGTACATTCTTATGGGCAGGTCGATTCTTGTAACAGAACGAGATGAAAACGAATTTCGCATCATAATAGTAATACACAGATAACACTTATACCAATACCATCGTGACACACTATTAAAATCATATAATACACACATAAACACCACATGCACGTTTTGCGAGGTCTGCGCCACAATAAATGAAAGAATGGTAGTCCAAGATTGATTGGCAAGGAACCTACATGGTCTGGGTACTAGCAGCCACTTCTCACCCTCTCCTGACCATCTCCCCTCCCTCTATCGAAAAAGGGTCACGAACACACACACTCACCAGCCGTCTCTACCTCGGCAGCGCATGTCTACAACGAGCGTTAAGAAGTTACAGGCGAAAAGGCACTCTGCGGTAGTGAAAACTCCAAACACACGTACGCACGCACACGAAAATTGCACCTGCACGTTAGTCAAGCCAACGCTAACATCGGACGCTCGTTCGGCCGCATAAACGACCACGAACTGCAGCATCAGCGCTTCGCTCTCGCAAAGAAAGGGGGAGGGGGAAACGGTCGCGTACTTTCTCTCTCTCTCTCTCTCTCTCTCTCTCTCTCTCTAACTGCACGGTGTATCCGGTTAACGGTATGCCGCCGACGCAACTGGAAGACACCGGACACTACTGAAAAGACGACGGGCTCGTCTACCACCGCGCATTGACGGGGAGCCATTCTTTTCCAAGGCCAACAGAGCACCGTGCAGTGGCCTAAGAGGCGAGAGGGATATGCGTTCGGGTCAGTTATACATAACGTATCACGTCAGAACTAGTTAAGAAAGAAAGAAAGAAAGGAAAGAAGAAAGGAGAAAGAAAGAAAGAAAAAGAAAGAAAGAAAGAAGAAAGAAAGAAAGAAAGAAAGAAAGAGAAGAGAATAAAGAAGAAAAGGAAAGAAAGAAAGAAGTAAGTGGCTATGTCTGGCAGGAAACTACTGCAGCACCGGAGGGCACATTAAAAAAGCGAAGTGGGCATGCAGGTGAGTTATATGAGGTATAGAAGGTATTCCAGCCAACTTGCGCATAGTATCAGATCAATGGTGTATTACGCGTGACGATAGAATTGACCCAATATTATCCTGAGCCGTAAGCAACATGTCGCACTTTTTTTTAAATCCACCGACCTTGATAATTCACAAATTTTACTTAGGTTTAATTGGCGAATTCAGCGAGAAATCTTCACTGCAAATGCAAGGCTTTTTTTGTTCTCAAATGTTGGAATATTTCAATTATGCCAAGTAACTGCTCGTTGGATAAGCTTTGTAATTAACAAATATTGCTTAAATACCTTTCAATGTTGCAACTAACAAAAGTATTCAATAAAAAAGTAGTAATATTTCTTCAGCAGCGTCGCATACTACCTCATCTATGCTAAGATAGCTGCCGTGCTTAATTTTTGCAGTTTTTTTCTTAAACTAACTGGTGCAAGTTAGCTGAAAAACCCCGTATAGCAAATCACGTCTGAAAAGCTGGGAGAGAGAAAAAAGAGACAGAAAGATGGACGACGAAGGCGCTCTTTCTAGAAACCGCTGCGGCTTGCTTACCTCGTCAGGGTGCGTCCTCTTGAGACACGTCCCTCTCTGAAACGACAGTGGCGATGGATCGCTGGATATACTCTCGGTTATTCAATTCCACGACGCCACCCTCAAACTCGCAGACGCACGTTTTCAACGAAGATCACGCAAGGAAGGTGGCAGTTTTGGAAGAATGTAGACGTCAAAGAAAGCAAAAGTGCAGTCTTCTAGACGGCCGGGTCTCGTACCGGGTCTCCTGCGCCTTCCACGCTCCAACGCAAGCAACGTTGTCTTGTTCCAGCTCGGTGTGGGTGATCAGTGGTGGACTGCAGAGCGTACTCCGAAACGGCTACTCCCCCCCAGGTCCCTTCTTCCTTCTTCTCGAAGTCGTGGTAGCAGCTTTTCGAAAAGCTTCTTCCCGTGCTCCGAAGTCCCGCTGGTCGCGGCTATGGAGGCAGGGGCGCGAGCACTGGCTGCTTCGCCCACCGGTACTAAACCCCGGCGGTGTTGGAAAGGGCCCGTGAAGATGGGGACCAAGAGGTGCTCGCGAAGGAAGGGTGCAGTGGCGACGCTTTGCGGGCGAGGGGGATATTGAGAGGGTGGAAATGGATGCGGAACGCACACACTCATCCAAGACTGCTGAGAGGATGCTCCAGAAAGTTCTTCTCTCTACCCTCAGCTTCAACACCCCCTACCGTCTCACTTACCACCCCTCCCTCTGAAACCCACACACACACACCTACCCGTCTCTTTTTTTCTTTGCTTTCACTGCGAAGGAGCCGAACGGTTGCTGCTAATTTTGAACACCGGGCCGCGAGCGCCGGCGCCGAAAAAGCGACGACGCTGTCGTCTGTGCACCGAGTCGTCGGTTAGCGAAGCAGCAGAAGCAGAAGTGGGCCTTCCAGGCAGTCGGCCCTGTGTCCAGAACTCGGGTCTGGTCCAGGCCTGGACCGCGGTACTGCAGGGCCGGAATTCACGCACGACACCACGACGTCTTCTTCAATGAAGTCCTGCTAGCCGTTGAGGTCGAGGAAGCGGTCGACTTCCCGCCGCCGGCACCCATGACTCCGAAACAGCGAGTCGATCGAGTCCAGAAGCAACCGCCACTTGTCCGTCTGTTCCTCTCTTTCTTCTTCGATGGACGAATCGCAAATAGAGGGAAGGGGCGTAGAAGCAGAAACTTGCAGGTTCCGCAGCCTGTCACAGCAGCGACAGCTGCTTCTGAGTCCGCGGAGTCAAACGCCGGCGCGCGCGGAATGTCACATCGTGCGTGTGTGTAAATAGAGGCGACGCGTCAGAATCTCGTCTTTGAGAAAGCCTTCGTGGAACGACCGACCACACCGTCAGGCACTTGTCCGCTTGGCGCGATACGTCCCAGATTACGGCGGCGTGCTCCCCTGTTGTCTCTCCTATCTGCCGTTCCACAACGTCCAAGAGCCACCGGGCACGTATATTCTACCGCTATATACTCGTGCCTGGATTGCCTCTGTCGTCATTTCGTCGCCTGTGTGTCTCGCTCTCCGTATCTCTTCACACCTGCGCCGCAGAAACAACCCGACCATCCGCTTCCCTGTCAAACAACTTTCAGCAACTCCCCCTATACACATACTTGCACGTATACTACTTCTTCAACATCCTGATAACTTCTAGCCCCGCCGCGGTGGTCTAGTGGCTATAGTACTCGGCTGCTGACCCGCAGGTCGCGGGATTGAATCCCGGCTGCGGCTGCTGCATTTTCGATGGAGGCGAAAATGCATTAGGCCCGTTTGCTCAGATTTGGGTGCACGTTAAAGATCTCCAAAGGGTGGAAATTTCCGGAGCTCTCCACTAAGGCGTCTCTCATAATCATAGCGTGGTTTTGAGACATTAAACCCAACAAACCAATCAATTGATCGTCATTCGCTAACGGACGTGAGACTGGTGCTTCGCAGGTGCGAACGAGCCATAATATATAGTATGTGCAAGGTGCACATTTAGCACTTTTAAAAGTGTAAACACACCGATCTCTTTCTAAATATTCTGCTTTATCTTAAAAATACCTACAACACTATCAATGTTCAACAGTTACTATAATGTATGTCGTATGCTTCAGATTTTTTTAGTATGTCTATAAGTTGCTCTCCCGATTCCTTTGTAGTCGTACATTTCTGCACACATTTTTATAATATAAGGCACGCGCGCGTCTGGTATGCATTTCTGCACGACTAGTTAACGAATGACAGGGGGGGAATCGATAGATGGAAAACTATAGTTCGAAAAATCCTGAACTGCACGACTCAAGAATCGTCTTTTTCATTATATATCTTTTTGAAGAAACAATGTTGACGAAGCCAACGGGTGATGGAGTGAATAAATACTTGAATGACATTATTTGTAGTTGGTAACTTCAGCGCAGGCACTATGACGTCACATGAAAAGGAACTATAAAGCGGTCAAAAAAAAGGGCTCGCCGCCCGTGAAACAATCGAGTCCGCAAGATGGCAGTGAGACGCGATATGGACGTCAGTCAAGAGCAGCGGGGTGTTTCGTCTCACTTCTCGTGTTTTCTTTCACAGCTAAGAAAAATGTTATCACCACTATACTGTAGCATACTCCAATGGTTCGCCCGCCATTGAATTATGTTACAGTATACTGCAGTCAGCAGAGACGGGGGAAGCTCGCCGAGAAAGCGTACATCGGCTTTTAAAAACAAAGTTCCAGCCTCCCCCGAAACATAACCAAGAGACCGTCCCAGATTTTCCCCTCGTGTCAAGCGACTATATTTTCCTACAGCCAGAGAGGGAGGCCGAAGAATCGCTGCATCCGCTGTTTACGGTTCAGGCGGTCTACACCGACATGGTGTTTTTTTTTTTTAATTGCTCATGTGGTTATACGATGCATGAAGTTTTTGTTTTTGTTTTTTATGTGCAAGACTTGTGTGTCTCTGCAGGATGTTGAGTGTACCATGTGATGCTTGTGTTGATTACAGTGCTTTCTTCTTACTGATCGTGTGTTTACATGATGCGTCAAAAGGTTTTTTTCTTTAAGCGTGAACATGTGGAAACAAATGCGAATCTTTTGCGAATTCGGGGTACAGACGCCTTTGTCGGACGTGGGAAATACCTTCTTGATGGATATGTGGGGTTTAACGTCCCAAAACCATCATACATGATTATGACAGGCGCCGTAGTGGAGGGCTCCGGAAATTTAGACCACCTGGGGTTCTTTAACGTGCCCCCAAATTGAAACACCTTCTTCCTCTATTCTTTCTTTCTTATATTTTCTTCATTCGTTTCTTCCCCAAACCATGGTTTTCTTTCTTGCTCCTTTTTTTATTCTTCTTCAAACTCATCACGGTTGCTTCTCATTACATACTGCTACAGCGTTCCGTCGCAGAGTCCGACGTCTCGGATTCGTTTGCCGGCAGCGGTGACCCCACTTCCCCGTATGGGGAGCATAATTTCTTGGGGAGGTTTTCGACTTGGGCTTGTTGCTGAATCAACTTGATGGGAAGTGATGCGCCCGAGAGACGGCACATATGTCTATCCGTGTCCCTTCTTGTGTCCCGCATTTTGTGCGCATCACTCTCCCTCAAGCATAATTACGGTAACATACACCGACTATTCATCATTCTCTTTCTCACTCCTCTTCTTTTCTATCTCTTACCTTTCTATTATTCTCCCTTTTCCCCACCCCAAGTGTAGGTTAGCCAACCGAGTCAAGCTTGGTTAACCTCCCTGCCTTTCCGCTCTGTTTATTTCTCTCTCTCTTTCTCTCTCTAGAGAATAAACGAAAAAGGGAGAATTGTAACGAGGATCGCTTTACGCACTTCGTGCTTGAAGCGCCTCACGCACTTCGCGTACTTAACGCACTTCGTGAATATAAGCTAAGTGTTACATATGAGCGCAGCATCCCAGCTATTCTTCGAGTGCTGACAACCAGGTGTCACCCTCGAACTTAAGAACAACTAGCGCCACCAACGTTGCGCTTCCAAACCCGTATCTGGAGAAGCTCCATTCCTGGTCCCGTATCCATTGCGGCCCAACAACAAAGCATCACAAGTGATTAATATTTTTTTTTATTCAGGCTGGAATAATACATTCATTGTTTTATCTACAGTTCGAGGTCTCATAAGAAACCTTACGCAAAGGCAGCTGAATGCCAAAGAGTGTGCCCGAAGCCATTTTTTTTTTTTTGCAAAGGGCACAGCCAAAGGCAGCGCGAAAGAGTAAAACGTGTTTATTTCAGTTCGAGTCGAGGAGAAAAAAAAAAAAACGCGGTCTTCGTGCATTACACAATGCGCTGGCAGGCATACGGAGACCCGTCCGGTATTTTGCTTTGTCGCTTTGCTTTCCGGTTCTACACGTTTGCAACAGAGATTTCTTGTCGGACCTGTAAAGGTGAAAAGAACGGGCAAGTAGCCAGTGAGGGGTAATAAAAAGTAGAGTGGTTGGAGGAGAGAGAAGAAAGAGAGAGGGAGAAAAGTGAGAGACGAGACAGAGGGAGGCATTAATTCTGCCTGGCCGGCGTATAAGGAAGCGCATACATGTTGCAGTTTGTAGTCGGCTGGCATGACTTCAGCCCTCGCTCCTTGATGTATGGTGATATTCAAACAAAGTTTCCAAGCGCGGCGAATCACAAACCGATGTTATCAAATTACGTTTAAATGCAAAACAACTGTTTCGTTGATTCATTTCTTTAATACGTGCGTAGCATAGGTCAGCAAATAACTGAAACTCACTCAAGAAATATATCTTGCGCTTTGAACTCTTCTAGAACGTAGACTCACATTTTTTTTTTCCTGGGCCGAACTCACTCTCACTCGTGGTCACGAAAATTTCGTTCAACCGGACTCACTCGGGCTCAGCCTCGCCAAAATTTCACTAACTCAGACTCCCTCAGACTAAGGCCCACATTCACAAACCAACCTAGGCCTTACCTCACGTTTCCCTCAACTTTCTGTGCTCTCTACATGCGTTATAAAGGCCCAAAATTGGTAACAGGGTGAAAGATGGAGACAAGACTGCTGGTTCATGTATACTGTCCGATTTGTTTATAACGCGCAACAAAGGTTTAAAGCCGATAAGAAAAAACTCGCGGAAAGTAAGGGGTTGGTTTGTGAATACGGGCCTACGACTCGCAGCTCTACCTGAGTTTCCGATGGAGGCGGAAACGTTGTAGGCCCGTGTGCTCAGATTTGGGTGCCCGTTAAAGAACACCCCAGGTGGTCGAAATTTCCGGAGCCCTCCACTGCGGCGTCTCTCATAATCATATGGCGGTTTTGGGACGTCAAACCCCACATAATCAATCAATCAATCAATCAATCACCTGCATAATGAATTTGTCCTTATTGAACTTCATTTTGCAGTGTACTGATAAATATGATCACTTTTTCTAAAGGACCCACCACAGCAAACGGACGAAAACCGGCGCATTCAGCATGGTATGGCCGATGGCACCCACCACAAAAATAAAAAAAATCCAGCTGCGCACTCCCCCCTCCCCCTTTAAGAGCAAGCATACATATAGTCCTATCACAACAACCGAAGTTCCCCGCCTCCCCGTCCCCGCCACCGAAAGAACTCAACTGCAGTGCGCAACCCCCCCCCCCCCGAGTAAAAAAAATCCTGGCGCCGCTCCTGTCTGTTATCCCTCCATCGCATTGTGTGACCCACTGAGGTCCAGTTTTGCAGGCGAAGCTCGTTATGAAATGCGCATTTCGATGGCACTGGTGGCGTTGCCCGCGAAAACCCCAGCGTAGGCCAGGCACATAAATGCGGCCTTCGATGGTGCTGCGCTGGTTCCGTGCTTAATTGCATGCGCCATTGTCGACCCAATATAAGTGATCCTCTCTGGGTCATGGGTCTGTGGGCGCGCGATCAGGCGTTGTCATAGGTCGGCGATAAAATACTCACTCATACTCACTCAAGAAATACATTTTTTGAGCCTAAAGCTCACCCGTATTCCGACTCATTTTTCGCGACTGCACTCGCACAAACTTGCCGAAATCTTTCTCATTTGAACTCACTCAGACCGAGACTCAAGAACCGATTTCAGTCAGAGTGAGTCTATAGTGCCACGTTCCGTCCTCAAGTTCTGTTATCGCATCGTTTCACTTCCGATAATTCTCAGCGCAAACCACGCCTACACTGTTCGGGGAAGTGTGGCAGCTTGGGCTAGTTGGTATGGCATGACGATTGTTATAGCGCGAGAACAAAACGACGACACACAGACAAGAAGGACAAGAGACAAGAAGGTGTGTCAGTAGATGATTTTGTTAAGATTACGCCCACTTCGTGAACATTACAGATTATTCTGGAACATACGTCACCGCTAGCGATAACGATAGAATATTCGATGGCGAGTGTATAAATGCCGACACGATTCGCCACTTGTCAGTTGGTCGACGGCCGACGCTCAGTTCACCGATATCAGTGCCAATGTCTTACTTTCCTTTTGCGCGGCCACAAGTTCGGCCCGAATAAACAGTTTCTTCTTCGACCTGTAGTCTACTCCCTTCGTTCACGTCACTACCCCGTGACAATAGTCGCGAGTGAGTTTGTCGACCAATAAGCGTTTAATGCTATAACGTCGGCTACCACTGGCTAAACAGTGACTAGTATTGGCTTGCGTCGGCCCAGTGACGGGTAACGTCGTCGAGTGCTGGATAATGTTAGGCTGCAGTGCTGTCACGAGCACTCACTGCGGTGAGCAGACTCGCTTCTTTTTGACAACCGTATTACAGTAACGCCGCAACCGTTGTCATACGCACACGAACCAAACCGAATGACGATGTGACATAATTTAGGTGTGACGGGTCTGTCCATGCCATTTATGTGCGCGGAACGTACGAATCGATCACCGCAAATAATTGTATTTGGTTGATTGAGTAACCGATCGATCGACTGATTGATTGATTGATTCCATTCCCTCTATACCCATGGATACGAGTGCCCCTCTTGGTTGAAACTGCCTCTTGCTAGCTGAAAATTTTGTAGTATGTATTTAAACGGCGCCATCTAAGGCATTGTGAATATCTTGCAGTTATTCAGCTAAAGAAAGAAATTTGAACTTGATATTTTTTGCAGTAATCTTCACTGTGCAGATTATCAGTAAATGGATCTTTGTAGATATCAAACTTTTTCAAGTGAACCAAATCAAGCATAGTGGCTTTTCGGGACTTCAGCTGTGCGTTCCATCATAGACTGCGTGTGATTGGCATCGGTAACTTGACATCGCAATAGTTGTTCGTTTGTCTATTGTTGGGACGGCTTTAGTAGAGTGCCATAGTAGAGTGCCACATACTCTAAATCGTTAAACACTTATTGTAAACACACCAGTATATAATGAGTGCGTAACGTCACTTATCTGTGCTCGCGTTTTCTTGTCATCTTCGCTAGCGTCTCAAGGCGTCCCTGGACTGGCGGATGCCCGTTATGGCAAGCCAGCCCGCGAAGAAGGTGCTAGCCCCCGACTTAGTCGTCCCCGAGGGGACTAGTCCCGAAGACGTCGTTGTTGCGACGTCTTCAATAGTAGGAATCGAAGAGGTCTACTGTGTACAGCACTTTAGAGACAGGAATTACCAAGTCACCGTTAAAAGTGAGGCCGCTCTGGCTCAAATCGTCGACGCGTCCCACCTCATCATCAAAGGAGAGCGCGTTGCTGTCGTGCCCTTGGAACCCCAAGTTACTCAGGAGCGGCGTTGCTCAAGTCACCGTTCTGTTCCTGCCTTGCCGCGTCCCCAGCGAGGTCCTCGCGCAGGCACTGTCTCCCTACGGGAAGGTGCTGCACATCAGCAGATGACTCATGGGGTCGCGCCCAACCGTGACCACTGGGACGCGATTCGTCCGGATGGAAAGGAAGACATCGTCGCCGGTACCCAACTACCTCAAGGTCGCATGCCATCGAGTGACCTGTGACTATAAAGGGATCCAGCTAGTGTGCCGTTGATGTGGAGACAGTGGCAACTTCCGCATGAACTGCACAGCTCCGTTTTGTGGTAGGTGCGGCGTTTATGGCCACGACGGGAAAGGCTGTTCACCGCAGTGTCACCGTTGTGGTGACCCGCGCGCCACCTGTCGCCTGCACCATCAGGCCGTCGTATTCTGTGGCGGCGTCCAAGAATCACCCGCCACTTCAACCGGAAATGCAGTCCAAGAACAAGGACGACGTATCATCGGCGCCAGGTCCGGTTATTTGCCAGGACGAAGTTGGGTGGATTGCGATGCCACACCAGACGCCACACCAAACGTCTGCAGTGTCTCCAGCCAGCCCGGACCAGGCAGCCCCTCAAGAGGCAGATGATCCATTCAGTAACACGCGGCCAGTGTTGATTCCCACAGAACCACTAGACAGAACTTCTGTCGTTCATTGCAGACTTCAACAAGACTCATCCCACCATCTCTTTTTCGGAATCATACTCAGGCACAGCAGTAAATTTTCTTGACGTCACGGTTACTATACGTACTAATAAAGTGACGACTAAACTCCTTAGAAAACCTACGGAGGGGCAGTCATACCTACATTTCAATAGTTCACACCCGAAGCACTGCAAAACGGCAATCCCATATGGTCAAGCACTGCGTTTTAAGAAAATATGTTCGAACAATTAAGATTTTACAGACAACTGCACCAAACTTCGGGAGGCCCTACAGAAACAAAAATATCCACCACAAATCGTTAATGCTGCTAATAAACGGGCTGAGGACATTGACCGTAAGGAACTTTTTATTCGGAAGAAGCACGCCGCACCCTCAAGCACGAGCCTGGTTATAACGCACTCCGCAACAGCACCAAACATCAACAGCATTCTTCAGAAGCATCACAAAATACTAATACAGAGTGATCACCCTAAAAAAATCTTTCCTGATCCCCCACGTGTGGTTTATCGCAGATCGAAGAACTTACGCGACATACTAACCTCATCAAGGATTACCGCCACCACTTTTTCTGGTTGTCATCCATGCAACGAACCCCGTTGCAAAGTTTGTAACCACATGACGAAGACCACTTTGGTTAAGAGTACATCATCAAACTTTCATCTAAAAATTAAAGGGGATTTTGACTGCGACACAAGCAACATTGTGTACATGCTTGAATGGTCTGTGTGCAAACTCCAATACATTGGACATACTGAAACGCCTTTTAGACTGCGCTTTAATAACCATAAGTCACATGCCACAAGCCTACCCAATCTACCTTTGTCTAAGCACGTTAACATTCGTGGTCACGCATTCAATAAACTAAGAGCTACTATACTGGAATCAGGTTTTCCTTCACACTATGATAGGGAACTGCGCGAGTCATTTCTGATACACAAGTTCAACGCGATCTTATCCGGTATAAATGAAGATCCAGGCAAACTGACGTTTCTTTCGGCGCAGATCTAAGTCCTAGTTTTATCACAGTCTGTTCATAATCACTGTACACGCATATTTTTACTACACCTTTTTCGGTGCAGTGAATTTCTTGCAAAGCAAACAGGCAAAGCTGCTGGTGAGGATCAGGTAACATCAGATCTGCTGAAAGATGGACAGATTGTGTTAGAAAAACTAGCCACCCTGTTTACGAGGTGTCTCCTGACGGGAAGAGTACCAGAGTCTTGAAACAACGCTAACATCATCTTAATACATAAGAAAGGAGATGACAAGGACTTGAAGAATTACAGGCCGATCAGCTTGCTCTCTGTAGTATACAAGCTATTTACAAAGGTAATTGTTAGCAGAGTAAAGAAAACATTAGAATTCAATCAACCAAAGGAACAAGCAGGATTTAGAACAGGCTACTCAACAATTGACCACATTCATACTATCAATCAGGTAATAGAGAAATGCTCAGAGTATAACCAACCACTATACATAGCCTTTATAGATTACGAGAAGGCGTTTGATTCAGTAGAAATATCAGCCGTCATGCAGACACTGCGGAATCAGGGCGTAGATGAAATATATATATATAAACATTCTGGAAGAAATCTACAGGGGATCAACTGCTACCATAGTGCTTCATAAAAAAAGCAACAGAATACCAATAAAGAAGGGTGTAAGGCAGGGGGACACAATCTCCCCAATGCTATTCACTGCGTGCTTACAGGACGTTTTCAGAAGCCTAGAATGGGAACAGTTAGGGATAAGAGTTAATGGAGAGTACCTCAGTAACCTGCGCTTCGCCGATGACATTGCATTGCTGAGTAACTCAGGGGACGAATTGCAACTCATGATTACGGAGTTAGACAAGGAGAGCAGAAAGGTGGGTCTTAAAATTAATCTGCAGAAAACGAAAGTAATGTACAACAACCTCGGAAAGGAGCAGCGCTTTGCGATAGGTAATAGTGCACTTGAAGTTGTAAAAGACTATGTCTACTTAGGGCAGGTAATAACCGCAGAGCCTAACCACGAGATTGAAGTAACTAGAAGAATAAGAATGGGGTGGAGCACATTCGGCAGACACTCTCAAATTATGACAAGTAGATTGCCACTGTCCCTCAAGAGGAAGGTATATAACAGCTGTATCTTGCCGGTACTTAGCTACGGAGCAGAAACCTGGAGACTCACAAAGAGGGTTCAACTTAAATTGAGGACGACGCAGCGAGCAATGGAAAGAAAAATGGTAGGTGTAACCTTAAGAGACAAGAAGAGAGCAGAGTGGATTAGAGAACAAACGGGGGTTAAGGATATCATAGCTGAAATAAAGAAGAGGAAATGGGCATGGGCCGGGCATGTAGCGCGTAGACAGGATAACCGCTGGTCGTTAAGGGTAACTAACTGGATTCCCAGAGAGGGCAAGCGGGTTAGGGGGAGACAGAGGGTTAGGTGGGCAGATGAGATTAAGAAGTTTGCGGGTATAAATTGGCAGCAGCAAGCACAGGACCGGGTTAACTGGCGGAACATGGGAGAGGCCTTTGTCCTGCAGTGGACTTAGTCAGGCTGATGATGATGATGATGATGATGAATTTCTTGACTTTTTCTTATCAATTCTGTTTGTGCCCCATGAAATTCTTAGTTACGCATCTTGTTCCAATTGAACGTTTTCTGCTATACTTTTTTGTCTTTTTTGTGCGTGTGATTTGCTGTATGGGTTTGATAGTTTTGTTTGTAAATATTACTGTACTTTTCAAACTGATATTCATGTCCTTTTTCATATATATATATATATACACGCGTTTTTGGAAGGCACACATAATCCCGCAACAGCGGGCGGCCCCTTTTGATTTGTGGTACGCTGCACCGCACAACATTCTCGTAATGCCGCGGAGAGATGACAATTTGAAGGGATAACAGAGCGTTCAAAAAGAAGCGTTGCCAATGTGTTGTGGAACAAGGGAAGTTGCTATAAGCTTACTGCACTTATTGCATGCATATTTTTCAAGTTTAACAAAACACGATAGGTGGACGCGTTATTCAAAGGTCACAGATTCGGTCCCTGCCCACGTCAAGTTATTTGTTCATCCCCATTTCTTTCTTCACGTTTACATCTGAATTACCTAATATAACATGCCCTACACTTTCCTTGGCATGATTGTCTGTTATATCTCATTATTATTGTCTTTTATACTGAAGAGGCATTAGCATTACGTTATATTTTCCCTCTGGTCGACGGCTCAAAATGCAACGACATTTTTCTGCCCAACTTTCCTGCAAATTGCTGGTTTGTCCTCGCAGTGGGTTAGGGTCATTTAGCTTAGGATTATAATCATCATCATCACTACACGATGGAAGGTTTCGGAGACGTCCGGTTTCCCGCCAATGTTAAACCCTCGACCTGGCCATCGCTCAAAGCCCAGCGGCAGCGGGAGGGTTCACTGACGAGGTACCAACTTGATCATCTACTTTTGATTCAATTCTATTCTAATATTTATTATGTGCTCGTGAGCAGCTCGAAGCCTTAGGCGCGTACCCACAAATAAAGCGAGTCCTTAACTCTAGTTTTTTTTTTTTTTTCTCATAGCTTTCGGCACCTAAGTAGACACCCTCGCAGTTCTTCAGTAATAACCCACAAGCGTCGACCGCTAGGATAGGGTAGTCTTTAATGTCGTCGAGAAGCAACTAAATAAGCGTTAGGGTAGTCAACGTTACACCGGCTTTCGGAAATCATGATCGCACAGATATGCTATTAATCGTTGGGGTTTAACATTTTAAAAACATGATAATGAAGGACGCAGTTGTGGAGGGCTCCGGAAATGTCGACCACCTTGCGTGCTTTATGATGCAGCTGTATCTAAGAGCACGTGTCTCTGGCACCTGCAGCTGCCATCGAAATGCGCTCGCCGTGGCCGGGATTCGATCCCGCGACCTTCGGGTCGCCGGCGCAGCGCTGTTACTGAACCACCTTGGCGAGAGTTTCTAAGCGTCTCTTGCACCAACGTTGCACTGCTTAGGGTTAAAGGGATACTATAGAAAAATGGTGTTTTGGCTTGTGTTAGTACATTACTCTTTCATGAAACCAAGGACACCGTGCTTCCTGCGAGAAGACGCGCAAAAAAAAAAATGCGGATGAAGACGCCGCCATCTTGAACCTCGCACTACTCCCCGTAACGTCGTATATTTTGACGTCGCCCAGTAGTGACTGCATGGTTCTCAATTAGTAAAAAAAAGAACATTGTCTTTTTGAGGAGTAATGAACAAAGGTTAACATACCTGGTTTCGAGGTATTTTATTCGGCCAATGTGGCAAAAAAAAACTCATATTTGTGACGTCCCTATTGAAGCTTTCCGTGGCAAATTTAAATGTGGAGCTATTGGCTTTCATTCTCCCTTCTTTATTAAGCGTATGGTGTTGAAAACAACAACGGTAGAGATTTCGCAGCATAATTTCTGAATGCTGGCTATACTTTTTTTTATTTAACTACAGGGTCCCTTAAACGCTGCCGTACTGTAACGAGGGACAAATGGCCATTATTTGCCTCGATAACTTACCGTTAGGCTGCCCATTAGCCCCGGCCTTCCAAAAAAGATAGTGGATTTTAGAGTCGCTTTTTATTAATCTGTAATAAATTGAAAAAGAAAGCTTTAATTATTTACCCTTCAATACGTGATTCCCAGTTGCAAATATTAATATCAGGTTCAATCGCAGATTTAATATTTGTTTATATGTCTTCTTAATTATTTTCTGTCTTTCCTGCTAGAATCTCTGTATCGAATTCACCATTTCTACTCAGAATAGCATGCCAACGTTCATTTGCACACCAGCAAATATTCTGTTCTTATAATCTCTCTCCCTTTCTGTTTTTCCTCACCCTCTGGTTAGATTCGGAAACGCTTCTGAAAGGCAGACGTTCAGCCAAGTCTGTCTTAGAGAAAAAAACACTCGCATTTTCATTCGGAAATCGCTTAGCTATGTCAAATTTCCTGGCTTTGAGGCGTCATCTGGCGTAGAAACTCAGAAACGAAAAGAAGGGCGCCAAGATCGAAATAGTTCCTTCCCTCAGCAGCGTTCCAGGAGGTTAACTTTCCCCTAGTAAATCTCCTAGCGCTTCAGAGCGACCCACCGCATGGGACATGACCGCAATTTTTTGTACTTATTATCATCTTTATCATATGATATTTCCGGATGCCTACACAGAGGTGAACCCAGGTACCCTAGAATCGCTTGGCACGGTGACATGCTTAAACTGTTAAAAAAAATACTGCAATGTATTTTTGCTGGAGCTTGTTTAAGAAAACCAAAAAAATGTCGAATAGTAATGTCGCCAATCGAAGTTTCTCCAAGCTTGTGAGGTCTGACGTAGGAAATGAAGGTGAAGTTAATGTGAGACGGCCTTTCGTCATGAATCGCCAACTCGCGCAACGGTATTCTTCTTAACTTGTAAGGCTATAAACACCACGGTCATATTTAGTTCACATCGAGATTTACCTGTTAACAGTTAACAAACACTCAAAAATACATGCACGCACACAAAAACGGGCAAGCACTGGCACTCGCTGAAGCAGTCACTATACACAAATACACCTAATCACACTGACACACACAAACAAAATGTTAAAACACAGGCACACAGACACTTATGCATGCACGTAATTAAACACCCACACACACAGCACACACTAACACATTCATACACACTAGTTTTTTACGGTGTCACCAGAAAACTTGTCATCCTGAACGACTCGCTGTCTCGCACACATACGAACACGAGCGTATAAACAAACACGTGTGCAAATACAAGTGATGTCACACAAACACAAGCACTCACAGAAACCCACAAACAGACAAAATTACACTCAAGCACGCACACTCGGCAGCACCTTTTCCTCGAACGATAGGTTGATGTGGATGAAAATTTAAGCTTATGAGTTTGACAGCGTGTTTGACATCGTTCAGACAATAGTGTTTAAAGACGGTAAACTGCGAGTAGGATGTTTTTTAGTTCGTCTTGTTCTGTTTCATAAAAGTGGAAGCCAACTATCCCAGGCAGGTGTCAACAATTTTGTTGTAGTTCACTTTGTAGCAAAAAAGTACCTTGATTTATTTTGGTGATGCACGTTGGAGCGTAGGGCATGCCTAATATGAGAGTCGTCATTAAGGAGCATATACGGCTTCAGCTAAAGCTAGTCACCTTTCTTTCTCTCTTTCTTACTTTCTTTCGTTCTTCCTTTCTTTTTTCTTTCTTTCTCTTCCTATACGAGACTCAACTTACGAATTGGAGGAAACGTCTATAGCCTTCGCCGTCATTAAGTGCGTGATAACACCTTTCTTCCTTTCCGTTTTTCTTTCCTTCCTTCTTTCTTTCCTTTCTTTCCTTCCTTCCTTCTTTCCATCCTTCTTCCCTTATTTCCTTCTTTATTTTCTTTCTTTATTTTCTTCATTTTTTGCTTTCTTTCTTTCTTTCGATGTAAATAAGTCAACTATACCACATGAGTTGTCATTTTTATATCCATCTTTTTTCTCTCTCTTACTTTATGAGACTCAACTTACAAATTGGAGGAAGCGTCTAGAGCATTAGCCGTCATTAAGTGCGTGATAACTCCTTGAAGTTGCTTGATGAGCAGCTTTTTTTTTCTTTACTTGTTTAACTTTCATACCTGGATCCTTCGTGCCGCACATCAAGAACCCATAAAGTACAACCGTAACGACCGGCGAGGTCTACAGACCGCAGTTGGCCGCAAATGGAAGCTCGTTGTGCGCAGTACGTGCGTGTGTAACCATCACACATATCGCGAGCGACCTTAACAAATCTTGAGTTTTTACATACCGAAACCATGATGCGATTATACGAGGAACGGCGTAAAGGAGGTCTCCTCGAATTTCGACCATATGGCGTTCTTTAACGTGCACTGTCATCACCGCACAGTGCACGGAACTCTACGGCGTTGCCTTTACCGAAATACGACCACCACGACCGAGATCGAACCCGTGACCTTCGAGTCAGCATGACCAGCATCGTGACCATCGATCCACCGTGGTGGAGGCACACGATTCGCCTTTGAGCGTCATCTGGAAAACGGTTCTGACTGCTATATACCACGCCGCGGTCGACGTCAACACCTTGCGAACTTTGCCACAGAAAATACTTCATGTAGCGCGAACCGGCACACGGACACTAGAAGACGCCTTTCCGGTGTAGTGAGTTGCATCTTGCCGGTACTTACCTACGGAGCGGAAACCTGGAGGCTTAAAGAGGAGGTTCAGCTTAAAATGAGGACGACGCAGCGCGCGATAAAAGGGAAAAATGGGGTTGAGGATATTATAAAGTTGAAATCAAGAAGAAATGGGCATGGGCCGGGCACGTAGCACGTAGGCAAGATAACCGCTGGTCGTTAAGGGTATAACTGGCTGGATTCCCAGAGAAGGCAAACCCGCGAGGGGATACATAAAGACCGCGTGTCCAGCGCCACGCCAACGGGCGGGGAAGCTATTCAAGTAGAACTTTTTGTTTCGCTAGTTCGTAAATGTTTCATGAAAGGAATAAGGCACAAACGAGACAAACAGAAAGCGAGACATGGACGAACGGTGTTCGTCCATGTTTTTTTTCTAGTGTCCTGTCTCGTTTTACGCCTTATTTCTTCCGTAAGACGTAGACACCTCGACTAAGAACAGCTTCGCATTTAAGATGCTAGCGAAACTTCAGTGAAGGATCACGCTTCACCCTTCGTGTAGGTCCTCGGTTCGACGCCCATCTGGTGCTTCTTCGTCCGCTACCCCCGACGCCACCGCCAGCTGGTGGCGAGAGGCGCTCATCGGCGATTCGGGCTGGAAGTGGCGAGCCGGTCTACTCCTCGCGCTCCTCGTGCTAGTCGCTACGCTCGGGCTCGTCACCGGTGCCGTGTTTGCCAGGACCTACCGTGCGTATATGCCAGATGTGTGCGCCTCGGTTTAGAGACGAAAGAAACTCGCGGGGTCTCCTATATGTATTCTCCCTAGACTATTAGCCTCGGGGACACACCGGGGCGCCACCTACGAGATGACATCACTTCTAGGATGCCGGGTTGACTTCGTCTGATAGAACACCGCATTTTCTGCGCTTTTGCTCTGGACACTGTGTGTGCTTCCTTTTTTATTGAAGCTCAATGCTTAAAGAAGTGGTAAGACCGGATAATACGGCCAAGCAAACTACGAATTGGTGCCCCCGGTGGCCCTCTCGTGTCTAATTTGCATTGTAAAATCACGATTAAGAACCGGTGCATCCATGGTGGACGATGAAAGTGGTGTCGCGAAAGCAAAACTGCCGTATTCCACAACTACGCATCCCATCTGTGACGTCAAAACGATCGCAGCGCTGGCCTCTCTAGTGGAGGCTCTCGCGGCCAATAGTCGAAGCCGAAAGCTGCCATCTTCCTTTCCCTACAGTTGACGCGTTGATCCACCACAGCGGTACGCCGTACCGCCACGATGTTACCGTGGTTACGGTCTAAAAAAAGACTATACGGGGTGTGCAAACAGGGGTACACGAAGCAAGTCAGGACGCCACAAGCGTTTGTGTTGTCCTTGGCTCCTTCTAGTGTCCTTGTTGTGCAGTTTGGAAGGAACACGTACCAACCAGCTCAGCTCTAGGTTATTCTAACTGCTTATGGTGCCCTTGTGCTAACCCGAGAGGTGTCTTTGATTACTGCTGTGGGAGTCGTTTTCTTTTCTGTAGGGGCGAAGCTCCTTAAAGCGGTACCCGTTCGTCCCTCGTAGTCGTAGTCGTAGCGTGTAACCAGTGTTACATTTTGACCTGCAAGGTGGTGCCGGTGGGAGATTTCTCCTGTGCTTTGTTTAACAATAAAAAGTTCGTGGCGTGCGCGTTACCTAAAAGCCGAATTCTCCTGTCTCTCATTCCCCATTAGCAGCCATTGGCATGTACATTGAGCACTATCTGACAAGAAAGGGTTGCTACGTTATACTCGCTGGGTGTAACCTCCTCAGCTTTAGAAAGGTTTAGCGAGCGTTGAGCCGCAGTGCCATGAATACAATGAACTAGTATATACCATGAACTCGAGGTGGTTAAAGGTGGGAAGTAGACCCGAAACGCAAGCCGTAAGAAAGTAAAAGCCGAATTCTCCTGTCTCTCATTTCCTATTAGCAGCCATTGGCATGTACATCGAGCACTATCTGACAGGAAAAGGTTGCTAAGTTAAGCTAGCTGGGCGTAACCTCCTTGGTTTTATAAAAGTTTAGCAAGCGTTGGAGTGCAGTGCCATGAATACAGGGAACTAGTATATACCATGAACTCGAGGTGGTTAAAGGTGCGAAGTAGACCCGAAGCGCAAGCCATAAGAAAGTGTGTGTGTGTGTGTGTGTGCGTGTGTGTGTGTGTGTGTGTGTGTGTGTGTGTGTGTGTGTGTGTGTGCGTGTGTGTCACCTCTCATTTAGTCCTTGGAATGCCCACTAAATGTAGGTGCTTCTATATGGGGAATATATGATGAAAAGATGCGAGATGGTGGTACTTGGAGTGTTGAATAGATGGAAGAACGGACACACAGACAGATGCATGGATGGACGCATGAACGGACGCAGGGGCGGATGCATGGACGAACGCAGGTACGGATGCACGAACAGACGCACGCATGAACGGGCGGATGGACGCACGTACGGTCACAAAGACGGACGCATGGACGGACGTATGCAAGAACGAATGGACGGACGAATGCTTCGCCCCACTCTCCATCATTCACTCCGTGGATATGCTGCCACTTTTTTTATGTTTCGTGGACAATTACATTCCAGCTGCTGAACGAGAACCGTTGTTTAAAACTTTTTTTTGCGGTGTTTTCTTCGATACTTTGCACTGAACAGAACACATTCCACAAATATTGGCTAAATGTCCCTTTAAGCTATAAATCTCACATGAAACAAAAAATAAAGGCCATATATCTACGATCTGTCGTGAGACCACCAAAGAGAATCGAATGAAGGATCGATTTCTTTGTAACCTCCAACCTACTGAAATGAGCAGAGCATGGCGTCAATGACGTGTTTGTGCTGGAGGCATCATTTTGTCTTGAGGAGCTCTTGAAACTAATGTCACAACTCGCGTCCTGACATACCCCTGACCGTGGGACTGATAGGCAGTACCTCACCCCATCATATGACCTCTAGCCCCGCGCGCTGGTCAATTCGGCCTTACTATGACCTCTAGGCTAGTGTTGTTAATGATCGGAAACTTTCGTTTCCACGCGCTAACGTAGTTTCTCAGTGTAGAATGGCGCAACGCGTAGTACCACTGAACAGAGCTTCCAACAACGCCCGGTCAACCTGGGAGACTCCTGGGACCAGCGGAGAGTCGAACCTCGCAACACAAGGTGTCGATAGCGTGCATGGATGCCACAGGCCCCACTAGAGGGCCCTCACCACCTTCCGGTCATGGACAAATGTTCTGAACGCTTGCCCATGTTACTGCTGTCTGAAAGGGGGAGTAGTGTGGCCAAACATACTTGCTATAGAATCGATTAAGAGGGATCCACTTCATAAAGGTAGACAGGCTGTGCATCAGGTTCTTCTAAATCCTGAGCACTTTAGAGGCTGGGGCTGGCATATGCCATCATGTCATGTCGTCACGCCTACAAAACCTTTTATGGCATATATCCGTGCAATGTATGTATAAGGTATACTAAAGGTGCAGGAAAGGTAGCATACCAATGGGAAAGATAGACAGTAAGAAAGAGACTCGGAGAAAGAGAGCCAATTAAAGAAAAATAAAAAATAGAAATATATATTTATATAGAGAGAAAAGGGATAAGAAAGCCTTGCGCAGTATATAGCAAGGGGTGGTAAAGTGAAGTGAGTTGAGGAGGAAAAGAAGGTAGGTAGATTGTAGGAAATAGCATAGCCTTGTGGGGTATAGTACAGCAACGATGTGTGGAAAGAAAGTAAGGGTGAGGATGGGGGCAGAGCCAACGTTTTCAGCAAATTGCATTCTTGCATTTTCAATCAATTTCACCCTCAGTCAATGGTGGGGAGGTTCAAGCACTACGAAAATTTTAATTTCGTATATTTGTATATGTACACACACATAAAACGCGTGCAAGAACACTCACGGTATATAGTTAAACCCGCCGCCCCATTCCCGTCTTTTTCCGAAAAACAAAAATAATAACGTCTGGGTGCGACACTTCCGGCCAACGTAATCTTGGGCCCCTTGTGACATGACGGGGCAGCTGTGTCCAATATGTTGCCTCAAGCGGAGGCCTTGGCGAGATGGTCTCCAACCGGAAGTGAAGGGTGGACAGGAAGTACATTAGTGTCGGGGCAGAAGCTAGAAAACTAGTACCGTAACTTGCCAGCTAGGGGAGGTGCCTAACACCGATACAATGCAATAAGTAACGTGATCACGTTACTTATTACATTGCTTCCATCGATAGCGGCCGCTGAGGAACCGTGCGTGGTTGGAGTGCTCGGCTGCTAGGCCGAAATGTGTGTTTGCGTTAAAGATGCTTGTGTTACGGAGCGGGGCGGTTTCTTGGTCCTCCACCCCCAATTTTCTTTGCAACGAAGACCTCGCAAAAAACGCCTTGTCTTGGGCATCACTTTTTATATAAAAAAACATCCCTAATTGATTGCGACCACTGATAGCTCGTATTTAAAGACAGGAGATCCAAAGCGTCAAGTTGTACAACGGTCGTGCGAAATATGGGTGTCATACAGCGCTGACACCTTGCACGAAACAGCTATATAGTACACGCTAACGGACTCGCTCAGGCTCAGATAGAGCCGCGCATTTGAGTCTGAGTGAGACCAAATGAGTGATATTTTGGTGAGGCATGAGTTCACGTGAACCCGGTTGGGGGATGGCATCGGTGAGTGTTAATATGAGAGTCAGGTATGTTTCATGAATCAGCCTGAGTGAGAATTTTTTTGCCAACTATGCTTCCACCGTCATAATGACGCCACAGATCATAATTTGCAACGTCGTAACATCACTATGCCACAATATATATATATATATATATATATATATATATATATATATATATATATATATATATATATATATATATATATATATATATAGTTATCATCAAGTGTTATATTTGTTGTATGTGCTCTGAAATTATGGGTTTCAGCAGTGAAGGTTCTTTTTCTTATGTTTCTCTTATGCACTTTTCTGTTTTATATGAGTCAACTCCACTCCTGTAATAGCCCGCAAAGGGCTGACAGTATCAATAAATGAAATGAAATGAATCATCACTTTGTCAATTGATGCGGTGATCACAGAGGCAAGGCAAGACAAGGTGATGTGCCTCCAATTTCGGAGGAGGCAGTAGAAATACCACGTTAGGTGCAGAAATAAATCGGAGGGGTTCGAGGGGGCATCAATACATCAACTGAGGAGAAAAATCACCGCCCCAGCACTCCGTACAAATAGTAACGTTTCTGGTACAAATGGTTAACCAGTGAAAGCTGAAGCGTTTGTGCCCCGTTGTTTAGGGTTCAAACCAAATAGGTTAAAAAAATTGCTGTAGCGGAAATTCTTGCCCACAAGTGAAGCCGTGCGAACCATAAGATGGCGGCTGTGGCAGCCATCTTACTAGGGGCATGATGACGCCTAGGGACATGATGACGCCTCGCACGCCTAACGAGTTAAACGTAGCAACCTTTTAGGGTCAGATAGTGCTCAAAGTGCGTCCTTGTGTTACTAGTTTTCTATAGTAAGCATTATAGTCAAGGCAAATTTTATTGGAGACTAAGTCACCGATACTAGTCTCTGCAGATTATTTCTACAGAAACAACTATCTTTTACTTTATGTATAATGTAGCCTTTAAACTAACAAACTAGAGCGACTTCATGTCTAAGTGGGCAGCACCAGAAAATAGCATGTTTCCGAGATTTTTTTGGGGGGGGGGGGGGTGCAAAACCTGGCTTCACTACTGGTAACATAGCAATGCGGGAGCTTCTACTCCAGCAATTTTTTTAAACCTCCTTGGTTCGAACCGACGCTGCGCTGAATGATGATGATGATGAAATAGACATTTATTTTTTCGAAACATTGTTCCCGAGTTTGTGAGCCCGGGGTCACCCTAGGTGAGAGGGTCCCTTATTGCAGGAATTCTCTGGCCACAATCGCCTCCCGGGTCCTGGCGACAAGTCCTCGTTGCTCGTCCAGGTCGCGTGTGGCAATCTTGGCCTCCCACAGCTCGGCTAGGGGGTCGAATCGTGCTGTCGTTGCGGACTTGTTATTGGCATCTTCGTGGCGCCACGGGCACTCGAGTAGTAGGTGGGCCAGTGTGTCTGGCACGTCGCATATCGGGCAGTTGTAGGCGTATAGCGTTGGGTAGATTCTATGCAGCAGGGTGCCGTTTGTATAGGTGTTAGCTTGAAGTCTCCGAAATGCTGTGGCCTCTTCTTTAGTCAGCTTGGGGTGAGGTGGCGGGTACACCCTGCGAGCTAGACGATAGTGTTGTAGGATGGCGTTGTATGTTGGTGGTATCGTCTCCACTTCTTCTGCAGCGCTGGCTAACCGCGGGTCAAGAGAGGCACTGAGGAAGGCCCGGTTGACGTGACCGCGGTCCGAAGCCTTTCACAATTATTGGTTAATGTTGGTGCTTCTTGACGAGGTTAGACACTAGACACACGTTTGGCTTGGGTTTACCACAGTGTTTATTTCACATGGCGCACATTGTGAACTAGCATGTTCACGGTGATGAGTGTAATTAGCGGTTAAATGCGTCTCGTTATGCGGTAATCGCAGTGGTTGTTCTTGAACGACAGGTGGTCACAGACGTCGCAGCCAAAGCCTAAGCGCCGCTGGAGAAACTCCTGCCGAAAGGGGGCGTTCGCCCCGGCGAACGCGTTTCCGCAATAATCGCCGCAACTCCGCGTTTTCGCAAGCGTTTGACATCGTTTGCTAGCTCGGCGGCGTTTGACGTCACGAGCTAATTCACGACGCAGCCAATGGCGTGCGTTGTTGCGTTCGACGCTGCGAACGACGTGACTGATTACACAGCCAATGGAAACCGCTCATGGCACCGCTGCCCCGCCGCGGTGGTCTAGTGGCTAAGGTATTCGGCTGCTGACCCGCAGGTCGCGGGATCGAATCCCAGCTGCGGTGGCTGCATTTTCGATGGGGGCGGTGGTTGGCCCGTGTGCTCAGATTTGGGTGCACGTTAAAGCCCGCCAGGTGGTCGAAATTTCCGGAGCCCTCCACTACGGCGTCTCTCATAATCATAGGGTGGTTTGGGGACGTTAAACCCCACATATCAATCAATCAATCAGTCAATCAATCACGACACTGCGGCCATACAGTTTTTTTTCGATTCTCCTAGCCATATACAGCTTTACTTTAAAAGAAGACAGCTCTCGCCTCCAAGTAACCTCATGAGAATGCATATGGGACCCTCTGAGTTCGCCTACAGTGGCTATGGTCATGGAGGAAGGAAAAATAAAAAAAACAGGAGGGAGCATGACGTCACGCACCCAGCCTTGGCAAGCCAATCCGTTTTGAAGCCATCAATGTCGGCCCAACAAGTGACCTTTTGCGCAAAATCACGCCAGCAACGAGACTTGCCGATACTACGGAGTACGGCACCCGGTAGTTTTTAATCGAAACGCGCTGGTTCGGCGCAGACCCGGCCGGCTCACGCAGGTGGCTCAAAGGCGGATCAGCACCAAGTGTACTAAAACCTACCACAAGCTCGGACGTTTTGATCACGCGTTGGACCGACAAGGCGGACTTCACTCGTGTGACGTAATGCTCCGTCCTCTCTTTTCCTTCCTCCATGGCCATGGTGTTCTACTGGTGACCAGAAGGTCGCGGAATTGAATCTCGACCATGGCTGCAGTATCTAAAAGTCAATCAAAGTTTACTTCCAGAAGGAAGGAAGGAAGGAAAATAGAGGGAAAAGAAAGGCAAGGAGGTTAACCAGCCTATAGGCAGCCGGTTTGCTACCCTGCGCATGGGAGAGGGATGGGGGAGATGAAAGAGAGCAGAGAGGGAAGATAGAAACAGCACATTCGGCAGCACATGCGCGCACACTCAGTCATAGTCCAGTCTTGTCTTTCGCGGTGTGTGACATTGGTGTTACAGTCGCTTGTTCAAGTCGGTGTCGCGTAGGAATTTCAACAGAGCTTTCGTCGCCTTCTGTTGCAGTGTCTTCTCTCGGGCACTTGACAGAATAGTGTCCACCAACATTTGGCTGTTGTCAATGCGCGCAAAAGCAGACGCCAGTGACTGTCTCTGGATTTCATACAATGGACAGTCACACAGGATGTGGTGTAGCGTCTCTTCGCAATGACAGGCATCGCAGAGAGCGTTGTCGGCCATTCCTATGACAAAGGAGTAAGATTTTGTAAATGCCACTCCTAGCCATAAGCGATGAAGTAGGGTGGCTTCTCTTCGATCGAGTCCAGTGGGCATGTGGAGAGCCATCAAAGAGGACAGGTGGTGTTGACGATTCGTATCGACGCTTGGTGGGCACCATAGTGAAAACGTGATTTCACGCGCAAGTCGTCGAAGATTACTGGCAACATCAGTCCTCGAAAGTGGTATGGCTTCTTCTCGTGTTCCTTCAAGGGCTGCCCGCGCGGCAGTATCGGCATGTTCGTTCCCTGTGATGCCGCAATGACTTGGCAGCCATTGAAGCGTCACATGATGCCCTTTCTCGAGTAAAGTGTGGAGAAGGCATCGAATTTCGAAAACTAGCTGTTCGTACGGGCCGCGACGCAGTGCTGAGAGCACAGATTGTAGGACAGCCCTTGAGTCGCTGAAAATCGACCATTGTTGCGGTGGTTCCCGATTGATCACACAAAGTGCAGCGCGCAAAGCAGCTAGTTCCGCTGCTGCAGATGCCGTGGAGTGGTCAGTCCTAAAGCTGATGGTAACGCCTCTTGCTGGGATAACTACTGCCCCTGACGAACACTGGTGGTTCGTGGAACCATCGGTGTATACATGTATGCTGTCTGAATATTTCTCGTGCAAAAGAAGAAGAGACAGTTGTTTCAGCACGGGCGACGAAAACTCAGATTTCCTCCGGATCCCTGGTACACTAAGATGCACTGTGGGTCGAATAAGACACCAAGGTGGTATGGGTGGTTTAGATGCACGAGTGAAGCCCGAGGGAAGTTTATCGTTGTATTTCACGATAATTTTGGCGAACGATGCTTGGCGCCTCTCTGAAGGCAACAGTGCAAGGTGATGGCCGGGGGCACGTGCGAAGTGTCGGATGTGTGTTCTCAGGACTTCAACAACAATGTGAGTTTGTATTGGATAGTCACCAGCAATTGCAATTGTTGCTTCTGTTGACGTACATCTGGGCAGACCGAGGCACACTCTCAGCGCTTGGGCTTGTACTGCCTGTAAAATACGAACATTGGTCTTGCAGGTATTGCTAAGCACGGGCAAGCTATATCTGAGGAAACCAAGAAACAGGGCCCTGTAGAGCTCCATCATTGCGTCTACTGACATCCCCCACGTCTTTCCTGCCAGGAACTTGAACAGTTGAGAAATAGCGGTCAGGCGCTTCTTCATATAGGTCACATGCGGACTCCAACAGAGGTCCCTATCAATAATGATGCCCAGAAACCGGTGGGTTTTGGCGTAAGAAATCGGTCGCCCGCAGATTGAGATGACATAAGGGGTCATTGCTTTACGAGTGAAAGCCACCAGCGCGCATTTTTCTGGTGATATGCTGAGACCTTGTTTGAACAAGTAGTTGGCAATCATAGTTGCTGCTTTTTGAAGCCGGGAACGTATCTGAGGACGTGTGACTGCCGATGTCCAGACACAGATGTCGTCTGCGTATATTGAGATTTTAATGGTGCTTGGCAAGCATTCAGCAAGGCCAATTAGTGCAAGATTGAATAGCGTCGGGCTAAGAACTCCGCCTTGAGGAACACCCCTGGAAGTATAGCGTCGCGTAGTTGGGCCATCTTCTGTTAACACAAAGAATGATCTTGCAGCCAGGTAACTCGAAATCCACCGAAAGACTCGACCACCAAGGCCAACCACCGCAAGAGCACCCAAAATGGCTTCATGTAGTACATTATCATAAGCGCCTTTCACATCTAGAAACAAAGCTGCAGATAGTCGCTTACGGGATCTTTCGCGCTGAACGTACGAAACTAGATCAACGACATTGTCAATAGAAGAGCGGTCGCGTCGGAAACCAGCCATCGAATTCGGATAAATCTTGTGATATTCAAGATACCACTCCAGGCGGCCTAGTATCATCCGTTCCATTATCTTCCCTACGCAGCTGGCCAGTGCTATTGGGCGGTATGAGGTTAGTTCGAGTGGGGATTTGCCCTGCTTCAAGATGGGTAGCAAGCGGCTTACTTTCCAGTCATCAGGAACATAGCCATCCTGCCACGAGATGTTGTATAGGCTCAACAGTTCTCTCCTTGCACCTTCCCCAAGGTTGCACAAGGCTCGGTACGGAATACCATCTGGGCCCGGAGAAGTTGAACGCCTGCAGAGAGCTAGTGCCGCCTCGAGCTCCTCCATTATAAAAAGGAGGTCCATGTGGTAGTCACGGGAACGGGGGACGTCACCTCTCACTGGAGAATCTGGACGAGTGGCTTGGTTGGCGATCTGCGCACAGAAATCTTCTGCGACATCGATCTCTTTCCTCCTTTGAAATAGCGCGAGCGCTTTGAATGGAAAGCGCTGTTCCGTAGGGTGACGCAGACCTTGCACCGTTTTCCAAATGTGTGAGAGTGGCTTGCGAGGGTCTAGTGACTGGCAAAACGTTGTCCATCGTTCCGACGCTAATCTATCCATGCGACGCCGAATCTTCTTTTGCATCCTCCTGGCTGCCCTAAGATCGTGAATTGATTTTGTACGCCGATACCGACGCTCCGCCCGCCGTCGCAGTGCTCGGAGTCGCTCCAACTCTATATCAAAGTCGTTTCGTGTGTCAAGTGGTTTCCAGATGTTGAGACACGAGGAAGTGATCACATTCCAATCTACCTTAACATCAAAGGCTTGTCTAGTTATGGTCCACGGACGACCATTCGAGCAGTCCAATGGACCAACTTCAAATCTGACATGGAAGATGCTTGCAGCGATGGCCTACGATCTGGGTTAGAGGAAACAATTAAGAGCACAATGCAAAACGCCACTCGCACGGTGACGATATCTTCCACACGAAACGACTTACTTCCAGAAAATTCTGGTTAGTCTTCAGGGCTAAAAGCTGCTCTAGGCAGCTTGACTTAGTTCTTGAAGAGCCTTGCATTGGCAGCATACGACGTTTACATTCCTAATGGGCAAATGAGGTCCTACCTAAACGTATATGTAATATGCGAGTAATACTGCAATAGTTGTAGTTAGGATTACTTTAAATAATACAAATAGCATGCAAGGGTCACAGTGAAATTAGCACTGAAATGTTTAGTACGGCACGAAAAATATACAATACAAAAAGGTACTGTGATTGCAAGATAAAAATAAATAAAAAGGAACAGCATTTCGTGAACCTGAAAGCTTTAGTGAAGGTACTAAAGTTTAACATAAGAACATATCACGTGAAGAGGACGAGAGAGAAAATAGAAACGTGTGCGATCTAACAAGGTAGGCAAAAGTTTGCACAATCAAATCATATGAACGCGAGAGCTACAACATAGGAGCAAAAAAAAATTTTTTTTGATGCTGTCACCGATTTAGATGCGCCTTAAAAAAAACCAATGGGATTGGAACTAATTAAAAGCGCTCCACTGCACGGAGTCTCCCCTGATCATATCATGGTTTTGACACGTAAACCGCGGAATAATTATGATTAAGCGACATGTTTTACTCGTGTGGCATTGCCTTTCTGTTTGTGTCTTGATGTAGAAAAAGCCCACTCCTGCGATAGCCCAAATTGGGTTGCAGTATGTGAAAATAAAATAAATAAATGGCGAACCCGAACTTCACATCCGGGAAGCTAAACGGGATGAAAAATGCTTGAATGTGGGATGTCACTGGAGCCAGCGTATGAAGAAGGGCACTATTTGTCTTCTTGAAGGCTGCCAACTGTAGTCTTCCAGTTGCCTTCAAGTTCGAACTTGGGAAGTTGAAGCCTTTAAGTTCAACTTCGTCAAGCTGCAGCGTTGATGAAGACAAGCCCGCTTGTATACGAACGCCGGCTTCATGACACCACGTGTTCAAGTTTTACGTCTCTTTAAGCTTCAATCTTCCCCTGCACCTCTATCTTTAATATTAGACAAGAGAAGTCTGGCATGATTCGGAAGTCATTGAAGTGGCATCATGATAATTCCTTCTTTCTTCTTTCTTTCGTCTTTTTGAACGCAGTGGACGCTCCCGCCTCAGTGTGACCTCACAGCGATCAACTACGGCCTCCCATGACAATGGCGGCACCTTTCTCGTGTTTTCTGCGAATAAAAATTATAATAATAACTGACAGGGTTTCTTATGCATTCCCCCTAGGACAGCAAGAAGGCGAACGCCCTCTTCTCCTTTACTTCAACGTATTGACCAGTCCGCCCCGCTACGAAAGCTTTCTGCCCTAACACACTTTCGCATTGCCTCCAAAATCAGAATGATCGCAGGCATTCTGCTACAGACCTGATTCTGCACGGCCTCCGAGACCGGCCCACCTTTGACCGAACGACCAAGTCGTGTGCCAACGACGTCATCACCTGACATCGCATGCTTTGGCAATATGTGCAGCCATGGCGACGTCATATATACGGTGACGTACGTCATCAGAGTCTGCGCATCATTCGTGTTGACGCCGCCAACGCGTCACGCCAACGGTCAATTTTCGCGTTTATTGAAGCCTCTAATGCTGTCTCCTTTAAAAATAAACAGTGCGCAGTACGGGGACGGTCCGGAATTCTCGCAGGAGTAAAATGAAAAAAACAAAGACATTTTCGTAACGAGCAGGGCGCGCTCCGCCGTACGCGCGATACAGAAGAAACAAAGAAGCAAATGAAAAAAAAGGAACGAGGAAAGAGAAAATAAAAGCCCCAGAAATTGCGGGCAGCGGGAAGGTCAGTCTGCCCGTGTCGGCGTCGCTTACACGTAACGAGTCTTGACAATGGCAAGAAAGGTGGAGGGTGGGAGATACGTAACAAAATTAGCACGAAACGAGAAATACGGTAACTTAGTTCTCTCTTTCTCGCACGCACACACGCACACACACAAAAGAAAGCTCGCCATGAGCCTATTACACCGCTTACAGTCGTCGTTGTTTGCTTTTTCTTCTTTATTTAGTACCCTTTCACTGAGGTGTACTCGTGTTTTGTGACCGCATCTTCACTCACTCGCACGAACAACCTCCACATCACAACGCTCACATGCAAACTCGCGTTGACTTTTGTTTCCATTTTTTTCGTACTTTAATACCCTACCAAGACGATCATATCTGGGTGCGTTTCTGCCAGTTGGTCAAGGGCGATCAGATGCGCGTTCTGCACAGCTACGGCGGCTGCGGTGGGCGACCTTCCCTTAGCAGTGAACCCTTTTTCTCGCCCGGCGGGCCCTTCAAGCCGACACCCTTGGCAGCGAAAAAGTGGCGAGGGTTGTGTGCTCGCAGATTCGGGAGGGGGTACGCGTGTACGCTTCACGCATAGGCAGTATCTACCCGATATCCGTTCTACCTCTGCATGGCGGTGGAATTGAAACTCGCATCTCGGCTGAGCAAGAAAAATGCGTGATTCCCTTCTTCTGCAACACCACGGATTCTCGACAGAAGCAAGCGAACGCCTTTTTTTTTGTTGCTCTCTCTCTCTCTGGTGAAGAACTGTAGCACTTCGTGACAGTTCCCTTGATCCAGCACGCCGTACCTTGGTAAGCAGCGGGGCGTTTCAGAAGTACAGTTCTCCTTTCCTGGTGGATCTTCTTCGACAGTGCGTGAACGTCTCGTCTTGCTGGCGAAAAACTACAGTGTCTTGTGTATACGTAAACGTGCTGCCTCGTGTGCCCAGCGCGCTACACGTTCGAGTGGCGGGGTGTTCGAGAAGTCCGGCACTCTTCCCGACGTGGCCACCCAGCTCCAGCCCCACTGAAAGCATCGAGACTTACTCACTTCGCACCCGCGAAACGGATCATCGTCTTCGCGCTTCTCCTTCAAACGCCTGCCAAGGACGTCGTCTCCCCGACTGGCCATTGTCTTCGCTGTTCCTCGTGTGCGCGAGCGTAAGCGCGCTGGGACCATTTCAAGAGAGTGGTGTTTTTAGCGTGGCGTGACCATTGTCTGCGTTCGTAAGGCCATTCCTGTACAGCGCTGCTTCAAACCAGTAAGTGAGCTTTGTCGTCCAGTGGTCAGTACAGCTGACGCGGCCGGAGGGCGAAGCCGTCTACAGGGAGGTCCTGCTCTCCGAGAAAGGTGCGAGTCAGTCAGAATCAGTGGTGACTTTGTATATAGTCTGTACTAGTGTGAATACAAAGAACTGTCCCTCGTTGCTGTTTGCAAGCTATGCGGCTGGGTCATCGAAAGCAGCAGTCACTTCGTCTTGAGTCTGTGCTTGTATGGACACAAGAGCAGTGCGCCACTAAGCCCCTTTGGCAAAGCAAAGCGTTCCGGTCCAGCTTGGTCGCAAGTTCCAAGGCGAGTTCATCTAGATTACCACTTATAAAAAAGCGTTTGATTTGTACGTCAACGACAGATGCAGTAGTCACCACACTATCTGTATCCCTGCATTCGTGCGTGTGCGAACGTTACCGACCATATCACTGTCAGCAAAGCAACTGGACGTTTCGTCGAAGCGCGTAGCAGTCTGTTTAGAATCCCGGCTTCGGGAAGAACACCGATTGCTTCGTGCAACGACAACACATCAAGTATTCACCATACACTCTTAACCTCTGTATAACTTGGGCAGAACACTCATTCTCCTGTCGTGAACTCGGTCACCTTGTCGATGCCGTAGGAACAACCACCTGACAAGCCCAAGTTGCTGGAAGACTTGTGGGGGGCCCGTACACCAACGACGAGGCTCGTCAGTCCGCAACGCACATTATCTGTGTTTCTGTAAACGTGCACTTGTGGACCAGTCTACCTAGCTGACATCTGCGGGAGCTAACAAATAAGAAATCTATAGGTAAAGATCTCGAGAAGACTAGTCGTTTTATCTGCGTGTCCCCACGTGGGTGTGGGGTAGTGCTGGGGTAATTGTACCAGAACTGCCATGGGTCAAGTATGGAGCAACCTATGGGACGTCCAGTTGCCGTTCAACTGCTACGAGACGGCGCACACGTGGACGCCCATGTGTCATCGGGCGTGGATCGACCTCTTCAAAGATGTGATGGCATCGACGTTCCCGCTGCACCTGATCTTATACTCGGTATGCACTTTATACCCTTCGTAGATGTTTCGCTTTTCCTTTCTGTACATAGCACACGTGCTGACTTTACCGCAGGTTTGCAGACAGATCGAGGAATATACGGATATCATTTGGTCGCGAAGTCTCGTAACCATTGATTCAGACACATGGCCGCCTGACCTCCATTCTTGTAAGAGTGGTTCACTGGGTGAGCTGGTTGGCGATTCGTGATACCTGAAATACGAGCGAGCTACTATACACAACAAGACAGGGAAAAATATTGACAAAGACTCAGAACAACACTTCCCCCTTTGATTGTTGACGGAAGAGAACGGCCTATGGACACCCCTCTGCGGTGAACCAGTAGCTCACAGATCTACCTCTGTCTGCTTGTGTTAGCCATTGGCGGACTTCGTATCCATACAGACGTATATGTCTTTCAAGAACTCGCGTCGCGATTGGTCCACGCGCTTTGTCAAACGAGGTACATTTAGGTCTGCATGACGAGCTTTTATTTCCCACCCTTGTTGATAAAAGAGTGATATCTAGGACACCGTCTCCATGGCAGCTGGTACGGATTCTGATAGTCTTGGAAGATCGCCCCGTCCGAGTACACTGCCAATGTGATAACGGTATACTGCGGCTCAGCTCTTGCAGTGTGCTTGATTATGGTATGGTGACGTCACTGTTAGTTCGCCCCTGTCGAAGCGGATGTATACCGACTACATTTGTTGATTATGGAAGAGTTGTTATGGTTCACTACAGCAGGCATTGTCGGAATGCATACTCTAAGAATAATGGCAGGGAAAACTGGGCACCCCTGTTGCGCTGCCCGTTAGTGCATGCTCTAAAAGCAGAAATATTACCGTTATGCCGAGGATCAACTGAATCCAACTTACCAAGGAAGAACGAGTAAAAATGACTTCTTAGAATGTATTCGCCTGTCACATTGTCCTTTAAATCTTTTTCCCGTTTTCATGGATGTCTTCATGCGTTTCTTGAACCATACTGCATTTTTGTTTGTTGTTTTGATTCAGTGCCTGTTCATTTGTTGCTTGATCAGTCTATTTTTTCTGTTTGTGTGCATGTGTTAGCAAGTGTTTGCTCGCTCAAAAGAAACAGCTAAGTTAGCCGACTGGTTTGCTTGCTCGTGTGACCCCAATAAGGCAGCTTGTTTTTACTTGCATGCTTGTTTGTTAATCGCTTAGTTGGTTATCGGCCTAGTCGGTTATCTATTTGAATTGAACAGCTTTCTGGGGAACATAACCTCGTTATGGATGGTGTAGCGTTAATTAAGTGACAACAAATCATACTGAGAAGGTAATAAAACGACGGTAATTAAGTAATGTTTAATTATTTCTCTTCAAACTACAGTCGTTGCAGTTGTATAGTGTTGCTGCGCAGAATTGAAATATGTTAATTGTTAATCGTAAACCATAATGTCGCATGGTTCTAGGAGACCATCACGGCACATTTGGATTTTGGAGTCCCTTAAGTGTCTTCACTCTTACGGACTGGCTAGACACTTTTATTTATTTATTTATTTATTTATTTATTTATTTTGTTAATACTGCTGGCCTGAATTTCCAGACCTTCAGGAGGAGTAAATGGGCTAAATTCTATATATGTACAAATGTATACGAACAATAAAAGAACTCACTTACAAAAGAACGAATAAAGTCAGTTAGGGTTTCGAATACGGCACTAAATACAATAACATAACTTGTAGTGGCAAACATTCGGTATATGAACCGACGATACGCTAAATAGTATATGTTCAGCCTCGATATCATATTTGGGACAGGTGCCCCAGAGATAACCAGAAAGTTAATTGGTGAAGCTTGTAAAATAGCATCCTCCATGTTGGAATGTTACCTGTGCCTACCAGCAGCATTTACTTATAAGTAGCTTCACCTCAACTGAGCGTAACGCGCTGATTTAGAGCAAGAGTCACAAAATAAACAAAGAGGAAGAGAGACACAGTTTATAAGTTTATTTTCCATCTTTTCTGTTCTTTTATCTCTTTTTTTTTCTTTTCTCACGGACACCATTATTGGATTCTGTATAACCAAAGGAAGTGTTGCAGCCTTAATTTCTTTTCTTTTCTGAGATTTGTGCGCAGTTTCTTTGGAATTCCTACTCTTTCAAGGTGCAATCCTGTCATTCTTTTTTTGTGACTCGCCGTTTATATCACCGCTGGTGCGTAACGTTTAGTTATTGCTTGGGCACTTCCATGCGAGTCTCCTTCGGTGGAATACTGGCAAGGTTCCCGTTTTTGTGCCGCATAACTTATACCTAACGTATCTAGGGACATGAAGGCAAGAAATGGAAACTTAAGGGCTCGTCGTACTTAGTTGGACACATTATTAATGAGAAGAGAAAATGATGCCGAAGAAAGTAAATGGGATGTTATAGTAATTGTTACAGTGTAGTAAAGAGAAGTGGATGAAAAGATTACCTGCTGGTTGAAAAGACCCAGTCAGTGGCGGATATAGAGGAGGGGTGGTAAGGGTGATTCCCCCTCCCCCTTAAAGTCTAGCTGTGTCAGCACCCCCCCCCCCCCCCGTCACTTGAGTGCTCGTATCACCAATAGGAACGCCATATCACCAATAGGAACGAAGAAGTGAAACCACTTTGAGCACACATTAACGACGTTTATGCTATAATGAGGTTTTTCTCCTAGTAAAAACAAAAACGTAATGACCACGCCCCCCTCTCAGGTGTTACTTCAGACGACCGCCTGAATTAATCCAATCAAATACCAATGATTAGACAATATATCGCCTACGGTAAAATCTTGTTTATTCACAGCCTCGTCGCCATCATTGCGCATTAGGTTGCAAATCTTAACGTTGACAAATATTAACGTCAAATCTTGACAAATCTCAACTTTGATCTCGCGACGCATTCATACGCAGGCTATAGAGCAAGAGCGCAAAATAAAGGACAAATGAAGAGAGAAGGCAAACCACGGCCTCCAGTGAAGTTTAACACCGAAACGCTATTGGATGTCTGTCTACCTTTCGCAAAGGTCTGACGTCACAAAAGAACACGTGACAATGAACATAACAGCGGCGCAGCTACCTTACGTAAGATGATTTGCGTAATAACGCCATTAACCTCGCGTCGTCCTCGTTGCGCAAGCTTAGTATAATCAAAATTTTCGGCCAAACGTATTCCTCTACACTGCTGTCCCACGTACCTCTGTTATGTACGGAAAGACGCGTTCTTTTTTTTAATACTGTTACTTTGTTTTACCTTCGCTGTACCTATCAATACAGGCTTATCATAAATCTCATCTCGGTCGATATAGCTAATCTAGAGCTTCCTCGAATAGCCCTCCTCCCCATATACCCCTACAATCTTCTCTATATCTTTCCAGTCTCCTAACTTCCGCATATCTGTCTCGTATCTCCCACTCCTCCTAACTCGGATTCAAGGCGACAGAGCTCGGTTCACTGCCAACAACCCTGGACCTCCTCTTTCGGGTGGTCTCAGACCAGTTCTTTCTCCCGCGCGATGACAACCCGTACAGTTTTATCTATCCAGGCCATCGGCACGAGAACTGATCGAGTATTCCGCGTTGTGTGGTAAACTCCCGCCTTATCGCACGCTCATATCTATTACATCTATTGCCCGTGCTTGCAGACGGGCGCGCTGACTCGGGCCAAGGGCGAGCCCCTGGAGCAGCTGATACTGAGCTACATTATCGGAAACAGCCTGCGTTCATCCCTCAGCATCGCCTACTGCTTCTTCTTCATGTGCGCCTTCGCGTGCATCTCAAGGTGAGAGGGAGTTTTCGAATAGGGGCCCCAAAAGTTTGGGGACCCAAAGCCCTTTGCGTACGCACGCTTTGGGTCAAGCAGGAACGAAGAGTTTTCGAATATAGGTCTCCGGTGCTTTGGATACTCGCTCAAAATTCTCGGTCATGTCACGTCAGTGGGTGCCATCACATTTGTCTCACGCAAAGATTTTCCAAATGGGCATTGAAACTCTTTCGGACATCCGGATAAAGTCCGAACGTCCACGTCCTAAGCAGATGTCCACGGGACATCTGAAGGATACTAATGTCGGATTAAATTTTTACATCCGTTTGGCTTTCTCCAGCAGACGCCCCCGGGACATAACGAGAAGGACGTATTGTAATTGGGGCAGCTTTTCCGGGGCTCCCGCGAAATTCGAGAGATATAGCGTTCAACCTGAAACCTGAAACTCTCCAACCTGAAATCTCACCCCTCCTCATGTGTATAGGAGGGTGGGGGCCCCCTGATCACCCTACGAAGAGTGCAATTTCGAGTTGGGCATTCAAACCGTTTCCTAACGAGCGGCGCGAAGTCTGCCACGCACATCTACTCACTCGGAGCTGTGCCCATAGGCGTGCCCAGTGTTCCTCTTTTAAGGGCAGAGGGGGGAGGGGCGTGGTGGCTTTATTGCAGCGACTCCCTTAAGACACTTTCTGCCCTTCCCCGCCCCTCTTAAGACGTTAAAGAAGAGCCCCCCCCCCCCATTCCCTGTGGGCACGCCTATGGCTGGCGGTGCTATTATTGTATAAGTATAAGGGTTATAGCCCCGCATGTTTTTTTTTCGAGTAATCGCAGCAAAAGGCCCCTCCCAGGAGGTCAAACCTCCTTGGGCGGCTCATGCTGAATTCCAATAACTGTTTATTTTCCGTAATCACTACCGGAAAGTCAGGGACAAGAGGCAAGCCATTGCAAGAAGCATCCCAAAAGTATATATTGATGTGCGGTTAAATAAAAACTCCTTGTCTATCAGCGTATGGTCCTGTCCCTTCTTTCTTCATCTCGTCGTATCGCTGCTTGTCGGAAGTTCAGTATGTACCAAAAAGCTGGGATTGACACTGTATATATCAACTTGAGCCCTTAGGCGTACACTATATAGACGGAAAACACGGCCTTTTAAAGAGCGCCCCACGTGGAGTGGCAACATGCCACTCTGTGCTCTTAACAGAAAAAGAATTAACGTTGAGAATGCCTCTGAACGAATGAGTAAGTGCACTTCTGGGTTTTACCTCTATAACTGCACTACTTATATGCACTTAGCCTGTCCAGATCTCTGGAGATAACTGCTCAAGAGATATAGGTGAGATATAGGAATCCGATATGGTGAATACCTTTCGCGAGCGATCACTTCTCCACTAGGTATCTCTTCGCACGTAACGCGCGGGGACGTACGGCCCTGACCGAGTTCCAGTGTTGCCAGCTCACGAGCTAAGCGCGCTGGATGCATGCAAGGTAAAACGACGAAAAAAAGCGTACTCGACTAAGGTGAAAGGCGATATGATCGCGGAGTATTACGGAATGCCTTACGATTTAGCAGTCTCTCTTGCATAACACGACGCGTTTTCGACGCCGGTTTTTCCCCCTTTCGATTAAATGGGCACTGAAGCGAAACAGCAAATAAGTTTATACCGATAAATTATGCTCTGAAAACTCTGTGGGCGTCCATCTCTTTGCAATAGGTTTACTATCAGATCAGCAAGCCAATGCCAAAGGCTTCACTTTTGAATTTCCCGCCGAAATTTTTGTGTCAGGAGGTCATGGATTTCAAACTGTGTGCGTGTGCGCGTGTGCGTGTGTGCGCGTGTGCGTGTGTGCGCGTGCGCGCGTGTGCGTGTGCGTGTGCGCGTGCGCGTGTGTGCGTGTGTGTGCGCGCGTGTGTGTGTGTGTTTTAATTTTTGCCACATTGGTGGAACTTATCTTCCTGATGCTTGGCACGTTAAGTCTCGAACTTTCCCACAAGACAGTGTATTTCTTTTTATTACCAATTACGTAGGCCCTAGTAGATGCCATCAAAATCGATGACACAATGACAAATGGTGCGCGTATGCGCGCGCACGATTCTCCTTCAGAGGGGCGAAGTTTCGTCGCAGTGTCCTGCCTCCCTATTACGTCAATTTATGGGGCTGACTTAGCGCACCCCCCCCCCCCCGAATGGCGGTGCCCCCTCCCAATTATACTAATGTATATAGTTGACTTTTTCGCCCCCCCTCCCCCGTGCGCGCATGCCTATGCTCGTGCGAGAAGGTGGTGTCACCACCAGCATTTTCTATTCCCGCATTTTGTCGCTTACCAAGCATCGTCTCGCAGTATGCGAGCATCGTGAAAGAGTAGTTTACAAAATCGCAAAAAAAAAGGAGAAACCCCTTTTTTCTCTAGGTTTCTTCTAATGCGTAAGCATTTTGTGTTGGTGCCGTAACGCTATGTTCACACTACGGTCGTAAGGCGTCGATTTTTCGTAACACGCGTAAGCGGAAGCACAACAAGCGTATGCGTCTAGTTCAGACTGTGAACGTAAAGGTACCAACGTTCGCAACGAACGCATAAATCGTGGGTGAGAGTGTTAAAGGCTAGGCAACTTTTACGACTGCGATACTACGACCGTTACGACACAGCCAACGACCGATCAGCTTTCGGTTTTCAACAACCGGTCACGAGACCTGACGCGACTTCCGTCCTCCCGGCTGCAGCAGCATCGCGGAGGCCATGGCGGTAGCTGCCGGCGCGGAAAGTGCTACTTCGCCATTCCGCGGTGACGATTGGGTTGGCTTTGTTTGCTCGCAACGTGCGTAAAAAGTTGTTCCGCGCTGCCTGCCGTACTGTCTTCATTTGGTGTGGTTTAGTCGTTGGACATTTCTGGGAAGTGAAAAGTGCCGTCTGCGTGTATTCAATCGCCGTCTTCGGGCGATTGAATACACGACTATAAGCTCATTTTGAGCGTGAATTTCTTCCAACTCGGCCAGCGATCGCGTGTTGATGGGAGCCATATTGGACCGCTAGTGACGTCGATTCTACAGCGACAAATATGATTGGCCTATCGTAAAAATCGTAATGTACGTAGCTGTAAATGTGAACAAAGGTATCGGCATAACTGCGGTAACGCGTTTTATAGCCGTTGCGTTCGATACGCCGAACGAGCTGTTACGCACGTTACGACCGTAGTGTGAACATAGCTTTAGCAAAGCCAGGAGGGGTTGTTTAGCAGGCTTGTACCACCCACCCTTTCCCACAATCGCTCCGAGATGGCAGGCGTGTGCGCCTGCCGTCTGTGCTACGCGCTTCCCCAGGTTTCACAGTACAATGGCCGAGCAGCTTTCAGCGCAGGATTCAGAACTACACCAGCCGCTACACAAGTTTTTTTTTTTTTCTTCTTGCGGAGCACTTTAGTGGGCCGGCTGTCGATATGCTAACACGGAATCGTCCGCAGTTGCCTTCTCATTAAATAAAAGTTTTTTTTTTCCATCCATCCATTGCAACAGGTTCCAGAAATGGCGCTCTTCCAGATCTCGCTGTGACTGCGCTGTTCTTTACGCGCAGGCCTGGCGTTTTATTTACATTTAATGGCAGTGCTGTAATTATTACACAACTTAAAACAAAATAAAATGGGCGAAAAAGTACCCTTCCCGTGAATGGTATCCGAAGCTACAACCTTCGAATTACGCAAACAGCTATACCGTCTCTCTACATGGGCGCCCATCCTCGAGCACTCTGCAGGGCCTCGCACTTGCGCCGCATAACTTAAGCACGCGTCTCCAGATGTCGCCACAAGAGGCCACGCAAAAACAGACCGCGCAATCCGATTTGGCCAATGCCGAGTAAACCGCGCCGATCTTTGTTTATCTACAAAGCCCCGACGGAATTGCCGCATCGCCAGTTTCCCGGGCTAAACGCTCGGGATGCGAAGCAAGCGATAAAACACAGATAACAAAGCGATACTAGTTGGCGGACTGAAAACCGCGATATGATTGTAAGGGGTGCCGTAGTGGAAGGCTCTGAAAATTCCGAACGTGCACCTGGGGTTTCTTAACGTGCACTTAAAGCTAAGTATGCACACACCTTTGCGTTTCGCGCACTAAGCCTAGTAAACATACTAACCAATTAGTTTGAACGCGATATCCTGCAACCGTGGGTGTGACACGTTTGACGATTTAGTAGGAGGCCTCACATTACGTGCGTATATATACAAGGCAAGAAGTGTACACATAAGGGCTCGTTTTTTCGTGTTTGACACAATAATAATGACATCTAACAGACAATAATGCCAAGTAAAGGGGAAGTATATATATATATATATATATATATATATATATATATATATATATATATATATATATATATATATGCGTAGAGAGAGAGAGAGAGAGATGTATGTAGTGGCACTCGGGCATGGGCACGGGCTGGCATGGAAGTAGAGAAGAACGAAGTCTGATAAAAACAGCCGGCCCGCAGCAATAACAAAAACAAATCGTTTACTAACGTTGAGACCGGTGGGTCGGCCTGTGATGCATATGTCATCTATGCATCATCATTTACATTACTGATGAAGGCCCGACCACCGGCTGCTCGTTGGTAGACGAATTTGTTCTTTCAGACACGTGCACGGCAGTTTTCGTATCTAGACAAAACATAATGCGTAATCTAGTTACCTAAGATGACGCAACGTCATTATTATTATTAATGACAAGAAGTGGAGTATCCCGTACAGAATCAACAAAAGAATCGATTTGGCGTTTCAGGGCCCCTCAAGACCGCACAATGTCCGCCTGTCACCGTCGTCTACAGCGGATCTAGCGTATACGCGCATGTGAACAAACCGAAACATACGAAAACAACAAAACAGTTATAAAAAAACTATTAACCAGGACAAATAAAATAAAAGGCCACAGCGTCGTTAAAACACCAACACTTATTGACCCTTCAATCAAAGCATGTGTTGAAGAAAAACGTTACCGAGGATGAATTAAGACGCTGTTAACGAGAACGAAATAGGAGGCCACGATTCATAGTTCAACGCACACTCGTTTCGCTCCGTCATTCGGCATTTAATTTCGTCATCAAATGTAGCAAGGCCCGGCTCAGTGCTCTTCGTAGTAGAGTGCCAAGTACTCTAAGTTGTTACCTACTTTCTTCTCATCCCCCCTTTCGTGTTAGGGACGGCTCACTGCTCTCCCATAGTCGAGTTTACGAAGTACTGAAAAAAAAAATGGCAGCATATCCACGGAGTGAGTGATGGAGAGTGGAGCATCTGTCCGTCCATGCATGCGTCTGTGTGGCCGCCCGTCCGTGCGTGCGTCTGTTCGTGCGTCTGCACGTCCATCTTGTGCGTCCATCCCTGCGTTCGTCCATGCATTTACTCCTGCGTCCGTCCGTGCGTCCGTCCGTGCATCTGTCTGTGTGTCCGTTCGTCCACCTATTGAACACTCCAAGTACCACCATCTCGCAACTTTTCATCGCATATTCCTCACATAGAAGCACCGCCATCCAGCGGACCATCCAAGGACTGAACGAGAGGAGGCACACGCACACTTTCTTACGGCTTGCGCTTCGTGTCTACTTCCCACCTTCCACCACCTCAAGTTCATGGTGTATACTAGTTCACTGTATTCATGGAACTGCGGACCAACGCTCGCTAAACCTTTCTAAAACCAAGGAGGTTACGCACAGTGAGTATAACGCAGCTACCCTTTCTTGTCAAATAGTGCTCAATGTACATGCCAATGGCTGCTAAGGGGGAATGAGTGACAGGAAAATACGGCTTTTAGTTAACGCGCACGCTGCGATTTTTTCGTTGTTCAACAACGCACAGTAGAAATCTCCCACCGGCACCACCTTGGAGGTCAAAATGTAAGACTGGTTAGACACTACGACTACTACTACTACTACTACTACGAGGGACAAATGGCTGCCGCTTTAAGGAGCTTCGCCCTTAAAACGTTAAACACTTTTTCTAAACACGAAGTTGGATGACCTTGTCATGGGCCCGGTGTATTTGACTTTTAGCTCGCTCTCATTGCTTCTTGAAAGTGCACTGGGACAGCTTTAGTGCTCGAGCCCTTGTTAGAGTACATCGTACTCTAAATCGTCAAACATGTGTTCTAAGCGCAGAATGTTATTCTGATAAAAACCATAGTTCCCGTGATTGGGCAGGGACATCTGCTTTCTCTCCCATAATGGAGTATATACCGAGCAATCTAAATTGTTGAACCTTTTTTCTAAAAATAGAATGGCGTTGACAGGCGCATTCGATAACTGCTTTTCTGACGCAGGGTTCTGTCGTATTAAGGACATCTAGCTGTGCATATAGCCTCCTCTGTACGAGCTGTGTCTCATGGTTGATCCACCAAGTGGTTGGGACAGGGGTTACAGCGCTCGCCAGTAGACCCGAAGGACGCGGGTTCAAACCCGGCACCGGCATTTCTATGGCACGCTAGGGGTCCATGTACCGTACAATGTCAATGCACGTATGAAGAACACCGGATGGTCGAAATTTCCCGAGTGCCTCAGTCATACCACGGTTTTGAGTATGTAAACGTGTTTGCATCTACATTGATGCAAAGGGCTGTCACGTCTGTTGCAGACCAAAATGCTGGTGTTTGTGCAACCCCATCTTATACTGTACACTGCCTTAGGGCAATGCGTATAGCGAACGTAATCATAAATAATCAAGAGGCGCGACAACAGGAAGATGCTAATGGAGGCGCTGAAATGCGAGCGTGCCGCAGGTTAACTTACCTTGGTAGTACATTCGTCCACTTCGTTTGGAGGATGTAGTATACCCGCGTATCGCTGGATGCTGTGCTTGATGAGGCTGCTTCACGTGACGCTTCTGAATACTCGACTATACTGGTCACGATACTACATGGCATTACGCAGTAACAATGTTACAGTTTTTTTAGGCAATTTAGGCACTGGACAACAATGAAGAACTCGCTTCACCGACCGTCCGACTTGAGCGTTTACACCTGTGTTCTTGATGAACATTTGACGAAGGAAAATCGAAACTGTGTATCGATGCCCATGTCGATGTGGTCGCTTTGCAGAGGTGTAGAAGAAGCATAGTTATATTGCGCTAACAGCGATTTTCTTCGTTTAAGCCTTGCGCCACACTATCGACTATCTCAGATAAAACTCATGGTAACACTGCTATCTTTGGATGCTAAGCGAATGTTTTTCTATTATGGAGTAGAGCACGTAGAGCTTACGGCCGTAGCGTTAGCGTTCGTCACTCAACGGGAGCCCGCAAGAAGTTGGCGTACGACGCTAGTGCAACGCAAATGCAAGGATTTGCGTTGCGTTGTTCTAAAGCTCTTTATTTTTTATATAGCGACGCAAACCAATATGCTCAAGAAACGTCGATCGAACAAAACCAATCCAATCGTTGCCATGTGTAGGCCTATATGCTGAAACACTGTTAGTTTAGTTGTTAAACATACAAAACGGCAGAGTCCTCAGATCCTGCTATCAGCTTTGTTGTCGTCTACATACATCTATTACGCGACCAATCATTCAGCGGGAATTCGCGATTTTTGGACATGCGCTTACTCTCGCACTATTTGCAACTCGGCCTCGTCGTACGGCGCTGACGCACAGAGAAGTCACCGCTCTCACACGACAGTCAAAGATGGTGGCGGTTGTATACGCTTCTCCGGCTTCGCAGCAGAGCCGTTAGGGTTAGGCCTTGACCCAAGGTTTCAAATGAAACCGGGCGTAACATGTATTACAGGAGCTCGCGTGGAGGGAAATAACTGACGTAAACATACGAACTTCAGGGTCGAAACGAACGTCCATGGCTATAAAGTTCGTTAGCCACTCCTACAAGTGTCAAGCAGCGCGCTGTCTCTGGCATCGACTGCAACACATCGTCAGCTGAAGTATCGGAGGGTTTGCCGGGCACGAAACTTCCTCGAAAGGCTCCTCACATTTTCGATTCCCATAGGTTGTCCTATGGGAAATGTCCTATGGGAGCCGAGTACCATAGCCACTAGACCCCGTCGCGGTGGTCTAATGGCTATGGTACTCGGCTGCTGACCCGCATGTCGCGGGATCGAATCCCGGCTGCGGCGGCTGCATTTCTCATGGAGGCGGAAATATTGTAGGCCCGTGTGCTGAGACTTGGGTGCGCGCTAAAGAATTCAGGTGGTCGAAATTTCCGGAGCCCTCCACTACGGCGTCTCTCACTAATCACGCGGTGGTTTTGGGACGTTAAACCCTACATATCAATCAATCAATCATTAATAGGTTAAACCTGGTTCTCGGTCGAACCGACGTAAACTGACCTGGTTCCCGGTCGAGTCCTAGTTGAATGCGTGTGCAATACGCACGGTCAGACACCTGCCATGTCTTCTAGCGATGACGGCGCAGAGCTCGGAAGACGAACGCAGCACACGGGCATAGCCCGCATCAAGGCCGAAAGGACAAAGCGAAATGGCGGACCTAGACACCGTTTGCTCGCCCCCCAACACGACGACCACGATCCCGAGCTACATAACGCATGCATCGATGCGTGCGGAAGATTTTCTTTGTTTGCGGATTGGTGAATCATATCTGCAACGTCACTGGCTAGCACGCTGCCACGCCGACGTTGTTATCACCGCGACCAGCGCGGCTGACGATGTAGGAAAAAAAAACGATCACAAAAAAAAAGTTCTGTCCGTATGCTGCGGCCGAAAATGGAATCTTCTAAATCTATATGAGGTCCTGCTGTGTTCTTCGACTGCAAACTGCGCAGTCAGCGCTGTCGACTCCCACTTTTTCATCTAAAACGTGCGGAAGCGCTACATTAACGCAACATTTTAAAGCTTTGACTAGATTGTTACCTTTATTTTCAACATTGGCTCCCAAAGTCCGTTTTTATAGGATCCGAAAAAAATATATTGTCAAATGTGTTTCTGCGAAAATTCAACGGTATATACCTTGCACATTGTGTTCTGGGCACGAGCATTGCATAATGTTCCAAGTTCGTTAAATAATGAGTTCTTGTCAAGTCACGGTCTTCTCATGAGGCACACTGAAAGTTGACTTTCAGCCCGCCAAGCCGAAATATTTCAATAGCACGTCCATAACAAGCGTTTTTTTTATTCTTGGTAGAACTCATTCGTCTAGTTCAGGTCGTTTCACAATGGGCGTAGAAGGGCGAATTCAAAGAGACACTAGAGAGAAGAGCGACTTCTTGACGTCGTGACGCGGCGTCACGAGCGTGCGCCGCCGCGTCGTGACGATGTGGCGACGTGCGCTCATTGCGCCAGGCTTGCTGGCAATGTTCTAATCTCCCACGCGTACTTTGCCCCGCGGAGAGGGAGCATGGAAGACGCTAACGCGCGCGCTTATCTCACGGTGGAGACGTACGTCTTGGCTGGCCTTGGGCTTTCACCGGAACGATTCTGTTCTAGTTACAGGGCGCACAGATACCACTGAAATTGTTGCACATTCTCCGTTTGCGAAAAGGGCGCGCTTTTCAGACACAACGAAGGCGCAACTGAGACGCTCAGGGCCATTTCACACGCTTCCCGCACAGCCGCAACGCACGTGCAGGGACCCCTATACCGCACGCAAGCGGGGGACAAATAAGCCAATAGGCGACGCTCTTTCACCCTCCGCAGCGTCGCCAATTGGCTTATTTGTCCCCCTCTTGCGTGCGGTAGGAGTCCCGGCATGCGCGTAGCGGCTGTGCGGAAAGCGCGTGGAACGGCCATTATTCGCGTTCATCTGTACCTGTGAGTACGTTTCGTGCGTCATTTGTGCGCGAGAAACGCGGGGTGCGTTTCAACTTGCTTGCCATTGTGCGCGTGGTGCTCAAATCTGATGCTATCGTGTTCATTGCTTCGCCCTTGCGGCAAAGCTGTGACCTTTTTTAGATTATTTTTCTTTCTTGGATTTTCATATTTACCGATACGTATACATATACGGTGAGTGAAGGCGACGTCGATGCCGACGCCGGCAGCTAAATCCAGCCGAGAATGTCCATGTAATTGATATCGCCGTTAAAAAAAAAAACGCTGTTGCGAAGCAGCACTTTTGCTATGAGCGGTCCAAGAAGACTTTTGTTTTCGAGTCGTCTTAGGAAAATGCATAAGCAACCCTGTTATATATTGCAGGGTCCATTGCTCATATACTGTCGTCATTGTCGAATGTGGCTGTATTATTTGACGAGATTGGTCTACATATGCTCACGTCTTTTGGGAGTCTTGGACACAGCTTCTTTTCGCATTACTGTTTATTTTTTAATCTTTCGTTTCTTGAAAAATAAATGCCTGCCACAATAAAAACATTAAAAAAAACACGACGCGTTTCAACTCTCACACGCGAGCCTTGTTCAAAATGAAGTTCAAATGTAGGTGAAGCTAAGTACGTTTTAGTAGGTGTCGCCAGCATCGCGCATACACATATACGCAGAGTTTCTATCGTTGCGCTTGAGGGTGCGCTTGGTTGTTGTATGTATTTCAGTGATGCTGGCGTTGTCCCAATTTATTACGTGCTGCAGTCATTTCTGCGAGTTCGCCGAAATACATCAGACGTAGCGTCATTTTTTTCTTGACGTCGTCGAGAATCCATCATAACCCCATATTTCGTCTTTCGTTTGTACTGAACTGAACACCCCATCGTGCATTGCTGCACAGTTTGATTGCTCATTTTGTTTATTTATTTTTAAAGCGTACATAGCTGATTATTCGTACAGCTCCCCACCTTCCTGGTCTTCAGTGACCACAGTATTGCCGATAACGAACAAGAGTAAAGTTATACGACTCGTCTTACCCGCAGCGCCTACCTGGGTCACTTCTCGCCGGGCCAGGTGCTGTTCTCGTGCCTTGCAGCGGTCTACCTCGGCATCAAACTCGAAGAACCGAGGCGGTAAGCAAGTCTTTGTGGGGAAATATGCTCGGCATGTTCGAGGTGCTTCGCTGTACGAGCCACTTCGCTGTAAAGGACACTATAAGGCAGCGCAAACAAAGTTACGCAACGAACACGCACACAAAGGAATGACACAAGCGCTGAACTTCAACTGATCTTCATTGCTGGATAGAATGCTCAAGTATGTGCAACGAACGCGTTCTTCTCACATGACGTGTGCCTTGGTGTATGATCAAAACCAAGATCGCCTTATCATGTAGCAGCAACGAATTCGCTTATACAAAATCGCAGAGCGAAATATAGACGGCAATATTTAACAGCGTCACGTGTCAATAAAAGGTCACGCATGATAACGACAACAATACAGGAATACATCGTTACGCGGGTGGCTTTGTTGTAAAAGGCGTTCATCGTCGAATTTCTGTTGTAGCCTTTAGATGCTTGACATCTCCGCCACTGCATATTGTAGTTGGTCGTCCGCGATCTCGATTTTAACTAAATCAACGGCATTGTAATCAACTATAATAGCTTGAAACTCTCATGCACACTCGTTTTCGCGTTTTACAAGTGCTCCCGTTCCGTCGCAGGGTCCAGGCGCTGCTTGTCTCCATGCTCAGACTGGTGAGTTCCAATTATGCTTTCTTCGGGATTTTGTAATGACGTCATGCGTGACGTCGTCGTGACGTTGTGCAGTTGTACAACACCTGTGGCGTTGTGAAGATGTACAACGTCACAATGACGTGAAGCACTTGTATCGCGAACCTATACACCTTCGCACGAATGTGGTTTAAGCGCAGCGTGCCGTTCTTGTTTGTGGTCAACACAACGATGCATGAAATATCGCTTGGGGAATCGCGTCCTAAACGAGAAAATTTGCGTCCTTCAACATTTTTTTTTCTCTAAAGTTTTTGCTTACTTACCAGTCTTGCCTTTGCGGGAGGGAAGGTGGATGTACGGACCTGCGCCACATTAAATTTATAACTACTTGGCCGGGTTGTTGAATGGCCACGCCTCAGCTAGAAATGCGACAGTTGGCATAAATCTCGAGCCTAACATATAGTCGCCTTCGGCCTCAAGATATCCGAGATGTCGAGGTTGGAACATTTTTGCCATGTTTCATTGATTCGTTAAACGAAATGCCTAATTGTAGCCATATCTGTATTACATACCTTACTTTCCTCAAGCTGCAGTGTTTAACTCGTCGTCTCAGTTTGTCACCTTCTGTGCAGTATGTGTGGTAAACTATACGTGTGCGTGTGAGTCAGTTGTTTTCTCTTTTCTTCCTCTATTCTTTTCTCACCTTCCACCTTGCAGGGTAGCAAATCGAATGCAACCTAGATAACGTCCCTGATTTCCTTTGCCTCTCACTCTCTCACCCTTTCCCTGCTTGGCAACACAGCATCTCATGGCCTGTAAGGCGTAGTATGCATTCTCAGCATGTCTTATCCATTGTATGAATTTATATTTTGAGGGGCTCTCCACACACTGCTCACCAAAAGCCTTATAGGGCGGGTTTCATGATGAAACTGTCTGCTAATGAACTATTTGTCTTGTTTTTTTTTTGTTTTCAGGCTGCCGAGGTGGCATTCGCAACCCTTCAGCACAACGGAGTTTTGCCCCAAGGTCTCGATCGTTTTCAGGTGAGAGTATGAGAAGGGAGCAATGAGCAACTACAAAAAAAGTAAAATTGTGCCAATAATTCGTAGTCATCACCTTGAATTAACGGAGATTATCCTTACATCCATTCATTTATCCATCCCATGCTTGTGACCACTTCTGGATTTGTTTAAAAGAAACTGGTGCAATGCATCATGTTGCTTTATGGTGCGATATTTACTATCATATGCAGTTTCCTGAGAAAATGGCTCATCTGTAAAAAATAATTTTTCGGTCTATAATTTGGGCTATGTTTATTTTTAAATTTTTTTTTCAGGTGCCATTGTTCGCAGCTAGCCTGGCCGGGATCATCTGGCTTGCGCGGTACGTGATTCATTCCCTTCTCTGATTGCTTTCGGAAAATGAAGGCATCAAGATTGCGGTTCGTGGAGTGTGCTTATCTCTCGACCATGATGGTATGAAGCGTAACTTACTTAGACGCGTCGTGCTTAAAACATCAATGAACGCCAGAAAAAGATCATCTCACATTGCAGTGAGCACGCTGGGCTACACAGTCTTGGTTAGACGCATGCGCAATTCAAGACCGCAAAATTTCAGCACGTGTCACGTCGAGGTCTTCACTTGAAGATGAATTTGTTTCGCAATGATGGCGTCTTGTGGAGTACTGAATCGTCGTCTTTAGCAGTGAACTGCTTTATGTCAATTTTTTTTAAAAACAAATCTGCTTGGCTAATCGTTCTTTGTATAACCCGTGCCAAACAACTGTCACTATGAGCGGGCACGTGCCACAGAAATTGGGTAAACCTCCTGCCCACCACTGCTACATTAAATAGGAACAGTCATCCCAATGAGCGGACATGTAGCACATAAATTGAGTAAATCCCATTACCTAACAACCTTCGCTAAAAAAATAAGAAGGCCACCTTTGGACCTTTAAATGGCTTCAAAGCGACGGTGGCGATACGAAGAACTCGAGTACTCGAGAGAAAAACAATGGTTTTTCTCAGTGCGTACTTCCCTGGTCCCTATGCGGAACGGGAAAGTATGTATATATATATATATATATATATATATATATATATATATATATATATATATATATATATATATATATATATATATATATATATATATATATATATATATATATATATATATATATTGTCACGAACAAAACAAGACCTGCAGCCAGGAGTTCACTTGAACCAGAGAGCAACGAAGATGTTCTCTTCTTCTTCGCGCCCAAAAACGCGTATGAGCCACAGTGGCTCGTTCATCAATGGTGGCATTACCCCCTCTCCCAAGAAGCATCGTCTCGATGCTGTACATGAAGGCAAAAAAGAAAAGAAAATTAGATGAAAATTAGCATGCGAGCAAAATGAATGGCGTAAGGCGGAATAACGTAGTTGGTTGTGGGGACAAAGTTAGAGAAATAAGAAAAATAGGAAAAATGTAAGGAAAAGACGAAACAAAAAGAAAGACGCGAAGTTACTAATAAAGTCAGTCACTCCCTGGCGATTCACAGCGCGAAAAGTATGGTTTGAGACGCGAAACGTGAATGACTTCAGTTTGCGGGGTGAAACGGGAACGTCTCGAATTGCCTTGTGGGAGAACCTCGTAAGTGACGTCACTGAGACGTCGCACAACCTTGTAAGGGCCGAAGTAGCGGCGAAGAAGCTTTTCGGAACGTCCACGCTGTCGGATAGGGGTCCACACCCAGACTTCATCACCTGGCTTAAAAATAACTTCACGGTGGCGAAGATTGTAGCGGCGCGCGTCTGCGGTTTGGTGACGTTGAATGCGGTGACGAGCAAGTTGACGGGCCTCTTCTGCGCACTGCGCGAATTTGGCGGCATCCGTGTGGTATATTCCTAAGTTGTCGGGCAGGAGCATGGCGTCGAGCATCGTCGTGACGTCACGACCGTGGACTAAGCGAAAAGGCGTGAAACCGGTACTTTCTTGAATAGCAGTGTTATACGCAAAAGTTACGTAGGGAAGTATGGTGTCCCAGTTCATGTGATCGATGTCCACATACATTGACAGCATGTCTGCAATTGTCTTATTGAGTCGTTCAGTCAGCCCATTTGTTTGCGGGTGGTAAGCCGTTGTTTTACGATGTTCCGTGCCACTTAATCTCAAGACTTCCTGCAGCATCTCTGCGGTGAAAGCTGTCCCACGATCAGTTATGACGACAGCGTGAGCACCGTGACGTAAGACGATGCTGTTAACAAAAAATTGGGCGACATCTGCTGCGGTGGCTTTTGGAAGTGCCTTGGTTTCACAGTAGCGTGTTAAGTAGTCTGTAGCGACGACAATCCACCAGTTTCCAGACGAAGACGTGGGGAATGACCCCAGCAAGTCCATGCCAATCTGATGAAAGGGCGCCTTTGGTGGGCCAATTGGGTGCAGTAGTCCCGCTGGTCGTAAAGGTGGAATCTTACGTCGCTGACAGTCGCGACATGTGCGAACGTAGTGCTTCACAGTCTTCGCGAGACGTGGCCAGTAGTAGGAGCGTTGAATCCGTTGCAGCGTGTGCGTATAGCCGAGGTGTCCGGATGATGGCTCATCGTGACACGCACGTAAAATGTCACCACGAAGCGTAGTTGGCACAACAAGCAGATACATAGCTTGTGTAGGATGAAAGTTCTTTTTATAAAGCACCCTATCACGGAAACAAAAGGAAGATAGTGAGCGCGCAAAGCTTCGAGGAAGGTGGGAATTGCGTCCTTCCAGGTAGTCAATGAGCGGGATGAGCTCCGAGTCATGACGCTGTTGCTCCGCTAAGCTGGTCGCTGATACGGCAGAAAGAAAAGTGTCGTCGTCTTCAAGGTCAGTGTTAGCATTTTCGACCGGTGCACGTGAGAGACAGTCGGCGTCGGTGTGTTTCCGCCCAGATTTGTGGACGATGGTGACATCGAAATCTTGTAGCCGAAGGCTCCATCGTGCTAGACGACCTGAGGAATCTTTGAGGTTCGCGAGCCAACAAAGGGAATGGTGGTCGCTAACTACCCTGAATGGGCGGCCATACAAGTATGGGCGGAACTTTGTTATGGCCCAGACAACAGCGAGGCATTCCTTTTCTGTTGCAAAATAGTTTTTCTCTGCTGGGGATAACGTTCTGCTCGCATAAGCGATCACGCGCTCTATGCCATTTTGCCACTGAACTAATACCGCTCCTAGTCCAACGTTGCTGGCGTCAGTGTGTAATTCCGTGTCAGCGCTTTCGTCAAAATGACCTAGTACAGGCGGAGCCTGGAGGAGGTTTCGGAGGGTGTCGAACGCATGGCACTGATCGGGACCCCAAACAAAGGAGACACCGTCTTTTGTAAGCTTGTTGAGGGGTTCAGCAATCTTCGAGAAGTTTTTGACAAAGCGCCTGTAATACGCACAGAGCCCCAGAAATCGGCGTAGGTCGCGCTTATTTGTGGGCACGGGAAAGGTGGCAACGGCGCGGGTTTTCTCGGGATCTGGGCGGATGCCAGCATGGCTCACAACGTGACCAAGGAACTTCAGTTCTTCATATCCAAAATGACATTTGTCGGGTTTGAGAGACAACCCCGCTGTTCTGATTGCCTGAAGAACTGCATAAAGGCGTTGGACGTGTTGTTCAAACGTGTCTGCAAAGACCACGACGTCATCAAGGTAAACAAGGCATGATTGCCATTTGAGCCCCGTGAGAACCGTATCCATCATTCTTTGAAAAGTAGCTGGCGCTGAGCATAGACCGAAAGGCAACACTTTAAACTCGTACAGACCGTCGGGAGTAATAAACGCCGTCTTTTCGCGGTCGCGCTCGTCCACTGCGATTTGCCAGTAGCCGCTACGTAAATCCATGGAGGAAAAATATTTAGCGTTGCGTATACGGTCCAACGAGTCATCTATCCGGGGTAGAGGATAAACGTCCTTTTTGGTGACCTTGTTCAGTTTACGGTAATCAACGCAAAAACGCAACGTACCATCCTTCTTCTTTACTAGCACAACTGGCGAAGCCCAGGGACTGGTCGATGGCTGAATGACGTCGTCCTGAAGCATCTGCTGGACTTGGTCACGTATAGCATCTTGCTCTTTTTGCGACACCCTATAGGCATGCTGTCGGATGGGTCTCTCAGTAGGTTCCGTGATGATACGATGTTGAGCAAGTGGTGTCTGTATAACCTTTGACGTAGTGGCAAAGCAGTCTTGAAATGAGCCGAGTATACGCAAAAGGCTTTCTCGTTGAGCCGAAGGTAGTCTCTCGTTTACGTCGAGAGTGCTCACGAAGGCCTCGTCAGGGTGGCCATTCGATGAAAATGAAGCTAACGTAGATGGACCATCGGCATCGGCAAGTTCTTCACAATATGCAATGGCAGTGTGTCTCGTTAGGTGGCGATATTCGTCGCTGAAGTTCGTGACCAGCAGGTGAGCATGCCTATTGCTAGGCTGAATGATTCCTCGGGCAACACAGATTTGTTGTGAAATAAGGAGAGACAAATTGGCCTCTGCAATTACCGCGTCAGACAAGTCCTGTCCCAATTCTACTTTGACAAAGAGGCTGCTTCGAGGTGGGAGAGTCAGAGAATCGTTGGTAACACGGAGTGCTCTTTTCCGGAATTGCATACTGTCAGTTGCAGCGCAAAAAGGATCCTCGAACGACACAAGTAATTCACGGAGGTCGATGACGGCGCCGTATTCACGAAGGAAGTCCATTCCTAGAATGACTGGCCGAGAGCACACGCGCAATACGAGGAAAGAGCCCGCAAATGTTGACGTACGTATTCGAATGCGTGCCGTGCACATACCAGTAGGCGTCACCAGATGGCCACCTGCCGTGCGCAACTGAGGTCCTTGCCAAGGCGTCGTAACCTTCCTCAGTTCAGATGCCAGTGTTGCGCTCATTACGGAATAGTCGGCACCGGTGTCGACGAGGGCGTTAACAGCATGATTGTCGACGAAGACGGCAATTTCGGCAGAAACAATCTTTTTGCTGTCGGAGAACACTGCAAAACTGGAATCGCCCTCGTCTGGTCGTTGCGTCGAAGGAGGGTCTTTTACAGTTCGCCGGGCCGCGACTTCACCCCCAGAAGTCGCCGTTCCTAGTCTCCCCTGCGGGGACTTGGTGACCGGCTCCTGAAAGGAGCGGAAGACGATGAGGGCAAACTGGGTGACGTAGACCGGCGAGGCGATGGTGATCTCGACTGGTGGTGCCGAATAGTCGAAGGAGTACGTTGGCCCGTGAGATAGGCTTCAATTTCGCGGGGGCGCTCACCGTAGCGCGGGCATCGAGCATCAGGGTGGAAGCCGCGGAGACCTAGTTGCCGGTATTGACAGTTCCGGTATACGTGACCCGCTTCGCCACAGTGATAGCAGAGCGGACGGTTATCCGAGGTGCGCCACGTGCTTGCCTTGCTTCCACTTTGTCTTGGGATGGACGGCGGATAGGTGGGTGGGCTCGAAAACTTTGAGCCGAGAGGTGGGCTTGAAGCAGTGTCGTGAAATGGCTGCATAGCCTGGTACCTTGGTCGCATAGCAGTATCTGTAGCCGGTGGCGCAGGGGATCGCAATGCCGCTGCGTATGTCAGGACTGGGGCCTCGGGAATCGGCGGTGCGATTGGGGCTAGGGGTGTGACGGCCTGCCGGACTTCCTGTCTGATTACATCCGCGAGGGCTGACACGGGTGGATGGGATCCCACTGCCTGCAGCTGTCGCAATTCGTCCCGAACGATACTTCGAATGAAGTCTGCGAGGGTCTGTCTCTCGCTGTCAGAGCCGATAGAGCATGTGGTGGCCGGGATCTGGCGTTCGTATTGTGACGACCGCTGCTGCAGCGTACGTTCCATCGTAGCTGCCTCACTGATGAACTGGGCGACTGTCGTCGGTGGATTGCGCACGAGCCCAGCGAAAAGCTGTTCTTTTACTCCGCGCATCAAATGGCGCACCTTCTTTTCCTCAGGCATGGCAGGGTCCGCGCGCTTGAAGAGTCGAAGCATGTCCTCGACAAACATGGATACGCGTTCGTTCGGCCGTTGGTTTCTGCTGGATATGGCTTGTTCGGCCCTCTCCTTCCTTTCGGTGTTGCGATAGGCGTCACGGAGCTGTCGGCTAAACTCTTGCCATGTTGCAAAGGAGCCCTCGTGGTTCTCGTACCACGTCTTCGCAGAATCCTCCAAGTAGAAATAAACTCGGCGCAGCTTGCGAACATCGTCCCATTCGTTGATACTGGCAACCCGTTCAAAGTGGTCTAGCCAGTCATCAACATCCTCGAAGATGTCTCCATGGAACGGCTTTGGTGTCTGTGGCACGTGAAAAACATGGGCGAGAAGCGAATCATGGCCATCGCTGGTTTGGACCGCCTGGCTTGTCATCGAAGTTGCCATCTTTCTGGGTGTCGATGCCAAGGGACCAAATTCAGGGGGTAACCCACGTAGGCGGTGGCTGATTCTTGCTCTGGGAGATGTAGCTGTCTCCACGATGGCCGACACAGCCGAAGTACACGTACCCAGCGTCTCCACCAGTAATGTCACGAACAAAACAAGACCTGCAGCCAGGAGTTCACTTGAACCAGAGCAACGAAGATGTTCTCTTCTTCTTCGCGCCCAAAAACGCGTATGAGCCACAGTGGCTCGTTCATCAATGGTGGCAATATATATATATATATATATATATATATATATATATATATATATATATATATATATATATATATATATATATATATATATATATATATATATATATATATATATATATATATATATATATAATTCCTGCTCACGGCTGGTTATTTTTTCATCCACTTTTTCTTTCTTCTTTCTTCTTATTTACATTCCATTGGTTCTAATAACTTCCCCTGTACATTCCTTGGCATTACTGTCTGTTAGATCTCATTATTATTGTGTTAAAACACGGAAAAAACACGAGCCCTTAGGTATACACTTCTTTCCTTATATATATATATATATATATATAGGCAGGCATGGTGGTTGAGTGGCCGTAGCGTTGCATATAGTCTAGTAGATCCTCCGTGAGCGGTCACAACGTGGTTTATTTCGACGTTTCGGCCTAGAGTCTGGCCTTCATCAGGAATAAAGATACAGTTTGTCTGTGCTCAGCTTTATACAATCTCAAATCAGAGGGCAAGGAAGAGGGAAAAAAGGAAAAAAAAAGAAAAGAAAAGGAAAGAAAAAAAAGAAAAATATTACACGGTGGACGCCCCTCGGGTGCCCCCCTTCCACTTTTCCCTCCACTTCCCCCCATCTCTCTCCCCCCTCTCTCCTTCACCTTTCTTATGTCAGGGGTCTGTGTATGTTTCCGTTCACTAGCGCATTCCTCCCGATCAGACGGCCCCTCCTGGCACTGGCGGTTCGGTGTGGGGCAAAAAAGAGCTTTTCAGGAAGTCCTAAGCTTTTAACTACTCGGGGTCCCGTAAACAATTCGTCGTAGAAGGACGGGGGCCGCGTATTGTGGCAGAGGCTGGTCAGCGGGCATTTTAGGAAGTTCTAAGCCTTTAACTACTCCGCGCCCTGTCAACATTTCGTCGTAAAAATAGGGGTGCCCCGTATTGCGGTAGGCTGTGCAAGCGCGTGCAATGCGAATTCCTGGCCCGCTTCTAAATTACGCGTGTCGTGGGGGCCTCCCTGGCTGTGCACATGGTTGCTGTTGGGCATGTCGTGCATGGCACAATTGATTGGGTAGTAAAATAAAACAGAAAACAGACGACAGCTGCACTTAGGAAGAGTAGTTACACTTGGAATTGTTTTAGGTTGTCCAGTGCCCTTCGCAGCTGCAGTGCCGTGAACTCAGTTACTATTTTCATTGTTGCCGTTATTGTTTTCTAATGCTTTAATTGCTGCAAGTGTACCGGGATTCTCATTTATTCCTCTATCGAGGGTGTTAAATCGGTGGATAAGGTATGACTCTCGTTGTTCACGTTCTCGATTTGATTTAAATCCCGTCTCTAAGAGCGTTACTGATAGTTTGTCGAATGCATGGTCGGGAAGATTGAGATGTTTTGATAGAGGTAGACTTGGGGCTGATTTCGCATGGGCTCTGTGATTATTGAAGCGAATCCTAAATGGTGTTTCTGTTTGTCCAATGTACTGCATACCACACACGTTGCATTCGAGTAGGTACACCACATTAGAGGAATCGCATGTTAGGTTTCCTCGTATGTTAATCGAAAACTTGGATTGCGTGCTGGTTGCTTTGTCTGTTTCTCGCATCGCCTTACATGCAAGACATCGTGGCTTTAAGCAAGGGCGGCATGAATTATTGGGGGGTGATGTGTTAATTTGGGAGTGGACAAGGGTGTCTTTGAGGTTACGTGGTCGTCGGTAAACGACGCCTGGAGGCTGAGGCTGGAGCGGATGGGAATGCGCGTTTCAGACGTTCGCTTTGTTCCAGAATGTTGTAATGTCGTTTAAGGATTTTGTTTACATTGGGGAAGTTTGTGCTGTAAGTCAAGCAGAGGTTTGTTCGTTGTGGGTCTTCTCGTGGTGGTCGCTTCATAAGTAAGTCTTCACGCTTTAGTTTTCTCGCTTTTTGAACAGCGTCATTAATTACATGTGGGGGGTATTTTTGTTGCTCGAGCATAAGTTTTAGCCTCTGTGAGCTCGTGTCAAAGTCAGCGTCTCTAGAGCAGATTCGCTTAAACCGGTGAGCCTGGCTGTATGGAATACTGTTTTTACAGTGGCGTGGGTGATCGCTTTGGTAATGAAGGTATTGTTGTCGATCCGTTGGTTTGCGATATAGGGTTGTAGAGAGCCTCTCTTCGTCTATCGTTATGGTAACATCAAGAAAATTTACGGTAACTTGCGAGATATATATATATATATATATATATACACATATATATATATATATATATATATATATATATATATGTGTGTGTGTGTGTGTGTGTGTGTTTGTGTGTGTGTGTGTGTGTGTGTGTCATCACGTAGGTAATTTTGTATATATGCATGATGGAAGAAAACAAGCCATGATTTGAGATGGAAACTATGTCGGCGGGAAGGTGGTTCCAGTCATTGGATATGCGTAAAACGAAGGAATGTTGGGAAGTGTTTTAGTGCAGCAGCTAATGACCTTATGAGAATGATCTGAACGAACTGACCGATAGGATATAAGCAACCTATAGAAACCTGCATCCTCTATAGCTAAGGCCTATAGCATATAGCCTAACAGCAACCAGGTCAGTACTCATGCAGAATGGTATTCTCGCTTTTCTCAGTCCTAGCGGGGCCTTGGGGAAGGTTCGCCATTTTCTTTTCCAGCCCAGAATAACAGACGCACTCGCGCACATGGAAGCACACGCGTGCACACGGTACATTTATGTGCAATGGCGCCAGTTCTTTGTTGGCGCTATTGTCGCCAACACCAGAGAGATAAGCGGTCTGAGAATCGCTAATAGAAGAACAAACGAATGACCAAAGAAAATTAAAACCTCCTGAATGATTCAAGCGCGAATGCTTATGCATTACGCACATGGCTGTTCTCTGAGTCAACGTCGGCGTATATGCGTGTGATGATGGCGCAAGAAATGAGTCAGGCGCTATTTGGGCGAAAGCCTTGCGAGCGGCTCACACAAAACGGCTGTGGCCAGCCTGCCGCTTGTTCTGCAGGCACTCGCTGGCGTAAAAGCGTGCAGTACTGCGGAAACTGAAGGCCCGCGGCAAGCTTGTTCTGGATAATAGAGCTTAACCACCATCAGACGCAGAGCTATTGTTGTCGCATATAATACGCATAACTTAGGGACACTAGAATACCTGTTTGTTTGCTCGAGAGAACAGAAGTCAGACTTAAATGAGCAGGGCGATGCATTTTACGATACGTATAAATCTACCTTTATGAGCTAGCTGTTGTTGCGTTATTGTTGTTTAAATGTTCTACTCTGGCAAATTGCATGCTAAGACGGCCGCTCTTGATCTCAAACCTTAATGACAACGACATTACGAAGTAGTGTGTGGTGTTCGTCGATTCCCGTCGTACAATGTCAAAACACTTGCTTACGAGCATAATAATATATTACTATACGTATTACCGGTAACCTAAAATTGACCATGGCTATTCCGGCTTCAACCTGTTCTGTCATAACCGCTTTTTATTTCTTTAAGGCGAAAAACTCAGAAGCCTCATAAAAGGCGAAAATTGACCATAGGCGGCAGCGTGAGAGATGCGGAAGGTAATCCTATTGTAATGATTGACGCCACTCTGTGACATCATCATGGCATCCCCACACGACATAATCTATTGGTCGATGCATTAGCCAATCCCGGAACTACTCCCAAACAACGCCGGCTGCAGAAAGCTTCCTATGCCTCAGATTCCTCCTTCCCCCAATTCTATTGTAGTCAATTGTAGTGACCCCCCTCTTTTTTTTTGAAAGATTTTGGGAGGAAGCCAATACAATAGACTGCGAAGATGAAGATGGCTTTCACAGTCAAGTAGTTTTAGTCAAATTCATAAAAAACCACGTGAGTTTTTTTTTTTTGGCAAGAATACTCCATCAAACATTTTACGTTACATAGTGTAATTCGAAAGCTTTCTACATTCGGCAGCTTTACCTTCAACCGACTTTGATTGATATATGGGATTTATACGTCCCAAAACCACCATATAATTATGAGAGACGCCGTAGTGGAGGACTCCAAAAATTTCGACCACCTGGGGTTCTTTAACGTGCACCCAAATCTGAGCACACGGGCCTACAACATTTTCGCCTCCATCAGAAATGCAGCCGCGTCGGCCGGGATTCGATCCCGCGACCTGCGGGTCCGCAGCCGAGTACCTTAGCCATTAGACCTTCAACCGACTTTTAACCTTCAAAACGAGTCGCGACTCGGCAACGGGTATACCAGACGTCAGAATGTATGTGAGCTTTCTGTATGGGGTTCCACGTTTTCTACAGAGCTACAAAGGGCAAGTTAAACGTCTGGAGAGACGTTTTCGCCAGTTTCTTTCCTCGTCATTGTTCTTAGCTACGACAACTCACGCAGAAGCCGTCGCGACGCCATCCGCGTCCTCCGCAATTAAGGAAAATACAGTGCGGCGAACGTGCAGCAGCAACACGGAAACGTTACGATCTTGAAGCTGAATGTGCATGTGTCTTTTCGAAGCGTGTGCCCTTTGTAAACTGCGAGTGAGTGAGTGGGCGGGTGGGTGGGTGGGTGGGTGGGTGGGTGGGTGTGAGTGAGTGAGTGAGTGCGTGAGTTGGTGAATGAGTGAGTGAGGGGGAAGGTTTTCGAGGATCATTAAGGAGTGTTTCGGTTTGTGCTTGTTGACAATTCGTGTAGACGCCAACTGTTGTGCACAAGAAAACAAAATACCAGAACAAACACATGTAAACAGACAAAGCGCGAGCAAACATGGGTTTATTGGCGAGAAACATGACCTTATTTACAGCTACGTTGGAACCGTGACACAATGCGTATTACAAAGCAAAAGGCAGAACCGTGACATGCACGTGTCGTAGCGCTGAGATATGCAATTTCTTTGGCCGAGAAGGAGCAGGTACGCTGATGCTTTTGTCCTTGAGACGCGAGTTCCTATGATCTCCAGTTTTTAGGCGTGTCATTTCTGTCTCCTGCGTGCAGTTTCAAGCTTTGCTTACGCGCGAACACTAATTATACAAATCGATTTTGCCCTAAGGCGCCCTCTTTTGTCTCTCGCAGGGCCACCAAGTCGAAGGACCTGAGCCTCAAGGCGCTACGGTTTGTGAGTTCCTCAACCACAGAGCGCGATCGTATTGGTTTAGAGCTATAGTATAGAATCAATTAAAAATACACAGTTTCTGTTCCTCATTTTTAGCAATTAGTTTACTCGCAGTGAGTTATCTGCTCATCGTGAGCTAACCTTATGCTTCCACAGTTTCCATAATTATTAGTAGCACATTCGAACCCATTTATATGAACATACGTTTGTGTATATAGTATTGCGAGGTTATTAAAACAATAAAATTCATCATATTATTTTGTTATTGTTATGATATATAAGCAAGAGCTTACAATTCACTTTCGTGTCTTGCATTCGTGATACGCACAGAATGTTCTTCGGCTTCCAACTGATCCCTTGCAAGCACGGCGATTCGGCGCACGGCCCAAACGACGACCGAAAGTTCCGGACGGCACTGCACTGCTTCGCATCGTCACTCACGGTACGGACATCGCTGTAGTTAAAGGAGTCATCGTTTTAACATATCGCTAATAGGCAGCCCTTAGCGACCAGCGGTCATCCTATCTGCGCGCTACATGCCCGTACCATGTCCATTCCCTCTCCTTAATTTCAGCTATGCTCTCTTCTTGTCTCTTAAGGTTACACCTACCATTTTCCTTTCCACTGTTCGCTGCGTCGTCCTCGATTTAAGCTGAACCCTCTTTGTAAGTCTCCAGGTCTCTAACTAACTGGATTCCCAGAGAAGTAAAGAGGGTTAAGGGGAGACAAAAAGTTAGGTGGGCCGATGAGAATGAGAAGTTTGCGGGTATAAAATAGCAGCAGCGAGCACAGGACCGAGTTGACTGGCGGAACATGGGAGAGGCCTTTGTCCTGCAGTGGACGTAGACATGATGACGATAATAATAATAATAATAATAATAATAATAATAATAATAATAATAATAATAATAATAATAATAATAATAATAATAATAATAATAATAATGATGATGATGATGATGATGATGATGACGATGATGATGATGATGAATAGGCAGCCTTCTTGATCTCTAGCTCTTACATCCCGAGTTATTACATCAAACTTGAAGTTTTTGTGTGGCTTCGTTAGCCTAACCTAAGCCAACACAACCCGAATTACCAGGATAACCAGAATTTTTTGGACATGTACACGTAGCGCCATTTCTCGTCAGTAACAGAGGGTAAATGTCGTAACTGAGTAGGAAATGGGCGAAATAAAGTGATGTCTCACTAAAGAAAAATGTAGTTACGAAAAGCGACTCCCGATTAAGGGCTTACTATCCGGGGCGAAGCTATAGGGGGTGGCACTTTGCGCCCGTGTGCCCCCCTCCCCCTGGAATAAAAATGACTATATGCCTGCCCAGCCCTTTAGGTCAAGGAGATGCCCCCCCCCCCCCCCCCCAATTAAATCCGCATACAACTCTGCTAACTATTCCCACTGAGAGTGGACCGGGCGCCACGCGTTTGAATCATGTGTTTGCAATAAAAGTCAAGCTGTGGTTCGCTTTACTAATTTTCCTCGCAGAGGTTCGTAGCATTCACAAGCGTGGGCACTGCGGCGTCTTTCCTCCTGACCTGGGGTCGGCGGGTCGACCCACGACCGGGACTTTTCCTGGGATCGTTCGGAGCCGTGTACAGCGTAAGTAAATCATGATGACATGATCGAGCTACGAGCCAAATTGAGCATAATGATGTTTCTAGCTGCTATGTACATACGGACAGCCAAATTATGCCGTCTTCGTCAGAGCAGTACCTGAAGACGAGATCGTGTGTCTTCATCGAAATGTACACCAAGTGTATAGTTCTTTTCGCCAGGACCAGCACCTGACAGAGACAACTCTCTTGCTTTCGGTGGGGCGAATTCGTTTCCGAAAGAATCTATGTTGAGGTTAGTTGACTTGTGTTTCGTCAGGGAAACGCCTGAAGAAGATAATTCACTCATAGGCACTGACTATCAGCTCAGGATGGTCTCGTTTTGTTCGGTCGCGGTCGGTGGCATGCATAAGCGTGCACACAAGAGAGGGGCGGGGGGAGGGGGCGACCATTTTTCTCCTTGGTCGTCGTCTAAGAGGGGGGACGCAAAGGCTGCCTCATACATTAGGAAGGGGGCGCTGCGACCCTGCGCATGCTTAATGCTCTTGTGAAAAACTCATAGTTATTCCTGTACTGTGAATATCGAAGCCAGCGACTACGGTTGCATGTTTCGCTAAAGCAGTTTCGCGTCGCTCTCACACCCAGTCGCCCTTTTGCGCATAATGATGCGCCTTCAATTCCCGCTCGTCTTCCTCCGAGCGAACGACTCCACTCCGTCCCACGGGCAGTCCTAATGGCAACTGCCGATAACAGCGCTACAGCACGACCTCTATACGTCACGAGACAACGGGGCACAACGATTGGTGGAAGTGATGCCACAGAGTATCGCCACACTCGTGAAAGAGGCACCAGCGGTGGCGAGGGTCGTCAAAAATTGTTCTTCACGCCGTCTAGTCCGCGGACGCCAACAGCCAGAACCATATACACCCTCTCTGTAGAAAAAACTCCCAAGCATTTCCCCGAGGGTGAACATGGTTAAGTGCGAATGCACGGGGTGATGCTATGAGGGGGAGTAAAGTTAAAATCCGTTGGCGACGCTGATATCGGAGTCAGTAACGCGCCTTATATCCAGATGGTAGCGTTGCCTCCGGGACATCCATCGCACGACCCGCTCTCGACGGGAGACTGAGAGAGAAGGCGGGCGCGCGAGAGAGAGGGGTGCGCGCGCAGCTGCAGCGAGCGAGGAGAGCGGAGGAGCGAGCGAAGGGGGAGGGGGACTATCAGCGTCGCGTCCGTGGCTTATTCGGTAGAGCGTCGCGCTGCGGCCCGCCAAGTCCTCTTTCTTTTAAAGATAGAGAGAAGACTGCGGACGCCGCCGACGGCGGTGGATGGTTTGGGGTCGCTTATAAAGTGTATTCACACTTAAAACATTCTCGTTATTAATCTGGTCGTGCGTGTTCTTATTCAGCGCATCGTTATATAAAGTGTCGTCCAATTCCCGCAGCTGACTCGATGTCTCCTGAGGCTGCGGGGGTCCAGTCGCTCCTGGCACGACCCCACCGCGGCGCTGCTGGCCGGGCTCTGTCTGGCGCTCTGGCCGAGCCCCAGGATCACCCTGTTTTTCGTCTTCAAGTTCCTCGAGGTGTGTTTGCGTGTCTCATCAATTGAAACGCACGTAGAGAGAAAGTGAACAACCAAAATCGAGTTCCACGAAGTGAAATTTGTCGGATCGGGCAGATTTGTGGTCGTTCATACCGGTGTAATTGCTGCGATTCTCGGTGGTTAGTTCCTGCGTTTCGGTATTCTATGGGTGTTTTGCTGCGATTATTCATGCCACTGTTTCTGTTTCAATTTGGTGCTTGCGTGTATCGCTGTGAAGAACCGAAAAAACGACCTCTCTCCCTACGTGCTCTCTAATCGGTCCACTCTTCCCCCGGCGAACTGGTCATGTGACCTGCGAGGCACAGCTGCTCTGATACCCTCCTCTCCGGGTCACGTAACCTGGCTCTGCCTTTGCGTGACATCTGGTCGCGAAGAGCTCCGCTTAGTGTGGAATAACCGCACTGTTAAAAAAGTATTAGAAGAATCCAGCTAGAACACTGTTGAATGTGTACATCTTTAAAACGTTGCCTCATTATATGTCGTTCCGTGCAGCTATGCTACAGTCGTGGCGAGGAGGCCGGCGTCCTTCCGTCCGGCTCCGAAGGCACCCATTCCGCTCTCTTCGCCATTTGCTGCGGCGTTCTCCTAACTGTGGTACGTGTGCATGAACATTCTCAACTGTTGACATATCACTTTGGAGATATGATGGTGCCGTCGCCGTGCTGTCCTGATAAAGACAACGCACGCGCATTGGAGTTGTTTGAATACCCTCCCCCCGAGAACGTCAAACAAGTTTGGCTGAGCGTTTCTCTGTTCATTTTGCCTAGCATGCATACCTAGGTCCCTTCAGTTTTTCATCTTATTTATGGAATTTCGCACGCGGTTCTTGAAGACTGCTATTGTAAGGATTACGCAGTGTTGTTGCAGACTGTTATATTATTTTTGTTTATTTTGACATTACGTTAAATGATTGTCAAGACACTGGAACAGAAGGCCCAACACCATACGCATACACTAGAAGCATAACCACATATGTTAAGTAATTGTAACGTGATAGCAGTACGAAATGAACAACATGCAACAACCTGCATGCATTAGAATACCAAGCACGATATTTTTATGAACACGATAAACTGGCATAACCACCCAGTCTTTTGTTTACCCCCTTTCTCTATACCTCTCAAACACACATTTCACCCTGAGACAGCGTGCGTTTGTCGCATGCACCAATTACCCTTTTGAGAAGAAGTTCTTGAAGTTGTCGCAAGTGCACTAGTCTAGAAGTTAGCTCCAGCGTCTACTCATGTCGTCTACGTAACGGCAGCAATCCTGACAGAGACAACTTTAAACGCTCGCTCTAGCAACAATCACTGTTTAATTGTTTCATCACTTCAAGCCCCATAACGCCGTGTCTGTCTTCGTTTCTGTCCCTTTCGCATTTCTTTCTCATTATATGGCGCGCCAATCGGGAATTAACAGCGGAGAATCATCCAATGCTCGAGGTCAAGAAACAAGAGGGATAACGAAACGTATACTGTTGCTAGAATACCTCACCCCGTTTACTCAAGCAAACGCTACTATGCGCATGTTGACGTGGACACTGTTCCTGGAGGACGTTTCCTGGAAGACATGTGTCATGCCACTTGTGTCACCTGCTTGCTTTTATTTTTGTTTTATAAAACTTCTGGGTCTTCCCGTGTCTTTCCCTTTCCTTTTCTATTACAGGGCGTACTCCAGCCCCACCTTGTGAGGCCATCTTACCGTGCGTTCATCGATAGAGTTATCGGAAAGAGGTAATTAAAACGTATGCGACAAGTTAGGATGGTCAACGTAGACAAAAACTTCCCTAGTCGAAATTGACGTGCTTCAACCAAGGAGGTTTAAAAAATGGAGTGGAAGCTCCCGCAATGCTTTGCCAGCAGTAGTGAGCCAGCTTATGCCCTCCAAATATCTAAAAGAAACATGCTATGTTCTGGTGGTGCCCACTTAGTCATCAAACGGCTTTGATTTGCTAGTCTAAGTTAATTCTATACTAAAAGATAGTTGTTTCAGAATAAATATTCTGCAAAGACTAGTATCGGTGACTTAATCTACAATGAAATTTGCCACGAATTCGAGACTGACTGAAGAAACCTATACACAAGGACGTACTTTGAGCACTATTTGACCCGAAAAAGTTGCCACGTTGAACTTGTTGGGCTAGCGAGGAAAACGCTCCTTCTCAATCGCCAAACGCCAACAGCTCATAGTGTCCCTAGCAAAATGGCTGCCACAGCCGCCATCTTACGGTTGGCGCGACTTCATTTTTGGGCAAGAACTTCCACTCCAGCATTTTTTTAAACCTCCTTGGCTTCAACGCACCGAAGTTCTACCGGATGTTACCGTTTCTTAACTTTTGTTATTATACTTTTGTTGTCCCTCGCCACAGGCAGATACATGCGTGCGGAAAAGTGTGTTTATTTAGGGGCGAAGCTCCTTAGGGCGTGGGTAGGTCGTACCTGTATGTATGAAGTAACAACCTCGCAGCATATCCACAAGTGAATGATGATGAGTGGGGCAAAGATTCGGAGGGTTTTATCGGAAAACCGTGGATCATCCGCTGGCCGTGTCCGTCCGTCGTCTGTCTGGTCTGATGCACGGACGGAAGAACGCAGGTACGGACGGACTGACGGACGCTTCGCCCCACTCATCATCATTCACTCCGGGGATACGCTGCGATTGTTTTAATATTCGCATGTATAAGAATGAAAAAGTTGGGAGTCGTCGCCGTGCTGTTCAACAATAGTGCAGCAGTCGCACGTTGCCACCATGACCCTTTTAGGCTGACAAATTTTAGGCTGACAAATCAAACCGGCTCCCGAGGTTCACAACGAAGCGTTCTTCATCCGAAACAAAAGCCAAAAACACAGCTATAAACCAATCCAGAAATGCACACGGAGTTGCAAGAGCAAAGCATAGGCGAATTCATGTGCTGTCCATTATTTCCATGATGGTTGAACGATCGCAGCACCGGAGTTTCCTCTAGTAGAAATTATTGAAGTGTGGTCTCCTATAAGTGACGTCAGCAACGCACTATTGTTCGGCACGTTGCTTTCTCAGTAGAAGTAGAGTGGAGCCTGAAATTTGCGGCACTCGCCCACGCTAGAGGATTGACCAAAAGCCGGGCGGTTCTAACAATAACAATTTCGTTAGCTTCGGTCTTTTAAAATGACGAGATGGATCAAGAAAAAAATGGGTATTAGAAATTGACAAATATTGTGGTATAAACCATTCCACTGGATATAGACCATCAGTCGGACGGTGCCTTGCTTAAGGAACTAATTTACTTATTGAAGGAAAGGGTTCGAATCGAATTTGCTGGAGCCAATATACCTTTACCGCCAAGACTTCAGTTTGTTACTTTTCTTTTCCGTCTCCCCTCTCTCCAGGATGCGCTACATCAACGTTCCGGCCATAGCGACGCTCGGTTACGGAACCACAAACATCGTGCCCGACGTGCCTGTAACGATGCCCGAGCTGGACCCGAGGTTCGTCAGCAGGAGATACAAGGAGACGCTATGGGTCTGGGCTCAATAAAAAAGTACACGCGACACAAAAAAAAGTACACGCACGCCTTCTTACATTTTCTCTACAACTTGTCACGTGGTCACACAGCCAAATGTAATGTTTTGACTTTAGTGACGTATTTCCGTCACGGAAATGACGTGAAAAGAATACGCTAATTGAGACGACAAGAAAAAAGTTCACCCGACGGGAGTCTAAGCCATGGTCCTGGTAAACGTGTGAATTAAATGTTTCTCCTGGTGCAATATCACTGAGGCTCAGATAACGACACTGACACCGACCGACACTGACATTTTAAACATGATATGTAGGGTTCAGCGTCCCAAAACCACCATACGATTACGAGAGACGCCGTAGTGGAGGGCTCCGGAAATTCCGACCACCTGGGGTTCTTTGACGTACACTCAAATGCGAGCACACGGGCCTACAGTCTTTTCACCTCCATCGAAAATTCAGCCGCCGCAGCCAGGATTCGATCCCGCGACCTGCGGGTCAGCAGCCAAGTACCTTAGCCACTATACCACCGCGGCGGGGCGACATTTTAAACTTAACCCCAACCCCTTTTAGAGCATAAAAAAAGCAACAAGAAGAAAATCAAGGCGCGGCGCTTCAACAACCACAAGATGGCACAATTTTATTTAAACCCTACGAAGGGTCGGGAGAGGCAATGGGAGGAGGAAGATGACGGCGCGAAGAACTATAACGCCATGGTTTGATCTTTCAAAGCCAACAGTTTGACGAGACGACGCGTAGTTGTAATGTGGCACCCCGTACGCCGGTACATAATAATGAGTAAAATTTTTTTTCTTAAGTTAAATAGAAAAAGTCAATGCGACGGTCGGAGGAGTGGCTACCAGTGTCGAGGTATAGTTGATTGTCTGGTCGCCTGCACCACTCCGTCCCTTTGGGGAGACCGGTTAGTGCGGAGGGCCGACCGGTTTGGTGGCGGGTGCCTGACCGTTGAGAACGTTGATGACGTTGTCCACAGCGAGGAATCCCATCTTGATCCGAACGCTGACCTCGGAGCTGCCGATGTGAGGAGTCACAACTGAAAGAAACGAGCAAAAATGAAAATTAGATTCGTTGCGTGACTGGTGTACGAGGTTGTCCCCATGTTTAAACTCCTCGCTCATGTTTTAGTTTCATATCCTTTGTTCTTCAGCTACCTGCACTCGGTTATGAACTAAGATAATCTGTTAGCTCGGAAAGCTTGTGTGGGGGCTAGTTGAACATATTGCAACGGGTATGAGCCGAGAGAGGAGAAGAGGAGGAAGATGTGAACTGGCGCAGAGACAGACGCCATTACTACCGAACCACCAACTCCTCCCTGCTAATAAACACCCTTCGACTTTAACCGCAACAGTTTTGTGGTGGAGGAGCTGGGTACTCGCCCAAGACGACGGAGCCGCTGCCGCTAGGTCCTCGCCGAAGCCTCGCGCCACTACTTCCACCACAAAACTGTTGCGGTTAGAGTCGACGGGTATTTATTAGCAGGGCGGAGTTGATGGTTCGGTAGTAATGGCGTCGGTCTCTGCGCCGGTTCACGTCTTCCTCCTCTCCTCTCTCGGCTCATACCCGTTGCAATATATAGGTAAAGGCAGCACTGCAAGTTAAGGGCCAAAAAAAAATAAACACTGGAATCGAATTTATCTTTGAGCGTGGCAAAGTCGGACTCTGTGTAGACGCGATACCCACTCAGGTTCCTCAGAGTGAGCAGCTTGCTGGTCTTGGGCAGTGGCTCGGGAACAGAGACGTCGATTGCGGCGGCCCGGATGACTCCATTCTTCAGGGCGTCGTAGAGGTCATCCTGGTTGACGACACCGCCCCTGCAGGACGATAAAGCCCACACAGCACATTAAGTATCGGTGTGGAGTCATTGTTTAAAGACGATAGTCTTTTTTATATATACTTCGACGCAGAAATTTCGGTCGGTCTTCTTGTCTCTGCCAAACGATTCAAACTCGTTCCGGCATATCCCACGCGTTAAGTGTGTCAATTCCATGCGGAGCTATCGGTGAATAACAGCCATCTTGCTAGCGATATCTTGCAGCCACGATGGCGTTTAAAAAGTAGCTCATCGTCGAAAGTGCGCAACTCAATCATTCATTATTCCGTTGCAACAAAGTGTACGCTACGAGGTTTGATTATGTGCACGTGATAACGGTACGGCAGCCAGAAATATTCTTCGGTGGAGGAGAGCAAGCAGGTGTTCAGCCGTACTTTATAACAGTGTTACGATAGCGATATCTTGCAGCCACGATGACGTTTGAAGGGTAGCTCATCGTCGAAGGTACGCCCCTTAATTGTTACATTGCAACAAAGTGCACGTTACGAGGTCTGATTGCACGTGATAACGGTACGACAGTCAGAAATTTTCTTCAGTGGAGGAGAGGAAGGAGGTGTTCAGCTTTACTATATAACAGAGTGTCATAATAGAGTACGCAAATCTTTGCGTTTGCGACGCGTCGTACGCCAACCTCTTGTGGGCTCCCGTTGAGTGACGTCCGCAACGATACGCCGCAACACGCGCACGCGCATATGTTATTCTATATCACGTGCACACTACAAACGTACGCCCGCACACGACGAAGAATGTGCGCACGCATACACACACACATGCGAAATTGAAAAGCTCCTGGGAGCGAGGTTTCACGCCTTCCCCTGACTTCGCCATTGTACGGTAAGTACAGCAGTCGACGGTGAATTCAAGCTGCGCGTCACTGTACAGCTTGTATCGCCCATGTTGGGTACATTGTCACAAAAGCGGACAGCCAACATTGCAAAAATATTTGACACTGCCGCGATACGACACTAATGACCTAGTACGACCAAACCACTTTTATACACTCTTAATGAAAATTAACAGTTAATAAAGCTAAGGGAGGCGTACAGGAACGTAGACTTGACCATGGTCAAGTCTACGTTTTCCATTTCCGGTGATACCGTACCAAGCCCTGGCGTGGCCCTTGTGATAGACTGCATGAGCGTGCCGTGCGGAATGCCTGCATTTGATTCCAATACGAACGGCTGTACCTTATAGGGGGCGCTCGGTGGCTGTGAGCGCTCGCAGATGACAATGACGATCGCGGGTGTACTCGGGGCACGCGGTAGCCGCTGGGAGCGGGTAGTTGCGGCAGGGCCTCAGCACACATTCCCTAATTTCATCACCTCTAAAAGAAGACAAAGTGTAGGGATATAGTACGGGATTCACGACACTTGCCGAGAGGAGCGCGTGCAATTTCCAGCTGACCGGTGGCGTGCTGCGCTGTAGCGTTTTGCTCTCGTGTCCCACGGGAGACTCGACTGCCGATCATCAGCGCTTCCCTCCCCTTGCTCGCGAAGCGTTGCCGGCGTATAGTAGGGGTAATTTCCGGCCTCACATTTGAAACTCGCTCGCTCGATTCCGTGCCGACCGGTTGGGCACTCGCGATCTCCGACGTCAGCGCAGCTCTGGCCGACTGGACTGGCCCTACGTCATCCCGGGATGTTGATCTCCGACGACAGCGTAGCTCTGACCCACTGGACTTGCCCTACGCCACCTCCTAACGCCGACAAGAGCTCTCGCAAGTGGTACCCCGTCTTCGGACTCCTGTGACCGTGTTCATCTTTTCTATCTTCTTCTTACCGTATATACTCGTGTAAGGGCCGCACTTTTTTTTCGAAAATTTTGCTAGGTGCGGCCCTTACACGAATCAGGCCGATTTAGTACAGGCAGTACAGGCCAAAGGTCTGTACTGTTTATGCAACAGTAGCAGAGTGCAAGAGTCACAAATGACATGCCAGAAATGTTTTTATTCGGATTCCATTTCGCTGTCCTCGTTCTCGGAGGAGCTCGCCTCGGCGTCCGCGTCTTCCCAGAGACGGTCATCTTCGGTGCCGTTCATGGAGTTCGAAATTCCCGTTACCTTGAAGCTTTTAGCAACTACTTCTACTGACATGGCACGCCACGCATTCAAAATCCATTCACACACCTGTTGGAGCGACGCCCGCTTCAGCCGTCCTGTAGGGGTCTTCTCGTGGACGCCTCCAGCCATCCATTCAGAGTAACATCGGCGAAATTCCACTTTGAATGGTCTGTTGACGCATACGTCGAGCGGCTGCAGCACACTCGTCAGGCCACCGGGAATGACGGCCAAGTCCGTACGAGTTGCGGCAACTCGGTTCTTGACGCGGTCGGTCAAGTGGCCCCTAAAGCTGTCCAAAACAAGGAGGGCTTTCCGTTGTAACAGCCCTCCAGGTCTGTTTGCCCAGACGGTCTTAATCCAGTCAACGACCAGTTCCTCGGACATCCAGCCCTTCTCTTGCGCACGTACGACGATTCCCTGAGGGAACTTCTCTTTTGGGAGAGTCTTCCTTTTAAATACGACGTACGGCGGAAGCCTCCTGCCGTCTGCCGTGATGCACAACATCACAGTGCACCTTTGGCGTTCTGCACCAGTCGTGCGCACAGACACACTTTTCGCACCTTTTAAATCCACTGTGGTGCTTTCCGGTGCATCGAACCACACAGGTGTCTGGTCCGCATTCCCAATTTGGGACAGGTCGTATTCATGCTCCCTCCTGAGAGCATTCACAAAGCGATGAAACTTAATGACGTGGTCTTCGTACTCGCGCGGCAGTTTTTGGCAAATCGTCGTTCGGCGCCGAATAGAAAGCTGGTTACGGTTCATAAACCGCGTAGCCCAGCCCCGACTTGCCTTGAATTGTGCCGGGGGTATTTCCATGTGGCGAGCGATGCTGAGGGCTTTGACGCGTATCATGTCAGTCGATACGGCGTAGCCGTCCCTTCGTGTGTCGACGACGTAGTTGACGAGCTCGCTTTCGAGTTGCGGGTACTTGCACTTTTTCCCGCGAAACGCCTTTCGGCTCCTGTTAGTAGCGGCGAGGGCATCTTTCTGATTCATCCAGTAACGCACGCGCTTCTCATCGACGTCGTACTTTCGTCCAGCTTCCCGCTTCCCGTGCTCCTCGGCATAGTCAATCACTTGCAGCTTAAATGCTGCAGTGAATGATCTCAGATGCCGGCCCATCGTCCGTCACGTGCGCTGGCTTCTGCAGGGTTCACTACAACCAACAAAGTGACACCGACGACACCGATCTGAAGTCGCGCTGCCAACGTATCGACACGATGCTAGGAACGATGCCAACAAAGAGGCCGCACAAGGCAAATATGGCGGCGCGCTGTCAACAGCGTGGTCGGCGCGTCGGCGGAAGTAGAATAAAAGCGGAAAAGCGTGCAGCGCCATCTGGCTGTAAATGAACTAACTACACTTTTCTGGCGGGACATTTTGAACTTTTGTTTTTTTTTTTTTTCGAAATATCCGCTTTCAAAGTTGGGGTGCGGCCCTTACACGAGGGCGGCCCTTACACGAGTATATACGGTACTTCCGTATGTGGCTGGCCCTACGCCTCGCTTTCTTCCTGCTCCCCTCTCTATCTTTATACCTTTTAATCCTCCATATCCTTTTAACCCCTTCTTATCCCCACCCCTCGTGAGCTACTGTTGAGGTGTCCTCCCCTTGAGAGACAGTTACGGGGCTCACTTTTACCTTCTTTTCATTGAAGAATCACTAGCCCCCCCCCCCTCCTTCACATTTGCTGTTGAAGAAGTAGTACCTGCTGGTGTTGACGAAGACGGCAGTTTTCTTCATCTTGGCAAAGAAGCTCTTGTTGAACATGCCCCGAGTCTCGTCGGTCAGGTTGGTCAGGGTGATGAGGAAGTCCGCCTGGGATGCGACTTCGTCGATGCTGCAGTAGGTGGCGCCCAGCTCCTCCGCTGTGAAAAGCGCAAGCGAGCGCTCAAGCGCACGTCCGGCAAATCAATATAATAGTTTTTGGGGTTTAATGTCCCAAAACCACCGTACGATTAAGAGAGACGCCGTAGTGTATAGGGCTCCGGAAATTGCGGCCACATGGTTTTTTTTTTTAGCGAGAAGCTTAAATCTAAGCAGGTGGACATCTAAGCATTGTCGCCTCTATTGAAAATGGGGCCGCCGCGACTGGTATTCGATTACGCGCCCTGCGGGTCAGCATCCGAGTGCCTTAGCCACTAGACCACCATGGCGATTTAATGTATATTAAAATGAACTGGATACAGAGCGAAAGCTAGGCTATCCGCTGCATGACCGGCACCAGACCCTCCTGTGTTTTGTGAGTATGACCAAGTATGACCTAACCAATTTTTATAAACTCTTTATGAAAATGAACAGATAATAAAACTAAGAGAGGCGTATAGGAACGTTCAATGTACTGTAGGAGTAATGATGTACATGCCCGAATTTCTGATAGGGCGAAACAGAGTATCGTATTGTGAATCGTGACCTATGTTGTTCTGGTCAAAAGCATTTCATTATTTTATTCTTGTTGACCTTTTGTTCCGTCATTTGCTTTGGTTGATGGGTACTTAAATGTCGGATCTTGTTCACAAATGTTCCGATTTCTATATCTGCAGTAGGCGCAGGGTGATCATGGATGAACGGGTCATCGTGCAGTGTTAAGGTGCTTCTCTCTTAAAAGGGACTGAACCTGTAACTTTCGAGTAAATGCGTTCAATACTTTACTAATAAGGCAAAGTTGAAGAGGACGACTCCAGCCATAGCCCATTTAACGTTTTGCAAATCTACCTCACAATTTCCATACGGCACACTTAAAAACTGAAATTAATGTTCCTTACACCTTCATTGCCGTCTTAATGTGTTGATTCGGTTGACCTCCCTGCCTTTCTTCATTTATCTATCTCTCTCTAATATATTGATCTTTAGTAAAGTTGTATCGAACAAAGAAACTAGTGTTTAAAAGTTATTTCATTTTTTTTTTGTTCTGAACACAGTCGTCCAATCCAAACAAGAGTGAAGTTCAGGGGAAATGTCAACAAGCGTCGCGTCAGTATCTCCCCCAGCTACCTTGTTGACAGTGACATCTTCAAGTAATACTGCGTCACACAATACAATACCCTTTCCCCGATTAGTTCCCTAGATTCCTCACTTTTAATATAAAAAAAATCTAGGGACGTTTCTCTCCCAGAAGAAGCTCGAGGGAGGATGGTGTATTGTCTAAACCTAATGCTGCACTGAAGTGAAAATATTGCTTTTTTTTGCTCAGAATGAAAGACCAGGTCCTTTAGTTTATAAAATGCACGGGTAAGCGTAATAGCAGCCTCATTTTTTTTCCAAAACTAGTTTATTTCTATCGGACAGTGACGTCACAAAATGAAATAAGCTCTAACCATGCTCACGCAAGTCATCACAACTAGCTATACTGGGGCGTTAAGTCGCCATGATCGATCGTGCAGGACGACGTCACAATAGTGTCGTAGTCAGTAGGTGTATTCCCTGACAGCCGTCTGTGTATAGCAGCTTTGTATGGCGGAATAAAAGAAGCTTCGAAAATCGGTGTCCGTTCAGTTTTAAAAGCGGCAGAAGCCTGCAAAAGTGAGGCATACCTGGCCTGATCGGGTGAAACTTGTCGTAGTAGATGGCCTTGCCAATGTTAAGTCCGATCATGCCCTTCAGCACACACTGTGCGATGTGGCCCATGCCGACGAAGCCCACGGTGGCACCGTGAAGACCCTGGCCGACCATCCACATGGGGCCCCACGAGTGAATCCATTCGCCTCTGCACACATTTTTAAGAGTAGCTACAAGTATAGCATAGCCGTGTTTAGTATAGGGTTGGTAAAGGGAAGTGAAGGTGAGGAGGAATGATTCTTGTGAGAATCATGTCAAAAGTATTTTTTGTTCATTCATTAAAGAGGTCTATGTTTGGAACATCAAAGGCTAGGTGAGGGGGGCGGGATTCGGGGAAAGCATCATTTGTCGAGAAGAGAGAGTTATCTTTAGCTGAGAATTTATTGCGAGTTCCAGGCGGCGTGCTGCACTATACCATTTAGTTCGTGTGTTCTCGGAAGCCTCGACCACCGATCCGCAGAACTTTTTGACCATGTTCAAAAGCAAAAAACCATGCTACCGATCACAGTGCCCCGAGCGGCTTGTGAAGACACCAATGTGCAGCGCCCAAGCGGCGCAGCACAGCTGCGGTCTTTCGCGGCGTTAACTGGTCGCGTGTTTCCGAAGCATATCCCCTGAGACGTTATGCGAGAAATGCGGCGCCGCTATTGGCTGAAGGCGGTCACGTTATGTAAAAGCGCTTTCAGCATTCTTGTTTATTTTCAAGCAAGATGGCGGCGCCCATGGTCAGTGGTTTTGCACTGCCTCGTTGAAGCAGATTGAAGCCGTACGCCGTAAAAATTTGGGTTTTTCGTCGACATCTACACGCCGGACAGTAGTATCGACATCTCATGACGCTTCTGGCAAACAAATGTAGAGACGTTCGTTTTTCGCCGTGTCCATGAAAATAAGCAGACAAAAGCATTGGATTCAGCATAAGCAAAGGTATTCTTATAGCTTTATCGAGACAAGAACGAGCACCCTATTAAGCTGACGTAATCAGATGCATAACGAATTAGAAAAATATGCAAAACACGTTACCACGGGAGACTCGACTCGTTGGTAGGTAGCTCGGTGGCTGTTTCATCTACACGAGCAGAAAGGTATAATGCACTGGGTTGCTGTAGTGACATTTCTATGCTTGCCTGGCTCATCTCGATCCCACCAGGTGACACCACCTATACAGGCTCTGACCTTTATGCTTACAGTATCCGGTATTGTTTAACGGTTTAACGCAAACAAAAAATAAATGAGAAAACAAACTATTAAAGCAAAAGGTACGGCCAGTCGGATTCACTGACTCTTTCTCTGCGCTCCACTAGATCTCACTCGTTGACCTGCTTTAGTGCTTTCGTCGGTGAGGCAGTATACCTTTCCCCTTTCCGCTGAGCCTCCCGGCGCGACGCAGCCTCTTCCCCTTGCAGCCAAGCCTCACTCTCGCCCCTCGGGTCATGTGACCAGCGTGTTTATTTCACAAGAGGCGAAGGAATTGCTACTCACGCCTTGACGGCATTCGCGCAGTCAACAAGCCTCCGTCCAGCGGCCAGCGCCATGGCGATGGTCAGTTCAGCTACGGAGTCTGAAGACACGTTCGGAGTGTTGGTCACTATGATGTTCCTGAGGAAAGGGAGAAAACGCGTTCCAGCAAATCCTTCACCGAATTATGTATGCGCGTTATATCTACTCAACTTCAGCGTTATTATGAGCATTATGTCGACTGCTGTTTACTCACACATAGCGAGTAATGCCCTAGCTTTCACACGCCAGCTCAATATCTATCAGAGAACATGAAGTGGGGGGTGGGAGGTATTTCATTCTCCTCCACCACCCACGCACATATTCTTTCACGACATGTTGTTCTCGTGTAGAGGTACATCTTTCCATAAAAATGTCTCTACGTCGCTGGAACCACTGCTCACTGCGAAGGTACAATATCAAAATTCGTATCGCAGAGCATCGGTTACGTACGTGATGATGATGATGATGATGATGATGATGATGATGATGATGTGGGGTTTAATGACCCACCGGTTATGTGAGATTTCGGCGTTAAATATGCATTGACACCATGATCGAAAAAGCTAATTGTACGCTAATGGATTCATCAGTCGACTCTCTCAGACTCCTTGCAATCCGCGAGTCGGAGCAAGTCCGAGGTAGTAATGTTGTGGTGAGTCCGAGTGATTTCAATTGAGAAAAATTTTAGTGAGGCTGCGTACGTCTGGTCATAAAGGTGAGTCCGAGTTCGAATGAGCTTTAAGAACAAGCTATTTTTCATGAGCGAGTCGGTGTGCACTCCACATTTTTTGTGGACCTATCGTTATATGTCGCCTCATACAAGAGCGAGCACACGCCTTGATATCACATGCTTTTGCGATACTGCAACTACAGCCATGTTCCTTCACCGATGCTACATGCCAGTCTGAACACAAAGGCGTACTGACACATCGATTCCGAAGCTGACTTTACTAGGGCATGTTTTATCTTGACATTAAATAATTACTACGGCGCACCTACTGACATTCAGATCACCGAAATCTACACGCTGGCTAGACGTCATGAAAGTGACGTCAAGCTCAGTGTTCTATAGATAAGTGATCAACACACACTCAGAGTTCCATAATTCAGGCATCCACATCTACAATTCTATATAGTTCTAAAAATGTGTACATCAATCACTTTCTTATGCACTCCTTCACATTAATCTACAGGCAGAAGAGTCTAGGAGATGACATTTCCACAAACTGAGACCATACCTCTTTTTGCACTCCTCAAGGTCGATGTGCTCATAGCCGACAGACATTGTGGCGATGATCTTCAGCTTGTCCCCTGTTGCAAAGAATACACAGTAATCAGGACAACCTTTCTTTTTTGGCTAAGAAATTACGCAAATGTATGAAAGCGTGGGGCCGCAGCCATGCTTTTTCCTCATATTATATACAGGCCATACATGAAAGAATTAGGTGCCAAGGTTTCAAGAACCAAGCTCACTGATACCAATCTACAACCAAAAGGACACACACACACACACAGACAGACACACACACACACAGACAGACACACACACACAGACAGACAGACAGACAGACAGACAGACACACACACACAGACAGACAGACACACACACACACACACACACAGAGACAGACAGACAGACAGACACACACACACACACACACACAGAGACAGACAGACAGACAGACAGACACACAGAGACACACACACAGACAGACAGACACACAGAGACACACACACAGACAGACACACAGAAGACACACACACAGACAGACACACACAGACAGACACACACAGACACACACACAGACAGACACACACAGACAGACACACAGAGGCAGGCACACAGACAGACACACACAGACAGACACACAGAGGCAGGCACACAGACAGGCACACAGACAGACAGACAGGCACACAGACAGGCACACAGACAGACAGACAGGCACACAGACAGACAGGCACACAGACAGACAGGCACACAGACAGACAGGCACACAGACAGACAGACAGACAGACAGACAGACAGACAGACAGACAGACAGACAGACAGACAGACAGACAGACAGACAGACAGACAGACAGACAGACAGACAGACAGACAGACAGACAGACAGACAGACAGACAGACAGACAGACAGACAGACAGACAGACAGACAGACAGACAGACAGACAGACAGACAGACAGACAGACAGACAGACAGACAGACAGACAGACAGACAGACAGACAGACAGACAGACAGACAGACAGACAGACAGACAGACAGACAGACAGACAGACAGACAGACAGACAGACAGACAGACAGACAGACAGACAGACAGACAGACAGACAGACAGACAGACAGACAGACAGACAGACAGACAGACAGACAGACAGACAGAACAGACAGACAGACAGACAGATAGATAGATAGATAGATAGATAGATAGATAGATAGATAGATAGATAGATAGATAGATAGATAGATAGATAGATAGATAGATAGATAGATAGATAGATAGATAGATAGATAGATAGATAGATAGATAGATAGATAGATAGATAGATAGATAGATAGATAGATAGATAGATAGATAGATAGATAGATAGATAGATAGATAGATAGATAGATAGATAGATAGATAGATAGATAGATAGACAGACAGACAGACAGACAGACAGACAGACAGACAGACAGACAGACAGACAGACAGACAGACAGACAGACAGACAGACAGACAGACAGACAGACAGACAGACAGACAGACAGACAGACAGACAGACAGACAGACAGACAGACAGACAGACAGATAGATAGATAGATAGATAGATAGATAGATAGATAGATAGATAGATAGATAGATAGATAGATAGATAGATAGATAGATAGATAGATAGATGTACCAGCCGTGATGACATTCTTGTCAATCTTGTCCGTGAGCATGCAGAGCAGAGCGTCCTTGCCCTTGACGTTCTGAACCAGGACATCGTAGTTGACGGGCTCCTCCTTGTCCCAGTGGGTCACATCGCAGCTGCGACAGGGCAAAGGGGCGAGTCAAGTGCAACAGCACTCAGCTATATAGCGACAAGGCAAGTGGGCATCAAAGCGACAAGGATCAGCTACAGCGACAAGGCAAAAGGTTGGGTTCAGTGTAACAGCGCTAAGCGATATAGTGACAAGGCAGACGGGGAGAGAGAGAGATAAATGCAATAGCGCTCAGCTATAGCAACAAGGCAAAGGGGCGAGTTCAGTGCAACAGCGCTCAGCTGTATAGCAACAATGCAAAGGGTGAGAGTAAGTGCAACAGCGCTTAAATATAGCGACAAGCCAAAGTGGCGAGTTAAGTGCAACAGCGCTCCGCTATAATAAATTCATTATGAGAGAGATAGAGAACACGAACACGGTACGGCAGAGGTCTAGCCTGTTCTGCAAACACAGCAGTCATAAATATTGAATACGATTCAGTCCGAATGAAGGGTCGGTTCCGAGTGAGAATCGAACTTATACGATGCGTGGATGACAAAGCAGGCGTTCTACTACAGCCACGCTATTTCTTGAAGCTACTTAAAAAACACACCGAATTTTATGTGTCAGACATTATAACAAGTGAACTGCGCAACAAATACGTCCTTAAACGTCGCGGGTTCGATCACGGCGGCGGCGGTCACGTTACAAATGAGGCGAAATGGGGGAGGCCCATCTACTGTGCGATGTCAGCGCACGTTAAAGAACCCCAGGTGGTCAAAATTTCCGGAGCCCTCCACTGCACGGCGTTTAATAACCATCATGGTGGTTTCGGGACGTAAAACCCCAGATATTATTAAGCCACAGCTCACACAAGCCCCGCCGCGGTGGTCTAGTGGCTAAGGTACTCGGCTGCTGACCCGCAGGTCGCGGGATCGAATCCCGGCTGCGGCTGCTGCATTTCCGATGGAGGCGGAAATGTTGTAGGCCCGTGTGCTCAGATTTGGGTGCATCTTAAAGAACCCCAGGTGGTCAAAATTTCCGCAGCCCTCCACTACGGCGTCTCTCATAATCATATATGGTGGTTTTGGGGCGTTAAACCCCACATATCAATCAAATCAATCAATCACAGCTCACACAAACGGATGTCTCCGTGAGACATTTATCTACACGCCGAGACGGTATAATTGCGTTTCAACTACGTCGCCGTTTAAACCCCCCCGAGTGCCTGCGGCGACGCGAGAAGTGTTGCGCAAACCGTCGCATCGCGCACGTGCTGCTTTACTGTGCGTTGTAGATGTCTGCAACAAGAAAAACACTGAGCAGTTCAGTCACGGGGAAAGTTGGAGGAACGGCTTTTCTGGAGCCAATTGTAAACTCGCTTGTGGCGATTACTGCTATATATATGTTAAATGTTGCTCACAAAATACACCACAAATCAATTTTGCCAAGGTATACGAAAGTAGTCGCGCCTCCGTCGAAATGCCGCGGTCGAACCCGCAAACTTCGATAACGATAGTTATAGCGCGAGAACAGAACGACCACAAGGAGACAAGAAGGACACGAAGGACACGAGCGCTCATGTCCTTCCGTGTCCTTTTCTCTGTGTCGTCGTTGTGTTCTCGCGCTATAACTATATCGTCATGCCATACCAACTAGCCCAAGCTGCCACACTTCTAAACCGCAAACTTCGTTTCAGCAGCCGAGTACGATAAACTGTACACCACCCCGGCGGACTGTGTTTACGCTGTGGCTGAAAAAATTATGTCTGATCCCTGTTAGTAATGGTTTGGAAGCATTAACCGATCCACTCGCCACGCAATTCAAGTTGTGTGACCTCTGATATTTTCTCTTCCACCACGCCGTACCACATTTGTTAACGTGATTACTTGTCCGAATTGACACATGGGGCCTTTTTTTTTTTTGCGAAGGAGTTTCAAGCACTTGCCTGACTTTGTAGTAGAATACTCTACTGACACGCAGAGGGCTTAGGTTCAAATCCCGCTCGTTTCTGAATGTTTTTTAACACAAGTGTTTTATATGCCGGGGTCCGCCAAGACTTCAGTGACTTATTTCCGTCACGGAAATGACGTTGAAAAAAATGTGCTCGAACAGAAAGCAAAAAAATGGCCCCATATCTGCATGTTACACTGGAATTGTCGTCGAAAGACGATAGTCTTCGTCTGGAGAGAGTGAACAAAACGTTTATTTGATGTTCTGCGCAAGAAAATTGGTGAATGGTATTCTGGAGGCGCTGCGTTAGAGTTCCTCGAGCGTGCAGCGGAGGCGAACGAGCGCATCAAGTCACGTCACACGTGAGACATGAGCGCTATCTGGCAGTTATCTTGGAAAACGAAGCGCGCGCCCTGCGTGCCCGTCTAGGAGGCGATACCGTGTAGAACACAAAGCGACGGGTAGGTGCCACCACCGTGTCGTCTTAGCAAAGCGTTGGAAACACTTGCCTTTTCGTGCAAGCGTTGCGTTTGCGTTTGCGTTGCGTTCCGTGCAAGCGTTGCGTGCGTGGTCAGCGTAACGTGATAAACTTTACCGTCCTTAGAATTACATAAGTCTTTTCTAGTAAGAGACACACATACAGAATATTAACGTGTTGTTATGGTGCCTCAGATATGCACAATAATTGATTTTAATTGACAATCGCACAAGTATGAACGCTGAATCTCGAGCAATATTGGTGGGCGCTGCGGATAGAGTCAGCCGGTTGGAGTATCGTTTGGCCACTTTGGTGCCGTTTAGGGTACCGTGAAGGGCAGGCAAACAGACAAATGTACAGACAGACAGACGAAAATTTTTGCGTCGAAGGTCCCCAAGAAAGACTATCGTATTCAAAAATGGTTCCGTCAACGGCATTCAAACACACGACCTTTCCGTCCTCGACAGTAGAGGGCGGATGCACTACCCACTGCGTCACGGCCACACACTCTGGGAGCTTTCGCTGTAAGAAAAAAAAATGCACATGCCGTACAGCAGCTGGCAGTTGTACGAATGTCTCTTCATACATCGCTCCCCTGCCCGTCCCTTATTTTTTTTTTCTGTTTAAAGTTTCCCTCTCACTTGACTTCCTGCATGATGGCTTAACGGAAAAGCGGCCGGCGGCGGCGCCAACGACCGCCTGAGGAGGCCAAGGACGGCAAACACGGAGTCGGCGCGGCAGTATCCGTTCAGCTGCGCGAGGTATGCGACGTGCCCGCTCGCATATCCTGCTTCTCTCTTTGGCCTTCGCTTTATTTCACAGCACAGTTTAACTCCAGGTCTGCCGTGTGTCATGGAAAAAAAAATCAGCATCGTGCTCTTCGCCTTCAAGTGCTATACGTACCGAGACAAGGACGTCGGCAGGGGGTTGCAAAAGGGGGCACTTGCCTCCCTCAAACCACACCATAACTTGTCCCCCTCCCCCTCCCCCCCCATAAGCTAGCTATACCAGCATTCCACTCCTCCGGTAGGCGATGGCTTTTTTTTATAAGAAGGGGTGCAACATGGGTTTTTATTTATTTATTTATTGGTACCTCAAGGGTCCCGAGGGACGTTACACGAGGACTGGGCATCATAAGTAAAGAAAACACGATAAACAATATAACAATAAACATCAATAAGACTAAAATACAAAATGTAGATACAAATGACGGCAATAAAAAATAAGACAATCCATTTCACAAAGGCAAGTAGTCCAAAGGCATCAATTCATGTAGGTTCGATAGTATATCGGAAGCGTGTTGCATCACGGACAAGTGCAACATCTTTTGGAAGGCCATTCCAGTCTATACGGCAGTTCTGACGAAGAACGACTGGTGGAATGTAGTGGTATAACAAAAAAATCCTACCGACACCAATGCACAGAGAGACTAACGTCCTTCAGAAAAAAAAAAATCCTGTGTTCTTGCGAGAGGCGTACGCTTTTAGTCAGGCGCTGTATGGCATTTTGCAAGTAATTTGCTCGGTTTGCGTCTTGCGTTAATGATTAGCCGAATTACTAGGTCACCCAGCTGACTACATGCCGGGCGTGCTGCTCTTTACATCAACACGCAGCTCAAACGCGGAGCGAGAGTCATACATCGCGCAGTAACGGCGCAGAGCAGATCCATTTACAGTATGCGTAGACATCGTTTTATCGAACCCACGTGCGCACGGCATATGTTTTTAAAAAAGACAGTCTGGCGCGCCGTCTGCCTGCCCTTGTTCTCCTGGTCGATGATCGCCGAGGGGGAACGCCCCGTGACGGTATTATGTAGCGTATGTATTCACGCCCCAGAAGGTGTCATGTTTGTTAGACCCACACCGTTGTTACACTTCCCTCCCCAGTCCCCGCGACTCTTACGCCCTACCACAACTCCGTCCGCTCACGTACTGCCCACACAGGGCCGATGTCCGCTGTTGCCACCTCATCCAGGGGACGCTGCATACCCTCCTATCAATACCGATGGATGTCCTCACAAAGGTAACGCATTCTATCGAAACAATAACAGCTGCAGACTCTGGGAAGTCGCGCTGTTAGGAAGTGCGCGTTGACATAGAGGACACGTGTTTTAAAAAAACAAAACACGGGAAGCAATACACTAGACGATTAACCTTTCCAATGCAAAAAGGGAGCACTTCTTTCACAGACAGCCTAAAGAGCTTCACCATCAGGACCTCAGTGATGAAGAAGTGTATATTTCATTAAAGAAATAAATCGTGGAACGGGATTACAACATGGGCCCTCTGCGAGGTAGTCCAGTGCCGGTGCTGGAAACTCCGTTGCAGAAAGAATTCACACAGGCGTCACGTCAAAAAGAAACCACGTTCACGTGCGTAATACAGTGTGGTCAAAGAGCAGAATAACAATACTTAACCAGCTGTCACACAATGCAAATTTCTGTAGCCAGGCGTCACACAATGCGGATTACCTAACTATAATCTTACAAACCATTACAAAAGGCTCAGCCACCGCAGTTCAAAAGTGCACATAATTCGTTGCAGATGTGTAGCCGGTATCTCGACTTTTTCGCAGAATGAAGAGTAATGACGTGGTGGGTGTTTCCCAACGTTACAAAAGTATTTATGGCGTAGTGGATGCCCTGTAAATGTACTTGCACGGCCTGTACACGTTGTATCAGTAGACCCTATGGACCTTTTTTTTTTACGAAGAGAAGGATTTCCTGCTTTCTCGGCTGTTGTTGCACGAGTACAAAAGCCGACGTCACAGCCTTGGCATTGCATTATTTGGGGGTCACGCGCACTAACAAGAGCCCAGAGAGGAATATGGTGGCGCCCAGGTCCTATTGAAACGTTCCGTATGCAAGCCCAATAATTCCATATGTTTCCATACAGAATACAAATGTTTCTCATATATTTTCCATATATTTCTGTAAGATTCTTACGGAAACATACGTAATTATTGAACATCGCATACGGAACATCTCAGTTTCACTCAATTGAGTGAAAAGGTATATGGAGAGCTTTAGAAATGCCGCTCTTTCCGCAGGTCATAGGCGGCTTTTTTCTACGATCGTATACTTCATACGGACCAACAACATGAAAGCCCAACCAACTTCGATTCCTGTCGACCGATGTTAACCTCGTCTACTTGAAACGGTATTTGTGACGTTGACATAAAAATCGTCGTAGCTGCGTTGGCGCTAATCGATTTCCATTAACCGAATACCGTTCACAGAAAACGGCGGTCCACAGAACGCGCCACAAAGCGTCCTACGAGGGCTTTCGCACGAATCGCAGCGTCTTTGCGGGGATCGCGCAATTGCTGCCCTCTATAAACCCCCAGGTAAGAAAAGATTCCCCGCCCGACTCACGAGCCCAGAACAGCGTCAAGGTGACCTTGGGCAAGCGTTCAGAGTACTTTCTCGTCGCGGAGACGAAAATAGAAAGAAAAAAAAAAGCCCCCTAAGCGACAGTCAAAAAGTGGCATCCGAAGAGCACTTCGGGGCGGAAGTCGTTTCAAAGGCCCAATCTTGTGAAAAGCTGTTCCGTGTCAAGCCGTCACACCCGGAAACTTTTCCGGGGGTGACGGTCAAGCCAAGTAGTAACGAAGTAAAAAAAAACAATAAATGCGGTATTAGCTCTGAAAAGGCCGGAAACGCGCGCAGGAACTGCCGACCGACGCAGGTCATTTCGAAGTCGAAGGGGAAAAAAAAAGTCCAGAGGAGAGAGTGACGTGTTTTGCGGTGGACGCGTCCTATAAAAGCCGCGTCTTAGAAGGAATCCCTCAAGCGATAAAGCAGAAGGGAGGACGACCGTTGAGTGCATCGGACGCGCTATCCGAACGTTTCGGGCAGGCGCCAAGTCGTCTTGTCGTCGCTTTTAGTTTCTTCAGATTTGTACGACAGTTACTACCAATGGCATACCCTGCACTCTCCTTACCTCCATTGTTCTCGTTGACGTTGTGTCTAATACCGTAAAAAAAATCTGTATAATACCCTTTTTTCGTTCATTCAAGCGAAGCAGGACCTAAACGTACCGTACAAATACGTATATTCTTTGTGAGAATGACGTATGCACAAGTTGGAGTGGATTAATTTCATGACGAGATTTCACCTTTCACGCACGCTCGAAACATCTACATGCATTCAATGACCCGTAGACGAAGGCCATCTTTTCTTTTTCTTTTTCTCAGTCGACGCATCGATCCTGCCTCGCCACCCCTACGTACTGCTTCCTGGACCTAACGTGGTTTCAGCACTGCCTCCAAGATCGGAGGCATTGCAAGTCTTCCGCGCATCATCTAGTTTAGCACTGCATCCGTGATCGGCCCACCTTTCACCAAGCTATACGACACGCCATGCGATGACGTGACAAACATTAGCTGGAGTGCCGTCTTTTTTCCCGCTATACATAGTAGAAAGCGGAACGACGCTCTTCCTCCGATGAATTGTTGTATACTACCCCAGTTAATTATCTCTCGAATTGTGGTGACATTTGACGTCGTCACGTCGCAGTGTTTCCACGCGTTTTGAAGTAACGACTTGCGATACCTTGAATTACTCGTGTTGGACGCTGCCGATGGCCCATTTTCACGCTCCATGGGTCATGTAAAGCTTTCGACTTCAAGTAATGCCTGGTATAACACCGCATACTCGAGTGTTTTACGTCGTCTGTCAAATCACCTTACTACAACTCCGCCGCGTTGGTTAAAAGTAGAGTAAATATGGCAGGCTGCTTCCAGAAAACATTGGTCGGTTCCATTTCTACACTTTTGTTTCGCACGTCTGTCCAAAGGCACAGCCAGTTTTTTCTGTTCTTGATTTTTTTTGGGCGGGGGGAAGGGGAAAGACAAGGGAGTATGTAAGCCCCTGCGCTGTTTGTGTGCGTGCGCAATTTACAACTCTGCAAATGTCAAATTTTAAGGGAGCAGGGGAATTGAACTCAAACCATCGTATTGGACAAGTCACTGCGTCCTTCCTTCTCGTGCGTTAGACTAAAGAACCAATCAGCTGATCCCGGTGAACATGTTCTCGCACCGCACATGCCCCAACGCAGGGAGGAGGAGCAATGTACCTCTGCCACCTCCTCTCCCTCCGTGCTGTTATAAAAGGAAAGTGACGAGGGGTGTCCTGGGGCCTCTTTTAAGGGGGGCAGCATAGAGAGAAAAGACAAAGAAGGTCAGCGCCCAGGATACGTTGAAGATACCGTAGCAAACACTTGCCGAGTCCAAAATATATAGTAACGACAGTTCAATTAACGTGAACAGGTTGGCACACGTTAATGATGCCTAACACAAAACAATACCTAACAAATGAAATGCGGAATGGCTCCGCTAGGCAACGTATTGTGTGAACGCAATGTGATCGGGTTAAATACGGCCAAGGTCACGAAAAGGTCAGACTTCAAGTGGAGCATAACAAATATCCTGATAAAGTACCCTATGTACTTTATATCAAACCGGGTTAGTAGCCAAACAGATCTGAAAAAAAAAAAGTTGCGTCTTCACCGGCTATTTTTCCCGATGCAGTGCATGACAAGCAAGACGCATCCCTCTCACCTAATGTCTAGAACTTTAGCTACCCATGTACATTTTTTATACAAGCCACGCTAACATCTCTAAGAAATGTTTCGCTGTAATCGACGTTCTCTAACGCATTGCCGCACTTGAGATAATACTGGCCTTCTCGTGAAAGAGACGAGCTTTATATACACACAATGTCCTTTAAACTGTCTTTCCACCATGGTGGATCAATTGTTACGGTGCTCAATTGCTGAACACGAAGGTCGCAGGTTCGAATCCGGCGACGGTGGTCCCATTTCGGCGGAGGCGAATGGTATACAGGCCCGTATACTGTTCACGTTGAGGAACACCAGACGGTCGAAATTTCCGGAAACCTCCGCACTATATACGGCGTCCTTCAATCATATCGTGGTTATTGGACGTGAAGCCCGAGTAATATTAAAATGCTTCTTACTAGTGACACTTAATTCAACAAGACAGGGTATATACCTTTCTTTTTTGCGCGCTTTTTTCTCTCGCTTACCAAACGTCTCTTCGCGGTTTGTGTCTTTGTTGTTGTGAAACGGTAGTTTGCTAAAAAATTTTAAAAAACTTCCTTTTAACACTCTTGTGAGCTAATGAAAGTTCGCGACTTCTCAAGGATCAAACACCACAAAACGTTTTTGCGATACACTTCCACATAATCGATCGTATTAACAGCAATATCTGGGGCTTCATGTGCCAAAACAACGATGCAGTTATGAGTGTGCAGAACTACGCCGTGGTGCATAACTACGGAAATTTCGACCAGTTTCAGTCTTTTAACGTGCATTGACATCAAGACGTGACCGTCACGACATGGATCGTACTCATGACCTTCGTGTGAGTAGCCGAGCCTTATAACCACCGAGGCGAACTCGATATAAGTAAAAGCAGGGCCAACATAATGGACCACTTGTACGAACGCATCGAATGAGTCCCCACCCCCCGCCCTCCAAACAAGTCAACGCACGAGGTCTAGCTTTATCCTATCGATCGCGCCACTACATGTTGATCGCGTGTGAAACAGTTCAAGCTATATTCAGTGAACCGGAATTCGCTTTTACAGTCGATATTGCCATAAATCTCAAAGACAAAGCAACACTGTGGAACTCAAGTAGGGGCGATGTAACAGCTGCTACATATACTTAGCAGCTAGCTAGGCTATGAAATGTCGACTTCAATACAAAAAAAGAAAAAAAAGTTACGGATTGCGAAAACAATACCCAGTGCCACTTTTGTATATAAATTATTGTTCCGCCAATACGACTCTTGACTCGTAAATTACACCGGAGCAAAGTCACCCAGCAGAAACAGAATATTTCTTTCCCCCCCCGCACCTGTTCCACAACAGATGTAGTAAAAGAAAAAAAAATAGCAACTCGGTTCCGACAAGCAGGTTTCACTGTTATGCATGCCAGTCCCGAGACAAAGCCGGCTTTCGGTTATCTCCGCTTGCGCAACGGAACGCGCTATAAATTAACTCCGTCGCACTGACTGCAATCTAACGTCACTTATAAATCTAATCATTCTGATTAGATTTATAAGTGACGTAACCGCCCTACAGATGCGTATATATCGATGTTGACAGCATACAAAGCTTAAGGTCGCGTCGGTTTCGTTTCCGGCGAACAAACGTATAAAAGAGAAAAAAAAACAGCTGCTCAGCAATAGCAGCCCAGCCGGTACGTCACGCAGATAAGCTACCGAGCGGGGGAGCGTCTGAAAACGGAAGTTCAGCAACAAGCTGCCACTTCACGAGTACGTACACACACACACGCTCGCTACACATGTGACACAGCGCGCTCGGCGCCTCTCTTATCTACGGTATTCAAGGCCACACAAGCGGCCGCGTATTTCGCGCGTGGCTGAGCGCATTCGTAAGCGGCGGTCGCTACGCTACTGTGATCCCGTGTCTTCCCTGAGGCTCGCTTCGAACGCTTACCCCCGTATTCTAGAACCTCCCTTCACTCAGCGCTTCGCCTTCACTTGAAAAAGCCGATGGTAGCGCCATCTCTAGGTACGGCAAGTTACTGCTTATCAGCGAAAGTTTGCTGAGATTTTTGGGTAGCGCAGCGTCATTTTCAGCCGTGTGGCGGCGCAGTGCTCAACTCTGTCAAGTGAAGGGTGAAAGTCGAGTCGAGGAGCGTTTGTGAATACCAGGGTTAGACGATCCCGCTAACGCATCAGCACCAACTTGAAAGCAAAAAAAAAGCAAACAACACATCAAGGCACCGTGACGAACTAAAAGCGAGTGACGGAGAACACTTACGCACGAGAGACGAGTGATTGAGTTCGGGGCTTCACGTCCCAAAACCATGGCATGATTTCGTGCGATGCCGTATGTGCCGGAAATATTTAACCAACACCTGGTGTTCTTTACCATGCACCTTTACCGTACACGGAGCTCTAACCTTTCGCATCCATCGAGAACGCGTCGACCTCAACTGGGATCCAAACCCGCGACCGTCGGGTCTGCATTCGAGCGTCATAACCACGGTGACGGGTCAACTGAACGCGAGCGTAGAACGAAAACGGGGCCCACCGACGCATTAAAACGAGAGCATTCACCCCAAAAAACCCAGGCCGACGCAGCTGTTGTAAGGTTTCGTTAAACGAGTGGGGGAACAAAAATAAACCAAGCCCCGATCACCGAGCCGGTGCAAACTGTCCTCCGGCGGAGATCATAACCTGAATTCGAATGCGTCAAGCGTGCGAGTAAAAAAAAAAAAAAGATTCCTTGAAAGGCAGAAAAAAAAAAAAACGATTGACGAACGTGAAAACAAGCAAGCGCGAACCGCGCGCTGTCATTCAGTTGACCTTCAAGGTTCCCCCACTTCCTCCTTACCCCGCGCCAGCTTTTATTTCCTCGATGGCAATTCGCGCACAAAAGCAACTCCTCCGACGTCGACAGAAAGAGCTTGAATACAAGACGAGGGGGTGAGACCGGGAGGTAGCATAGTTGCCAACGTAACCTTACTTAAGCCGATCGCCGGCGTTCCTCAAAAAGAGAAAGGAACCAAGTGCTTTCTCGGAATCGCTAGAGTAAGATTACGCGAAGTTCGCGAAAAGTTCAAACCGAAACGTGTAACGCTCCTGAATTGGACGCGCGCTCTCGTAACCCTCTAAAAAGACTCTCGCAACGGAAACATCTTACGCGCCGAGATACGGTCTGGGGTTGGGAGAGGAAGCGATTTTGGCGCGCTTCGTTTGAAATGCCTGACAGATGCGATGCGCCGTCCTCTCCACGAATGGTTACGCAACGCTGCGCCAAGCTTAAATTAAAGCCGCTCGTGTTTTTTTTTTTTTTTTTGCATCGATGAATCCTCGGCTGACAGTTTCGGGCAGTTCAGAACTTGCTGAGAAAAATAAAAAGAGTTTTAAATCGCAGAGAAAAAAAAAAAAAACGGCTTGAGATGATGGCTAGGGCCAGCGGAGCACTGGAATAGGCGCCGGACCATTTGGAACGCAAATAGAGGATTAAGTCGCATTCCGTCGTAGAGCTTTCAGCGCTCGACTCGATGCTAGGATCTGAAACCTGTCAGAACTGAAAGAGGCTGTCAGAAATAAGGGGCCCGGGCTCCTGAAGTGCGATCGCGCGAATGAAAAAGTAAACGTAGGCCCGGGCTTACTGCTGCTTGATTTTGGCCATCGGTTCGGCAGGGATGTCCGGCCTGGTGATGTACACCTTGGGGCGAGACATGGCTGGTACTTGCGGTCGGCGACTGGACCCCTGGGGCGGTTTCGGAAGCGGCCCTGTGGAGACTCGGTATAGGCTCGGGGAGCGAAGATTCGAACGTCAGCAGGCGCTGGCTCGCTGGCCCGTTCTCCGACGCTTGCGCTCGCTGCCGCTACGCTCGGGCTCGGCGCTGGCGTAGCGTGAGGGGCGCGAGTGGAGTGGCTCGAAAGCCTTGTTGCGCCTGCGCAGTGGGTCTCACAAAAAAAAAAAAAAAAAAACGTGAGCGCATATGTGTCGACGGCGGCGGCAGCACCTAGCAGACAGCACACGCCTGACAGCTTGTTGATGTAAAAGACGACTTGTTCATTGTGGAATAGCAAAAAAAAAATAAAAAAATAAAAATACGCGATGTAAGTGGCGAATGCTAATTTGTTGTTTTATATAATCTGGTTTATCAAATTCTTCTGCACTATTTCACGTTTTTATAAAGGAACATTATTATTGTTCTTATCTAATTTCTCTCTTTTTTTAGCAAGCGTTGTACAAAAACTATCTGTTATACGGTACAGTGTGGCCAATCCCCCTCGTGGGTATGAGCCAAGATCTCCTAGGCGACAAGACAAGACAAGAATGCACAATGCAATCGCTATAACGCTTTTCCGAACTGCATGTAAGCCAACTAGTTCGGCTTTTCCAGTTTTCTTTACTACTACGACGCTAGCTCTTCAATTAAAGCAACAATACGCGACCATTAATTAAAGATATTTAATAGACTGCGCAGCTTAACGAAGAACCAGAACTTCCACTGTGAACACAGCCGATAAGGCGTACGCCATTTTGTTTTGTGAGACGCGAGATAACAATTAAACAGTTAGTATAACAATTATAAATTTTTAAAAAACGAGACGTTTCGTGATTGGCTGATGCAACAAAAACGTCATTTTTAAGTGTGTCACGAACGCCGGTTGACTAGCGCGGTAACTAAAAATAATTTTCCCTCCTTGCTTCTCGATCTGTCTCTAACGGATTTTTATATATATTATTGTTTGACTGACGCAACAATAATATCCTTCGCAACAGAACTTGCAACATATTGGTACAGTGCTGTAAATGAAGCAGTAGTTGTATATTAGCCCCCGCTTTTTTTCTTTTATTACATTCTATCTCTCGCTAGCTTACTTTTTTTTAATTTTTGTTTACATTTATGATTGCCCGGCAGGAGCTTTCGGTATGTAATATGTCTGAGCGCACAGGTAACAATAACAAATGAACTTACAATTTACCGGGATGAATAATTTCATTACGCTCAGTATCCGATATTTCTGATCAAATGAATCTCGTTGCTTACAAATCGCCCGGGAACTTTTCGACAACCGCGTATGACGCAAAACAGCCGTGGTATTGCCCCAGAGCGCCAACCACAACAACAACGCTAGTTATTGGTCTAACCTGAACTCGTTCAAGTAGCGCGTACGCAGTGCAATAACCATCGCAGTTATTTAGCAAAAAAAAAAAACTGTAGCCCTGGGAAGATTTCGGGTTCACTGTGAAATATTGGCACCATGCTTTCATGTAATGAATTCGCGTAATGAAAAAAAAAACCACTGCACCAACATGTCTGCGGGAGATTCAGGTTGCCGCATATTTGAAAGAATTTTATTTTTCTTGCCTATATTTTTTGTAGGCCTAGTGTCTTTGATCACTCAATGCGAAAGTATTGATTGGTAAATGTCGAAACGCTTAATTTGTGTATAGGGATAGCGGGCTTCTAAAGTAGACCACGCTACATTACGACTATTCTAGAGCAAGTGAAATAATCAGATGGGTATTTTATATGTCGACAGTAGTTGTTGCATTATTGGTTTAGGTCGAAAAATATACTGTCGCAAAATAAGCAATGTTTAACCGGCAAGAGCTCAACTCCCCAAACATCTACAACGTAATTAGCCTCACATTTCTGCAACCAGCCTCTGGAGAGTCATAACCCCCCCCCCCCCCCCAATTATGACGCATAAAAAGTTAACACCTCACATACGATTCTGAATGCATTCTACAGCGGCTTTGTGAGTTCTAAAGACATTGATTCCTTTACAAAATGTCTTCGTACTACTCAGTAGCCGGATGCCAAGTGTTATACCGAAGTGCAGTCTTCGGGATTCTTCATAAAGCTGTCTTAGGCACCTGTAAAAGATCAGGAAAGACAGACTGTCACCTTGCCCTTTCACTTCGTATTTTTACTGCTGTGGAGCTTATAGTGTCTCTCCTTCCAGATGTCGATAACAGATTTAGTTAAGGTCAACACAAAGCATACAGACTAAAAGTGTCAAAAAACTCGCAATGTTTCTGGCGTCATCCCCGAGGTGAGCGAGCCAGATTGAAATCGACGCATTTCGAACTCGGTTGAAATCATAGCTGAGAGAATAATTTAAATCGTAAACGCGCAAAAGAAAATGTCAATGCATTGACGTTTTACGACACTTACGTTTTACGACACTTAATCGTACTAAAGCAGCTGAGCGTCGTAAAATGATGAAAGATTGAAATTCATGAGAGATGAACCAGTTGTGTTTTGTTTGTTTGTTTTTAGCCTGAAAATCATCGCACATACCCACTCTGAGGGATTGGCCAAGAAAACATATAGTATCATATGGACAAAAACTGCACTGTTGCTAACGAAAAAATAATAATAGTAATGTACAAGAAAGAAGGCATTACAAAAAAATAGAGATCCAGAAAGAAACAAAAAAAGGAAAATATAAGCTCTATTATTTTGCATACCTTCGTTTTTCTTTTTGTCTTTGTTTTCAGCCATCGCAGTGTTGGCCTTTTGTTTTGTTTTGTCGCCAAAAAAGATCTTGGCTCATACCCACAAGGGGGACTGGCCACACTGTACCTTATAACAAAAATTGAAATGCAATGCCTCCTAAAAGAGAGAGAGAGAGAGAAACAGTAATAGGAGAAGAACGAGACGTATCATAACGTATAAAAAAAGAAGAAAAAGTGAAAGGGGCACAAACATTTGAAAAGCGAGTGATAAAAGATAGAAAAAGGAAGAAATATATTCACCTCAATGGGGAACACTCTATTATTCCTTTATCAAATTCGTCCTGCTTTATCTTTTTTTTTTCTCTCGTAGATAGGCCAATCCTAACATTTTATTTAAGCAAAAAAGTCTTCCATGAAAGCTATCCAGTTCTTGGAATATGTGACTTGAATAGATTTGGTAGGTGTATCAACTACTAACAATTCTTTATTCAGCCTTCTTAGTCAAAAGAAGATCTTCAGTCTCGGCGAGATTACACAAAATAGTGCGACTTAAAGTCACAATTATTCATAATTAACGTTACATAAAAAAATCATCTCAAAATTATTTTAGCTCTTACTAAATATTAATCATAAATTCAGTATGCATGATCCGCCCGAGTCATGGCCGATCCCCCAGAGTGGATATGTGCCAATGATCCAAGGATCATCATCATCATCATCATCATCATCGTCATCATTATTGTCATTATCATTATCATATATGGCGCTCACCCCTAGCGGGGTGAGCGCCACATAATCAAGGAAATTTTCTTGACTTGACACAGCCATCGTGTCTCTTTCGAACGGAATTAGTCATCACGCCCATGAATCCATGTCAGCTGATGACAGGGTTAACGTCATCACGACGCCACGCAGTCATAAAACTCGTAGCTACGCGTCGCCCCGCTTCGATACATCTTTCCTCTACTCCTCCGCGGTCGACATTCGTCCCAAGCAGCGTTCAATCACACGCAGACGTATAGAAACAAAAATGAGTGACCACGACTGCAACCTCATTACTGCAGTGCCTCCTAGTTCAGTGCGACGTGAACGCAACGCGAAAGGGCGGCCTCTCGGGCCCAGATCACGTGATGCCTCGCGAGACACGCTTTACGGATCGCAGAACGCGTCGATTGCGCTCCCAGAGGCGATCGAGTGGCCGTTGTAACTCCATCGTCGTTGGGGGACGCACCGATGAACACACAAACCTGTCGTTGCGCGAACAAAATACAAGAAGCATTCCGACACAAGCCTTGAGAAAGAGCCGCTTTCAATGGACAATCATGACCTGAATTAGCACATACATGCAGATGTTCGCATAAGCTATACAAATATAGTAACAACGATTTTGCTTTGCTCAATGTACTAGTCATTGCAAAAATACTTATAAATTTGTTAATAGACGGCGCTACAAGCTGTTAATGCATACAGGCAGCGTACTATGTGCGTCGGTTTTGGTATACTCAACTGGTGCTCACTTTTTCGACTATGTAATGGAGTGCTCCGCCATAGAGTCTCCTAATATACACTCCGTGCGCTCCGCATCTGAACGTCTCGGATGGGTCGTCAGTACGCATAAAAAAAAGGGCCGCAACGTGCGCCCGGTCTCGTGCGTTTGCCGAGTGACGTCAGAGAAGGGCGGCAGGGGCGCTCGCTTCGCGGGGTCGGCCGGCGGGCGCGGGTTACGAAACTATCGAGGTCTGACGACACCACAGATGACGACACTGGATGCAATGCGCGCAATTCGCGTATCGACCGGAGCCATCGCTCGCACTTGCGCACTGGTGGCGCTTCTTCGCCTTCAGTACAGTCCTTTCTTTCTTTCTTTCTTTCTTTCTTTCTTTCTTTCTTTCTTTCTTTCTTTCTTTCTTTCTTTCTTTCTTTCTTATATTCTACCACGCTTTGAATGAATGAATGATGATAACGATGACGATAATAATAATAATAATAATAATAATAATAATAATAATAATAATAATAATAATAATAATAATAATAATAATAATAATAATAATAATATACAGGGCTTACGTTCCAAAACCACGATATAATTATGAGACATGCTGTAGTGGAGGGCTCCGGAAATTTCGATCATCTGGGGTTCTTTGACGAGCACCCAAATCTGAGCACACGGGCGTATACAGCATTTCTACCTCCATGGAAAATGCAGCCACCGCAGCCGGGATTCGATCCCGCGACCTACGGGTCAGCAGCCGAGTAACTTAGCCACTTAGCCACCGCAGCTTTTTTCTTCCTTATTGCCTTGCATGTCAAGACTGTTCACATTTCAAATATTTACATATTAGTGAAAATACAAGCGGGGCCTCCGAAAACTTTGACCATATGGTGTTTTTTAACCTGCACTGACTTCGCACAGCACTCCAGCCTCCTACTTTTCGCCTTCACCGAAATACTACCACCACAGCCGGGATTGAACCCACGACCTTCGGAAGATGAATCGAGCACCGCCGCGTCTGTTACATTAAGGTATTAATTAGTTATTACTTAACTAATTACCTGCGAATGGCTATTTAGTGTAAACATACAGAAAAGAACCAGAAGCTGAAGGCGGTATATATAGCCGGAAAAAGGCCCCTCCAAACAATACATCCTAACACTATGGTAACACGAAACACACAATATCTCCCGTGTTATAAATTTACAGCACATATTTCCTTTAACATCAGTGGTATTTGAAACGAAGTGCACTTTCGATTAGACGTGTATGTATTATGTGTATGTATGTACATGATTTAATGTCCAGCAACGCTTCGCAGTGCGACATTTCAAAACTTGATCTCAGCATGCGCTCGGGCCATAGTAATTAAGGATTTTTGATACAGAAAAATACGAGGGCATCGGACAACTTGCAGTAATCGCTTAGTAATCAAAGGTCGTTGTACATAAGTATCACGTACGAAAAAACATCTTTTTTCAGCAGGAAAGGCTGAATCTTCCTCTTTCCGGGATTCAATCGCATTCAAAAGTTTTGTATCTTCGCTTTCTTTTTTTTTCTTTTTTCTTTTCCTTCCTTCCTTCCTTCTTCCTTCCTTCCTTCCTTCCTTCCTTCTTTCTTTCTTTCTTTCTTTCTTCTTTCTTCTCTCTTTCTTTCTTTCTTTCTTTCTTTCTTTCTTGGTTGTTTGATTGCTTACGGAATGCAACATTCGTTAACCCCACTTATATTTAGTTCACCAAAGGCCCCTATGACCTTTCTAAGGTAATTTTGGTGCTCCTTTTCATACTGTAGGCGACCGTATACAGAGCACACCGCTTTCGTTTACGCGCTTTAAATCTCGTTAGCTAAATGTAGCCAGCATTCGGTCCGATTCGGTCGCCAGGACCTCACTTAACAGGCACCGAGCCAGAAGCGAAAACGTGCCGGTATGCACGCACAAGGCGAGTTTCTCAATGGACCCGTTTGCTCCTGCACGCGAGGCAGCGGCTGAGTTCAAGCCTTCAAGGGCGCCTTGTCTGCGCAGAGAAGCCGGGACGGCCGCGGAGTGACGCTCAACGATGATCAATCAATCAATCAATCAATCAATCAATCAATCAATGTTTCGTGTTTACTTACTTGTCAATTAACGTGCACAGGATCAACCACATACATCACTGACACACGCAAAAAAAAAACAAAAACAAATGTAGAACGCTGGCGCTATACAAAGGTCAAAGGCGTTAACATAGTCCCGTAGTCCTCAAAAAGCGCAAGACGGTCTTGACTGCCTTTGAGCAGACGTATCTTGCCGGTACTTAGCTACGGAGCAGAAACCTGGAGACTTACAAAGAGGGTTCAGCTTAAATTGAGGACGACGCAGCGCGCAATGGAAAGAAAAATGGTAGGTGTAACCTTAAGAGACAAGAAGAGAGCAGAGTGGATTAGGGAACAAACGGGGGTTAAGGATATCATAGTTGAAATAAAGAAGAGGAAATGGACATGGGCCGGGCATGTAGCGCGTAGACAGGATAACCGCTGGTCGCTAAGGGTAACTAACTGGATTCCCTGAGAAGGCAAGCGGGTTAGGGGGAGACAGAAGGTTAGGTGGGCGGATGAGATTAAGAAGTTTGCGGGTATAAATTGGCAGAAGCAAGCACAGGACCGGGTTAACTGGCGGAACATGGGAGAGGTATTTATCCTGCAGTGGACGTAGTCAGGCTGATGATGACGATGATGATGATGATGATGATGATGATGATGATGATGATGATGATGATGATGATGATGATGATTATGATGATGATGATGATGATGATGATTATGATGATGATGATGATGATCAGCAGACGAAGGACGAGAATGGTTTTCCAGCAGCATCTGCACGGAGAGTGGCCGATCGTTCAATTCTCACAAAATGTAGAATGGAAGCCCCGCCGCGGTGACCTAGTGGCTAAGGAACTCGGCTGCTGACTCGCAGGTCGCGGGATCGAATGCCGGCTGCGGCTGCTGCATTTTCGATGGATACGAAGATGCTGTAGGCCCGTGTGCTCCGATTTGGGTGCACGTACGTTGTTAAAGAACCCCAGGTGGTCGAAATTCCCGGAGCTCTTCACTACGGCGTCTCTTATAATCATATGTTGGTTTTGTGACCTTAAACCCCACATAACAATCAATTTGTATCCATGAAAAAAAAAAGATCTCTTGCACAGCAGAGAACTCTGTCACGCATCAGGGTTCTGTGGAAACTACAGAAAAATATTGTCGTCACACAGGAATTTCTATCATACTCGATGGAAGTTGTGTTATCATTTCAAATTGAGAAAGAAAAGGAACGAAAAATATAATTAGAACTATAAATGTTGCGCTCGCTTGCCGCTATTTGGTGCCTTTTTTTTTTTCAGTTGTCTCTACCTCGGAAACTTGCTCACATAAAGTGAATTGGTCGTACTGCAACTCAAGGAGCACTGACATATAAATTTTGCATCAAGTAGTTTTTCTGTAGCGATAACTAGGAAACGATACACTTATCCCAGCTGGAAAGCTTGTTCGCTCGAGCACGCGACGATAAATTATTTGGAAAAGGTTTATTCAGTGGCGTAACCAGGGGGTGAAACACCAGACTCGTGCCCCCCCCCCCCTACGAATTTTTTTCGCCATGGCATGCAGACCGAAAAATGAAAATTTCAAAAGGATTTCCCCCTCCCTCTTCCCGCCGAAAAAAAAATTCTGCCGACGTGTCTAGGTTTTAGACCAGCCAGCTGTAGTTTTGGTTTCAGAAAGCGCCGAGTAAGACGGGACTCGAGGTGGTTTTCGTGCAAACAAAACTGGCTACGTGAACAGAAAAATCCGCGTGCACGCCCACACCACGCTGACAGCTCCGAGACGTCGTAAACATGCGCCACACTCGAAAATGCACTGCCGCGGGCCAAGGACACCAGCCTCAGTACTCGCATACCAGCCTGCGTCCTCGGACTCCTGTGAGCATGTTTCATCTTTCCTATCTCTTCTGTCGTCGCTCGCTGTCCTTGCGCATCTCTCTCTCTCTCTCTACCTTTAATCCTATCCTTTTAATCCCTCCTCACCTCCATCCCTTGTGAGCTACTGTTGAGGTGTCGCACGCTGATACAGACAGTTACGGGGCTCACTTTTCTCTTCCCTCTTATAACCACGATCACCTCTTTACATTCAAAAGGTGTACTACGTGAGAGCGCTCTCAGGGATGGCGGCAGTTGTGACGCAGGTGGCGGTTGGTTGTTCACAAGAAAACCAGAGGTGCCCGTGTGGTGCCACGGCGCGCGCTTTGGAATTCATTTTGAATGTGTTCTAGGCTGTTTTAACCTTCGATATCTCGCATATGATGCGTGCGTGTTCACACAAATCTACCCCACCAGTTAGGTCGCCTTCAATGTATTGCGTCAGTGATTCCCTCATAAAGATAACGCGCCAACAACTTGTTACTGAAGGGAACGAAACCGAACAACAGGATACGAATCATTAGGGCAAAAAAGTCGTATACCGAAATTCCGAGAAATAACACCTCGTTTTTTCCGAGATTGGGCGCCCGGCACCCTATATAGAGTGGCTGTGATTTTCCGAAATACAAGAGAGAATACTCGGCGTGTTTGCTGGAAACTGTCGTTTTGCAAAATCGGGTGCATGTGTCACGGCGCATGGTAGCGAAACGCATAGCGAGAGCTCGGGCTCTATAATATTAGCAAGTGCGTGTGACGTTCCAAAACTACGATATGACCACGAGAAACGCCGTTGTGGAAGGCTCCGGAGGTTTCGACGACCGGGGGGCTCTTTGACGTTCATCTAAATTTAAAGGGCCAGTCAACAGGCTCCGAAACGCGCAGCACTTGCCCTGCGCGTGACCGACCGCCTTCCACGGGCAGTGACGTCAACTGGGCGATCGGCGACGTTGGCTTTATTGCTGTTCGTTTGGACCAATCGACGAGCTGCGTGCTGCGTCACGTCACCGATCCCCGAGTGTACGTCACTGCGCGTGGAAGGTGGTCAGTCACGCGCAGTGCAAGTGCGCGAACTTTTCAAGCGCGTTTCGGAGCCCGTTGACTGGCCCTTTAAGTACATGGGCTTCGATCATTTTCACCTACATCGAATATGCGGCCGGGATTCGGTCCAGCGTAGTTCGGGTCAGAAAAGGAAAGCGAAGTGATGACGTTTTCCCACAGGGATTCGTAATGGTATTGAACGTGAACGCTATAGACAACCGACAAACAAGAGGATGCGGTCATAGCGCTACTTTCTAGCTAAAATTTATTCTAAAGGAAGACGAATATATAAGCAGCCCAAAGGAACAAACAAAAGGAAAAAATAAAGAAAAAACAAGCAGCGAAAAGAAAAAAAGAAACACGATAACAAAACAGCGCGTGACATACATCGTTAGTACACTGTAACAGCATTGGACAGTGATGTCACCCCCGTCCCTTCGTCCCGAATTTTTCTTTTCTTCTTTTTATTTTACCCTGACGCTTACCCTCAGTTATATTCTTACGTCCTATAACAAAAAATTGCTAAAATATTCATTTATTTGTTTAATTCGAATGACGCAGCAGCTAGAAATACGCTACAGCCTATATATACGGGTTACATTTAGAAACTTACTTTGCCAATCAGTGGCTGATCATCAAGCCCATGGTCGTTTTTTTCTTTTTTTCACTTGACAAGCTTGAAAACGCGATTCCAAATTTTATACAACTACAAAATAAACCCAGATTCGTCAAAAACGAAATAGCCGCCATGCCATCAAAATGCATGTTCCGTCTTGAGATTTTTTTTCCTGGATTTACGCCGTGACGATTTACGCTTTCCTGGATACAAAGAGTATAACGAAAACTTCTTTTTTTTCCTTTACAGGCTAAACCACCCCTAAACATCTCTGGCCTATTTCCACGACTCCGATGCCGTCGAGGTATTGTGTGAGCTACCAGAGCACGGACAACGTAAAGAGCTACAACAACCCTCCAAAAAAGAGCCCCCGAATGGGCGGAAAGAACCAACCAGGGCACAACAACAGGCTCGAGCACTCACTACTTGATAAAAGTTTACACGTACACGTCCATGACGTTGGCCTCCACTTCAGATGACGAGAACTTTGTGTCGAGGACTCGGGGTCCCTCGGCTTGAAGGGCACGATAGCCGACCGAGCCACCACACCTTTAGAGTGCACCTCTACATGGCATGCACACAGACAACAATGTGCCACATAGCAAAAAAAAAAAAGTGGCCCGCATTGTCCAACCTTTCCGTCTCCACTGAGTAATCTGATCGATATATCGCGGACAGCGAATTCTGGCAGGGATATGGGTGATAAGAGGTAGTTGTCATAACACGCTAGCTCCCGGTATATGTTCCTTTGGGTTGCCACATACAATTCTGCCCTTCAAAATCCCGTAACAAATAAGAGTGCCTCTATACAGAAACAAACAGCGTCCCGGGTGTCACTTGTCTGATATCGAAGAAAGGTATCTGTGGCTCCGAAAGATACATCGTTTCCTTTCTGAAGTGCACGCTATAATGACTTTCTCGAGTACAATATCACACCATGACGGCGTAGATTTCGAGAGTACTGAGCCCTTATAATTGTCTTGATATCGTATGCCTTTTCTTTGGAATGGATCGAAAACCACGTGTAAGAGTGACCGCATTACAAGCAAAAGATAGAACACTGTCGTCACCTAGTGGATATGGCATGCGCAACTGAGCCATTAAACTCAACTTGAGCTAATCTCGGCCATCTACAGGCTTATTTAGTGTCCTCCCACCGAATGTACCCCACCCTTAAAACGTTTGCGGAACGCGAAATTTCGGAGGAAGCTGTTTTCCCGCTTCTGAGAAGACAGCCTCCAAAACAAAAGTTCTAGACTGTAGCGACCTATACGGCTACCCGTGTAGGCTAGGAATGGTGTGCACTAACGCAGCACAAAGGTTGGCTTCTTCTTATCATTATTATTTTTTTTGTGGAGCCGGTCTTGACGTGGAGTTACCCGCTGCGCGATAACGTTATCTTAATGCGCGCGCCGTCTCTGCTTTTTAGGTTGGTGTTAGTCTTTGACCCACCTCTTGCCGTCACCCGCTGAAACACAATGTTGCCAGCCCCGGCGCGCACATGAAGGCTCCCTATAGCTAACGTGCGTCTAGTAAGAGTCTAGCAACCACCCACGTTCCGTCAGCTTTTGTGGGCAAGTCAATGCATTCGCGCCCAACAAGCTTTGCAGCCGCATGCCCGCGATAAAAGCGGCGCCGATAAGGTGCACTCTATACGTGCACTGATTCGACTGCTCGTATTCCTAAAACCAGTCCACGTTTGTCGCTGTATGGGCTTGGTGCTTCTTCAACCATGGCGATAGTGCTGCAATGTTCCAACTCACACAAAACGCCACTGTACGTACTAGTTCCTGTTGAACCATCCTTAACCTGCAGGCTACAGGTAAAAAAAAATTGCCCGCAGCTTCCCTCGGGGGAACACTGAGGAGGATGCGGAGCATATAATTGGTTAACGGGGTGTTAAAGTGCGACTTGGGTCGATGGCTACATTGGTTAACGTGGTTGTGAAATGGGGTGTTAAATTGCGACTTACTTGGGTTGATGGCTAAATTGGTTAACGTGGTTGTAGGAGGGGGTGTTAAATGAGTGAACACGTACACACGTATGCGAAAGGGCGGCGCTGGTCGAAGGGACGTCGATCATTGTGTTTGTGGATTCGTTGGAATTCATTTCACCGCGACCTTGGACGTCGACGCGCCGTACAAACCAACCGACGAGCGGCAACTGAGCGAGCGAGCGCCGACCTTGAGTATATATACAGCGCGACGGCGCATGCGCTGTCAGCTGTCGAATGTTCTCGAAGGAGAAGCGCGCGCGCGGCACAGATGGCGACGGCGCGACGGCGCATGCGCTGTCAGCTGTCGAATGTTCTCGAAGGAGAAGCGCGCGCGGCACAGATGGTGGGCGACGGCGCGACGGCGCATGCGCGCGCGTCAGCTGTCGAATGTTCGAGAAGCGGTGCGGACGGCGCGGACGGCGCACTACAAGGCGCGAGTATAAGATGCTTCCGCATCTAAAATAATACGTTCACGTGTATATAACATCGACTGATTGATGTGTGGGGTTTAACGTGCCAAAACCACCATATGATTATGAGAGACGCCGTAGTGGGGGGCTCCGGAAATTTCGTCCACCTGGGGTTCTCTAACGTGCACCAAAATCAGAGCACACGGGCCTACAACATTTCCGCCTCCATCGGAAATGCAGCCGTCGCAGCCGGGATTTGAACCCGCGCCCTGCGGGTCAGCAGCCGAGTACCTTAGCCACTAGACCACCGCGGAAGGGCGCGTGTATATAACAGATTCAATAAAACAAACGACGTTGCTTTCGTGATTTGATGGCGTTCTCCACACAGCACATTCATGAGACGGGTTAACATTTTTTTTTACACGGCGCTGTCCTTGATATGCTGAACACCCACGAAACGTAACACAGAGGACAAGCACGGACGCTTAGAAGAGCTGTGCAGTAGAGGCAGAAACACTTGTTCCTTTTAGAACAAAAGAGCTCAAAGAACGATGCTATGTTGAAGATATACGCTGTAGAACTCAGGAAAGCTGCACAGTGCTGTGGAAACGGGAGACCACTATACCAATACGCTCAAACAATGACAAAAGTTGCATCTTGCGCGAAAATAAGTTCGTCACATCTAGAAATTTGTCATAAACGTCTATTCTTCACACTGCATTTACTGCTAGACTATTCTTCTTTTATTTCTTTATAACCGATACTTCGTTATATCCGGGCCCGCTGTTTCGAGATTTGACTGCACACGCAATTCACAGTAACACGCATTGACAGAGACGTGAGCCTCAGGGACTCAGCCAGAAATTTATTACGGCGGGTGATTAAATGGGGAGGCGGTGGAAGAAGAGGGTTACCTCTTTCCACATGTTACCCACCCCGTTCAATAAGCTCTTAAGTACAGGAAAAAAAAACGTTACACGACGTCGAATTCGCAAAAAGAAAAAAATAGCCCTATAGAGCAAGATACAGCTACAACATACAACATACAGTGGGACGAAATAATCACTAGCATATCAATTAGTTTCGAAAAAAAAAGCGTAACCTTGTGTTTATTATGGCTACTGTATTTACCCGTATAGTCACAGTAGTCTAGTAATGACTCAAGCCTAAAAGCTTAGTCAAATAACATGCTACTACGTCTATGCCTATGCACCAACTAAATTGTGCCAGCCCCCTTCGGGAAGTTCGCTGAAGATGTTCTTGTCGATCGCCAAACATCTTACCAATTCACTAAAATAACAATATAACGCGGCGCTTTCTAGTTCAAAATACACGACTCAGCCTCAAAACTTCTCAATAACAATAGCCATTTCCAACGGCAGGCTGCGTCTGTGCAGCTGTTATGGACGCTCAACTAAATCAGTCTAATTTCTATGGTTCGAGGTATGGGTGTAACCAGAAACACATTTCTGTGAGGAGGAGGGGGGGAGGGGTGCGGAGGCTAGAGTTTAGTAGTACGCAACGCCTCCCCTATTTTGAGCGCATATATACACACATGACTAATTAAAAATTTCCCGCGGGTGGTAAAGCTCCCCCCCCCCCCCCTTCCATACCCGACCCATCCCCGGCTACACCCAAGGTCGAGTCTTCAGTGAACCACCCATCGCTGACAAGGAAGGGACTTTATTGGTTTTATCGATCAACAACCAATGACGCGAGAAGCGTACATGCCGTCTCATTTCGCTTTCATTTGGCCAGCGTTCCAAGGCCGCGCTCAAAATTGCGCCGTCTACCAGCCACTTGCAATGAAGATTGGTCGCTGGAGGAAAAAAAAAAAAACGAACGCAAAGTAAAAAACAAAACTTCACCGCGCCATCATTTAAAAGGTCTTTCTTTCCTCTTCCCAGGGCACGCTGTGAAAGTGACGATATCTGTTGTACTGCGACAGCGGAAAAGCCGCTATTACGCCAGAAGCTCGAATCGCTGGGCGAGTTGGTAATTCATCTTAACTGAGGCGCGAAAATTGAAGCACGATAGAACTCACAGCGCACTCTATTACGCCAGACGACGCATCTTCCCCTTTCCCTACGCGCGTAAAAACGAGTTTCACAAATCTTAAAAAAATATCCCCTCCCAAATTGGCGCCGGCAATTTTTTTGTGGTTTTGGGGGGGGGGGAGGGGGCATTAATATAGCTTGGGTGGGGCGCAAGTACTTTGGCTCGAGGGGGGGCGAATGCATGCTTTCTATGACCATTTCAAGAGAAAGAAACCCCAAGAAAAAAACTTTTCTGGGGTGAAGAAAGGGGTGCCCTCTTGAAAGGGTCATTTTCAAATCTGTATGCCATGGCGAAAAAAAAAAAAGCGGGGAAGGGTGGGCATGAGCTTTGAGTGCCACCCCCTGGCTACGCCCCTGGCCCTCTGCCAACGCCGTGCCACCCATACAATTTTTGAGGGTGGCGACTGCTTCTCCCCCTCACACCACCTTTCCATGCCGTGGTCGAAACGCTTTACCACGAAAAGCGTCTGTCGCAGTTACTCCTTTGAAGGAGTAATTGTGTTGCCATTGCTCCCTTTGGGGGAAACAATGCCAAGGGGACGAACTGCAGTTACTCCTTCGAAGGAGAAAATGTTAGTACCCCTCGTTGCTCCCCAAAGGATAGATTGTTACTCGCACCATGATAGGAGTAACAATCCTGAAGGACTGACTCGTAGTCTTTGCAGATACTCCCCGAGGAGCAGCCGCTTATGCTTTCAGTTACTCCCAAAGTGGTGGACTGTTTACTCCCTCATACCTCAAACACGCGCCCGCCATACCGTCTGACATTTCAAAATTTGATATCTTCATGAACTACACAGGTACGGTAGGTCTTTGTGTGTTTATTTTTTTTCACGAGGCGACCCCTGCAGTCAACATGCGTCGATACATAACCGTGAAAGAAAGCACAGAGTTGACGCGGAGATTTTATACATTTTGGAGAGTGATATACATATGTTGTGGGAATCCTGAACCCAACTTCACAGAAATGACCCATACACAGCACTTGAAAAAGTCCTTTCAATGCTAAAATTTTACACTAACTATTTCTCCCCCCACCCACACGCGCTTACTTTGAAACTTCGTCGCTATCTTGGCCTTTGCAGAAGTAAATTTACTTGACTGCGGCCCTCTAGCGGGTTCGAGTTTGCCCGTTTTGTAGGGTTGCATACTTACCTCGAGCATGCTTATCAATCGCTCGACTTAGCTTGGCCGATGGACGGTTCACCACGTGCGTAGAAGCACACAAGGGCTCACAGGAAGGGGACTCGCTACCGGGGGTATAAGAGCCGCCGCTTTGAAAGTCACCGCATTGCCACAAGCATTACTCCCTTTGGGGGAGTAAACATTTACTCCCCTGGTATTCATTCTCTTCTTGGAGAATGAGATCTGTTGCCAGTAATGTTACCAAGGTCTTCTGATTTGAAGCAATGTTGGGAGCAGCAAAGGTGTCACTTTTAAGTGGCTAAAGTTTCCACTTTGGAGCAATCCGGAGCAGTTAACTTTGCATTCTAGAGGAGATGCAAGTTGCATTTACATTCAAGGACGTGAATAATTATTTTGGAGCCTTTGTGAAAGCTAGAAATACTTCGATTCATTGCAAATCTCATGGAGCCAATCATTTTAAAAGCACTCCCCTTTTCAGTTGATGATGCAAAAATAATGGCATCATGTTCTTGAGCGTTCTAGAAAAACTTGTTCAGTGATTATTTTTGTATAGCAAATAAACAGAACAATGGTTTGAATAAAATTCTACTTAATGAAATAACATTCTAAATACACTTACGTGGTTATCAGCAGACATGGTGGACAAACGCTGGGACGTACAATGCTGGAGACTCGCACAGTCCCAACTGAATTGCCCTAGGATGATTTCCAGGATAAAGAAAAATTCTTTTTCTTCACAACAAATTACACTTGTGGGCGTGACATGACGTCATTTAGCTATTCTCATAAAACCAGCCTGCTCCGGAACCCATTCGACGATGATTGTGATTTCCTATGGATGACGCTCACCCACAAAGGGGGATCTCTGTGCTGAAAGTACGCGATTTAACAAACTTCGTTTTCCTTTTGCATCAAGGTTTTAAGTGGCTAGGGCGTTTTGTATACACGCCGAAAACCCCATGAAGTATCCTCTAGATGCAAGTACATAAAGAAAAAAAAATCACAGCATATCCACAGAGTAAATGATGATGAGCGAGGCGAAGCATCCGCTCGTGTGTCCAACCTGTCTTATGCTTCTGTCCCTCCGTCCACCTGCCTGTCCGTGCATGTTTCCGTCCATGCGTTCATCCGTCTGTCCATCAATGCGTTCTTGCTTCTGTTCAGCCATCCATCCAGGCGCACGGTCACACGCACAGAGGCACGGACAGACGGAAACATGGACGGACACTTCGCCCCACACATCATGAGAAGAAAGCAATTGCAGCGTGTGACAAATCTTTGCAACTTCGCTCGTACTGGATGGATTCAAAAAATTTCTGTGACAGTCACTCCGTGAGACAATAAGCTCTTTTGGTGAATTCATTTCATGGCTACACGAAAAAGTGCTGCATGGCCCCTTTAAAAACACTGTAAGAAATGTGGGAGGGGGGGCAAGGGGGTTGCCAAGAAGGCAGAATCACTGCAGCAATTTAACGCATGGCAGAAATCAGGTGGACAGAGAATTTTCATTTTTTTATTCTTTTGAGCATGACTCTGAAAGTAGAGGAGGACCTAGTATTCACAGCCACTATAGTACATTAACGGCCAGGAACACATAAATGCAGCTGGCAGTTTCACGAGAACAGAGATGATGGGAGAAAAAAAAAAAGAAAATCTAGTTTTGATACAGTGACCCAAGAGCTCCTTTTCCTCTGTCGAATGAAGTGAAGAAACAATATATAAAAAGGTAACTTTTCAAAGTTCTTTTGATGATGTAAAAAAAAAAGACTGTGCGTAACCACCCACTTGAGGCGTGTATGTTGGTTGGCAGCAGTGGGTGTGCCGTGATTATGACACGCGTATCTCCCCACTGCAACCGGTGATGAAAAGGAAAGCATATAAACGAACAGTTGCCATCTTAAGAAACGGCGCTAAAGCCGAAGAGGTCGGGCCACAAAAGAGAAACTCCCAAAGTCACACATATCCACACACGCCTTCCCGCCAGACATCGCTAACGAACAGCTAGTCTTCGTCTTTCGAGCAAACAGAAATACCAGCGAGTCGCATATACATACATGGCAATAAATAACACAAACACGAAAAAAAAAGAACGGTGTCTTTCATCGCAGAGTCAATATCTTTATATTGCCGATTTTCTCTCCCAAGATCCGGCTGCCGGTCGACCGAAAAGCTCCATGACTGTTGGCAACCCTTACCCCTCCAACAAGCGCCAATGGCTGGCGCCATTTGTAAAAGGAGCTAGTTGCTTCCTGTGCTCTCGGCCGCAAACGAAAAATATAAAACTAAATGTACAAGCCAAGCAAATGCTGCGTGCTGGCTGAACTCCTCGACCTTCACTTCTTGTTCTTGGGTTGAAAACGCCCACCACCGATCTGCGTCGCGTCGAGCAAAAAAAAAAATGGTTTGGTTCGATGAACTGAGGAGGATGTGAAAAGCTGTAGGTATCTGGAGAAGATGGGAATGCGTAGAAAAAGAAAAAGCACAAATACAGTGTAGTTCAGATTCCCAAAGAGAACAAACAAAAAGAGACAAACAATGGCTCAGCGCGAAAAAACGGAAAATTGTGGCAAGCAAGCTTTCACCCAAGACTAAAGTATCACAGCTGAAGTGTGGTGTGGCAAACAAAGAAAAAAAAATCTTAAAAAACTGGCTGCTTCCGCAATAGACAGCGGAAACGATGTTCTAATGCATTTATGAAAAAAAAAAAAAGTGAAAGTGCGCTCTGCTAGTTGCGGCAGGAGAAAATCTGTGCACCACTGCCACGCCCTTCGTCAACGTCGACCGCACGCCGCTACGCTCAACGGGAGTTGAAAATCTAGGGAACCTCAAAGCGGCAGCGAAAGCATTCACAAGGCCACCTTCGTTGCCATTGAGGAAGAGGATCTTGTTTTCGCCGAGCGGTGTAGTCACAGTTGGTCGCTCTACGGCAGGCCCGATATACGAGCCAACCCTCCCCCGCCACGACTGCAGAAAAGCTCATTACGCTGACCACTCGACATTGGCGAAATACATATGAAGAATAAAAAAAAACAAAAATTTTAAACAGCCAGACTAGAGGAGAAGATGCTAGGAAGATGCCGTGGACTGTTCTCCGCCGGGCAGAAGCTTGAGAAGGGCTTGGACCGTCTCGAGAAGTGGTCTCAACAGGTCCGCCTCGCTGGGTGGCAGAGGTGGAGGCGGCTCTGGCGGAGAACGCGGACCAATCGGTCGGTCCTCGTCCCTGGGTGGAGTCCGGGACTTCTTGGCAGGGGGACAGTCGGGTACAGCTACAAAATAACCGCGGAAAACAGAAGTCAGAATTTATATGAAATGCCTTCGCACAAGTTTCTCCTGGTCTTTAGCTACTTTTTCTGTGCATCAGCTGAGCAACAATTTCGCCATCTTAAAAATTAAGCACCACTAGGCACTCCATCATTCACACACACATTTACACATTCCCCCTCCTGACCCCACCCCACAAACAGCGCTATGAGTCTGTTATTTGCGAGTTCGTATATATGTGAATGTGTGTTAATGTGGAAGTTCCAAGGGGCACCCACTTTTTCACGATGACATACACAGAAACATCATGGTAACGGATTTGCATATTACACAAAAATAACTTTGTTATATCCAAAAATTTGTAATAAACATACATTTGCAAAACTATCTATGACAAGATATTCTTCATTCACTTTGTTATAACCGATAAATTGTTACATCTGTGCTGATTAAGTTGAGGTTTGAGTGTATTACGAACTAACTAAACTGCAAGTCCAATAAAACTCTTGCATTTTTTAAATCGTGTGATACTTGCTATGTGTTCCACTTGCATGCTAACTGTGACCTTCCTCTCAGGAATTTCTGCTAAAAGGTTTCTGCTAAAAAAACACACCCTCGAAAACCCCTCCCATCACGTGTAAGACATAGGCTACTTCAATATAGTACTTAAAATCTTTGTAATAACATGACTTCTGAAAATTGCAACCCGACGCAAAAACATGAGCCAGAAGTCAGGGTCTGTGGAAGTCTTCCTGATTGGGTAGTATGGAATACAAGAGAGCTTTTTAGGCAGGATTCTGTGAGCAATGAAACTAATGCATGTCCCCTCTCTGCAACTAGAGAAAAGCAAAACAAAGTGAAGGTCTCAATGTTTTTACTACTAGGAAAGCTAAGAATAGTTAGCTATCACCAAAATAGCCATTAAGAAAACTCTGCTGGCTCAGTCCTATAAGAACACCAACCAGATAGAATGTGCACGGTGACTGATCCAATGCCAGCATTATACCGTAATTACTCGAATCTAACACGCACCTTTTTTTCGGTTAAGCGAGTTCATAAATCGCATGCGTGTTAGAATCGAGTACGAAAAAAAAAATGAATGCGGTCGTTCTATTGCCATCGGCATTCCAAAATGGCCGCCCCCTACGTGCGTCGGTGTGGCGCGTCGGCTATTTCTGCCTATGGGTTTCGCATGTGCAGCACTTCGTACGTGTGCTGAGGAGTTTGTCATCTTGGTGTGCATTAGCATCGGCGGCATGAAAAGGCCGACTCCAAAAACTCGACGAGTGCACCACAATGCCGCTTTTAAAAGAAAAGTCATCGCGTGTGCCAAAACGGACGTAAATCGGGCTGCATCGTGGTCGTTCGGAGTTCCCGAAACGTGCGTGCGGGACTGGCAGAAACAAAAGCAGAATATTGTCGACAGCAAAGATTCACGCTAAGGTTTCAGTGGACCACAGCAGGGTCGGTTTCCGCAAATTGAAGAGCTGCTCGGCGAGTATGTGATTGAGCAGTGAGCGGCACAGCAGCCCGTGACGACAGAACTGCTCCAAGTGCTCCAAGTGCAGGCTATGCAGTTAGCCTCAAAAAAAGGGCTAATGCGGAGCCAGTTTAAAGCGAGCAGGTGCTGGCTAACTAACTTTATGAAGAGGAAAGGCTTTTCCCTCTGAAGGCGAACGGGCATACGCCAAAAGTTGCCGGAAGAGTACGCAGAAAAGCTTTAGATTTCAGAGGTTCGTCCTAAACTTGCGGCACAAAAACGGCTTCCTGCTTGGGTAAATAGGGAATGCCGATCAACAGACGCCTCTTTACTTCGACATGCCTGGCACTACAACCGTCGAGAAGAAGGGGGCGAAGCAAGTTCGCGTGCTGACATCGGGCCACAGTAAAACTAGAGTGAAGGCAATGCTCCGTTGCACGTCAGATAGGCACACGCTTCTCCCGTACCTCATATTTAAACAGAAGACGCTCCCAAAAGGAGTCTTTTTCCCAAGTGGTGTGATCGTGTGGGCCAACGAGAAAAATGGGTGCGCATTGCAATCGATGTCTTATTTTTTTTTTCGTCCTGGAAACCCGGTGCGCGTTACAATCGAGGGCACGATAAAATAGAGTAAATACGGTAATCTGGTTGAAACGTAAGCAGAGTCGAAAATACCTTTTTGTAAATAAAGCGTGTGAAATGCATTACAGTGATATCTCATTAATACATACATGTGGAGAAGGGCGGTGTAACTATGTACTAAGCATACTAGCCATTGACCACCAGCAACCAATTTCCATCTCTTGATGTGCACTGTTACCACCAACAAAGAAATAAATACAGTGCCACAGCAAATATTGGCAAACGTGCTTACGACAAAGCTATTTATTTCTTTGTGCTTAGCTGCAGAAATTATTACTCACTCGCAACTATCTGATAGCATGTGGTGGCTACACCAAGGAGCATTTAGAAACTACAGTGGGGTCCAAGATACGCAAGGTGGTATAGCAACAAAGCAGACATAATTGACAGTCTGCAGTACATGTGTCCTACGGTCACTTTTTCTAAGCAAACACTGACACAGTTTTTTTTTTTTTTTCAACGCAGTATGGCTGCAGAGAGCCAAACTGTCCACTGGCTAGTTGCATGCACCACTTCGCCTACTCAGCGCATGGCTTTGCACAGATACAACGAGCAGCCTGTTGATATGATGGAGCGATGACAAGTTTTCTGCAAGCGACGTGCACTCCGCGATGCTCTAGCAGTCCTGGCGGCACACAAAAGAACCTTGGGCTGGGGCTCAAAGGCCAACTCCGGCGATTTTTCGAGATCAATGGATCTCAATGAAATCCACTGGGCATGTGCATTTGCACGTTTGTGCTATTCATGCCAAATTACAAGCTTGAGAGTTTCGCAGATTCTTTTCAAATGAATTTTATTAAACACTCGCTTCGCTTGGCAGAATGAATGGCAACATTGTGCATGTGACATTGAGTTTTGCCTGGCAGAAGTGACGGAATTGATGTGCCACTACAACGTCTGCTTGTCTGCTATAGATTGTGTGGGTTTGGCCGGTGCTTCCTTGGTTGAGCGTGCGATTTCCTTTTCCGTGTTGGTGGACGTGTGATAGGTGGCAAATGGTGTTGGGTTGTGAGCCACACACGATTCGCCATATATTCACCATACCAGTGTAAGCAATTTAGCTGATCATGGCGGATGGCATGGACACGTAGTGCCATCTGGCAGGCATTATGCACAATTAGGCAGGATCAGGCAAATGATTACGTCGCACGTACAAGCGTACGCAATTGGGTTTCTGTTTCGGTATTACGGTTTTTTGGTAATTAAAAATTATTTTTGAATCTGTTGAGCATTTCAACTATCTGGCGCATGACAAGAGTGCATCAGGAACATAAAAGCATCATTATCCTGACATGGTAAATCGCCGGAGTTGGCCCCTAAACCACCCAAAGGTCGAAATTCAGTTGTGGGGAAATTGTGCACGCACGTACAACGAACACAGAACCATGAGAATTTTTCAAAACAGTGCCGTAACAGCGGAGTTAGACAGATTGAATTGTTAAAACTCTGACGATCACTCCTTTCGCTCTCTCCTGCACGACCATTCATGATATGCTCTCCCAAAGCCACTTTGCCCTCTCGCTGACCACCTCTCCCATGCCTCTCCCAATATTGCGTGGCATACGTCATCGCTGAGGCATTGCTTGAAACACCGTCAACTCCCGATTGCCACGACTCCGTCTTTCCGTCCACTGCGTGCTTGTTAAAAATTTGCAGCTGCCGTACAGGCCCATGCTTACACAAAACATGCCGGTATGCACCCTGCGTTGCGCGCACATTTTGAAGGGTCGCCAACACAATAGACCCATACACAGTGTGCGGGTAACATGACGCATAACAAGCAGCTCAGCGCCAACAGCTGCTTGCAGACTAATTGGAATTCGTAAGCTCTTGCTCAACCTTGAGAGCATATTTGAAAGGTACATCAGAGATAATCGTATGGCATGTCACGCAAAGGTTCGACAGGCCCAAAAAAAAAAGAAGGGATTGTTTCTTAGAATTTGTGGCACGCCGGTGGCTCAAGTCGTGCCGTGCCACACGCATGCCAGAGCTGATAAGTAGGGACGCTTGCTGTGATAAGACTGTTGAATATTGTGTAGACGAGGAGGAGTCGCGATATCATCATTAGGGGGATTAGGTATGTTCATACAGAGAAGTGGTCGACGGTGGGCTTGGCCATGGCGATGACGGCTCGTCCTTTTCTCAACATTTTTTGGTGCCAAAACCTGAGAGAAAAGGCCGTTAGAGGCGAGACAGAGCGGACTTTCACGACTTCTAAACCACATCTGCAGGACTTTGTGGAAGCCACCGTTGGGTGAATCTTGTGCGTGAGGCCTAACCCTGCTTGTGACCTCGATCGTTGAGCAGGACGTGTCGACGATGCCTGGAGCTTCATCATGCGATGTTTCGTGACGAATAGCACGGTGATGCCTACTTTGCCTCGTGACGTGGCCGGCCAGTGATTTTCCATGTTTCCTGACACTAGACCAGATTATGGAGGCCCTAATCGAAAGGCGTAGTCACGCATGAAAGACCGTCATAGAAGCCATCGCCAGCGTCGAAACTCTCCTGCATACGGAACACTCACTAATAAGTGAGTTGCAGAATATTCAACACATTTTGATAGACCAGTTCGAGCTACTCAACCAAATAATAAAGAGATAAAGACACGGTTGACATTGGTCACTTAGAACCAGAAATGAAGGAAACTGACATTTATATGCGCAAGATTATTCTGGCAATAGTCAAAGCTGAATATAAAACTGAAGATCCATTAAAGGCTAGGCAGGCTCGCTTGGAGACCATAATGTAGCAAAAGATACGAACCGGAAGTGCTCTCTTCGCCTGCCACCAACAATGCTTTATGTCAACCACCTAACCAATGCTTTATCAATATAGCGATATTGTCAGACAGAAGATTAACGGCTCAACCTCACGAAAGATAGAGGAATGTGTCTGAAACAGCCAAACTAACGTTCCGACTACAGAGAACACAACATGAAAAACCACCAACGAAGAACAACCCGATCTTCTAGAGACCTATTCGATGCCTTCGGAGCTCTCGTCAACATGCACTACCCATGAGAGTATTGACAAGACAGTACCAACGCAATTGTACATGATAAAGAAAGATACTTCTACAACAGATCCATAGGAAGCCTTCGGAAATCCAAAGGGCGATCAACCAAATTTACAGGATGAGTGCTCGCTGAAGACTACAGATTCAGGTGTTACAAACTCCGCACCACCGTGTGCGAAGGTCGGCGATAAGTCATACGGCCGTGTTTTTTGATGGTCACCACCTTGCCTTCGTTTTTTTCCCTACAATTACCCTACAGTTAAGGTCGCAACAGTTGACTGGCCAACCTTCACACTTAAACTGTTTGCGGCGCATCGCGCCGTCTGTAAGTGCAGCGGCACAGTAAACTTGCATGGGGCAAAATGTTATTGCTGTGCACAGCTGGTACACACAAACCAATAAGCACAAGACAAACCACCACGACTTGAAAGGGTCAGCGAAGGCACTAGTTCCTATGAGACACGGTCAGGGAGCTGGCGCAACTACGTTTTAACCGTTAGTATGACTGAAGCGTGTACACACCAATTAGGTTTGACTGTAATCAGAGGCTCCTTTTAAAGTTAAACCATAAAGAATGCTAAATGATACAGATATGATAGGAACAAACAGAGCTATACACAGGACAGAGAAAGAACGACAGACAATGGTGTGTCTAGCACTCTTTGTTCCTGTCCTAATCATGTACCAAGAAGCCCAGTTACGTGCTGTCCCCAAGATCATATTGAAAACATACAGAGGAGCAGTTAAAATTATTTGTAGTAGGGTTCAGATTGATAAAAATCACAGAAAGAGCAAGCAGGCTTACAAAATCCTTACCTTCATTTTCGCTTTTCTCTTTCTCAGCCTTGGACAGAACATCCTGGCAATGGCTTTCCAGTGAGCGCAAGTAGTCGGCCAAGCCAAGACAGGCTGGTGCGATGCCCTCGTGCACCGAAAGCACAAGAAGAACTGCACGTAGGTCCTACACAAAAAAAGGAAAAGAAAGGGGGAAGCAAAATATTAACTTAGATAAAACTTGTATTCAAAATATTGAATCACAAGACAGATGAAAAGGCTTTGAACGGAGCATGTCGATTGATTGATCTGTGGGGTTTAACGTCCCAAAACCACCATATGATTATGAGAGACGCCATAGTGGAGGACTCCGGAAATTTTGACCACCTGGGGTTCTTTAACGTGCACCCAAATCTGAGCACACGGGCCTACAACATTTCCGCCTTCATCGGAAATGCAGCCGCCGCAGTCGGGATTCGGACCCGCAACCTGCTGGTCAGCAGCAGAGTACCTTAGCCACTAGACCACTGCGGCGGGGCCCCTGGATTAGAACTTACTTAGGACCCAGCAGACACCTCAAAGTTTATGACGTCTCTACCTGCAATTCCTTTTCGCACATTTTCTAGCTTACCAAGCATCGTCTCACGGTAATAGTGGCATTTTCAGACTCAAACCTCATCATAAAAAGTTGCAAGTTAAATGAAAATAGGTTCATTATATTCGATAATTTGTTATAAAGGTACATTCCTAATACTACGTTTATAGTAAGAAACCTTTTTTCATTTACTTAGTTATAATCAATATATTATATCTGGGTTCATTATATAGAGATTTAAGAGCAGTGCTTTACTAATAGTACGCATAAATGTTTGCTCTTTAGTGTCCCTTTATGATTGTCCTCTGATATTGCATAGATCTTTCCTTGTGCAAAGCTTTTTGGGGTAAAAGATGGTTGAATTTAGTTAAGTACTCATCGATACAATATCGCATTTGCCGAAGAACATTAATAATCTGTTGGTTACTTCCAACATCTCGCTATGACCTATTGCTGCTACACTCCTATACAATTACCGTATTTACTCGCATAATCCTCACACTTTTTTGCCAGAAAACCGATGAAAAGTTGGGGGGTGCGTGAATTACGCGGGGAGAACTTTCTACGAAAATGTACAGAGCGAAAAAGAAAACGAAGTAGCCGCAAATCGGGATTCTCACACCAGCAACTAACAGCAAGCTTTAAGAAGTACTAATTAAAACTTACCTCAACAATAAAAGCAGAGGTTCAACACAAGACAAGATTTATTTGAGACACAAAAAGTGGAAGCGAATAGTCGAGAATTAGATTACCATACGCAAAGCTTGCGGACGTTGCTGGCATAGCGGTAGCCTTCGTCGCTCAACAGCAGCCCTCAGAAGGTAAGCGTGGGATGTCAGTATTGGGCTGATGGCTATTTAACAGAATTGTCCGCAGTTTCCTTCTTAAGAAGTAAAGTTTACCATCAATCTCAGTTTTAGGCACACGGCAGGCCCAACGCGTCTCTGTGGCTTTCAGCAGCCATCACCAGTGGCGAACACAAAACTCGTAGACTCCGGAGAGCCTACCGGCGGCCCTGTTGCCATTCTTTAGTGCATGGTCTATCACTTGCAACTTGAAAGCAGCCGTGCAGCTTCAGTATCGCCTCATAACTTGACAAGGTTACCGACGCAACATACAAAACACCCCGCAACGCGCACTGTCCACTTCGGCTTGGCTTGAATTGGATTCGGGGGTGCGATAATTACTCGAGGAAAAAAAGAAATCGTATTTTTGTTGGGCGATGTGGGGGGTGTGAGAATAATGCGAGTGTGAGTATTACGTGAGTAAATACGGTACTACTCCTATACTGTAATGCACAGAAAGGAATCCCAGTGTGCAAAGAGTAATTAAACAAGAAAGCAAAAAAAAAAGCAGGGCAAGCACTCACAGCGGTGACACGATGAACATGCTTCTTAAGGTCTTGTGTCACGTCCGACGTCACCAGGGCGTTTGCCCTAGAGAGGATGAGGTTGGTGACACTTTCCTTGAGAACCTGCTTGCCAACCTGCAAACGACACATCAATTGTTGAAGAAGCACCAGGAAGTTGAAGAGAAAGCATATGAGGTCTATTAGTTTCACCGGCACTTTATGAACTGGTTCACAAATGTGCTGCACTCTGGCATTCGTTTGCCAGAGTGCATGATATGCAAGGCTATGTCATGAATTCCCTGCATCTGCTTGTGAGGTAATGCAGAGTCTGTGCAGCACAGGATGGCTGCAGCTCCAGCAGACAACACAGCCAGTTGCATTCGTGTCTGTTTTAGTGGCGCTCAACAAGTGCGACACACAACGTTTTTCGGTAATCGCACATGCCAGGCAATGTAAGCGGCACCGTCTTTCACAAATTAACTAGACTTTACTGGCTTTGCTTTCACTTTTGGATATGCCTACATTGCATGCCGCTACCTTGACAAAGCCAATATACCCTAAGTTGCTTATAAAAGTCTGCAAGCTTTTCTTTGAGGTTCGAATACAGTCGAATCGATAATGCGAACTCGAAGGGGCCCAAAAATTTGTTTGAATTAAAAGAAGTTGGAATTAATGAAAGCTAAGTAAACAGAGGGCTCCCCATGCAGTAGCGCATGTGTATTGAACTGACACAAGAGGGGGAAGTTTCAGAAGACTTACATTTATTCACAAATCACAGGACATTCGTTATTAATTGAAGTAATCGGCAATGCGCATCTGCACACGTTTGCCTTGCAGCGAGTCAATCAATTTCGCACGGAGCTTGCAAAGCATGTCTACTTCGGCTTCAGCATTATCCTGGCCAGAGAAAGTGCGCGCGGCTATGTCCAGCGCCGACACTCTTTGAAGACGACGACTGCATCTAAGCTACTTCCCTCTGCGCCAAAGCCGCAGCGTGGCCAACACGCGACGAGAAAGAAGGAGCGTCTCCATGCAGAGAGAAGCAGATCGGCATTTGAGAAAAAAAACCAACACTCCACGGCAGCTTTTTTTTTTTTTTTTGCTCTCTTCGCGCACGTTGTTGAAAGGAGAAGGGTTACGTGGAAGAAGCTTTGGAAGAAGGGTCTGTACGCAGCTGTGGCAGAAAAGAGAGAAGTGTGGCACAGGTGCATCGCAGATCGGCATTTGAGAGAGAGCAAGCATTCCACCTCAGCCTTTCCTTTTCTTTTCCTTCCCTTTGCGCGCAGCGTTGAGGTGTCGGAGGTGCCGCCACGGGATTGGGCGGGGTGCTAAGAGCATTTTCGGAGTGCGGTACTTTGGAATTAACCGTCGCAAGTGCTCGCGCAGTCGAATTACCAAGCATTTTCATCTATTGAAATACAGATAGCTTTGACAGGCTCTCATCGTGAGTTCGAATTAACCACAAGTTTGAATTAAGCATGCTCAAATTAATCAAATTCGACTGCATTTTCTTATTTCCAGCCCGCAGTAACTTTTCCTGAACGACATGCAGCTGAACAGCTCCCACCACCCATGAAACAGCTGGCCAGTAGCATAGGACTTGCACGACATCTGCACTTTTGTATTCGTTTCCGTGTCTCGTTGCTGCTTCACTTGATGAAACATCCCCTGCACGACGACGGCACCTAGACAGCATCACTATGAGCCAGTTCAGGAAGTGCAGGGTGAATCAAATGAACCTATAGTATGGGGGACATGTGAATCAGATAAATATTGGTGAAGGGTAACTTGGATCTTGGTAAGTACAAAGACAATGGTGTTCTAGCATGTTCGATTACGATCAAACACGTACCAAGTGTTACAGAGGTGCGAACACAAACATTTTAACCTAGCTTTCTTTGCTGTAATGTGTGGCTGGGGGTCGATTAGTGGCAACACAGCACATCGTTTCCTGCAGCGCGGTAAACAATTCATCACAGGCATCTCATTACTGAACGTATCCAAGTTTCAGTTCGAGACAGCGCCAGAAAGAACAAGTCGCCGGATGCAACTGTCACCACTTAAGAGTGCGCTGCGCAACACTCGACCACATCAGCACACTCGACCACATCAACACCACATCAGCATTTGCACGGTCTGCATCAAAAGATATTTTCGAACAGGAAACAGGGAAGCAGCGTCGCAAAACACAAAACTTGCAATGCATGTGCCGTGGCCACGGACTTGCAAGCAGCCACCAAGAAGTAGTCTTCTGGCGCAAGCGTGGCAAAAGAGCAATGGTGGCTATGACGTGACAGCTCGTATCGGCTGCTGCGTGGCGGCGTGAGGGAAGTAGGGGGCGTCACCATTGAGTCACTTTCAATGGTGTCAATGCCACGAGATGCGCATTACAGCGCTCGATCCTGCACGCAAACTTCAAAATTCAACTTTATTCACAGCACATGTACTACACTGAAACCTCAGAGAACTTCGCTGAACTTCCCACACTTAAGGTATGGCACTCGGGCTAACCTGTATTTGTATGTGGACATGCTATATTTTTGTCAAAAGTAATTGGGAAAGTAATGAGCAATGTTCTTGAAATTACTGGCTTGGAGTAATCTTGTACAATAAATCATACTTTACAAATATATCCTCGCAAACCAAGAGTACGAACCCATAGCACTGGCAGCAACGATGAATAGCCAAGAGCATGGCATGGCACGGATAAGTGAATTAAAAACACTATCATGAGAAATATAGCATTGACTCTTCAGGTGTTTGGCGGGAAGGCATGGAGGTTCTATTCACATCACATGATTCTAAATGCAAAAAAAAAAAAAAAAACCAGGCATTCATTTTGCTTATCGGTCACAATTAATCCGTGAACAGCTCCATTGCTCTTGTACAGGGGTCGGACGCACACTAACCTTTGGCACCAAAAGTGAGAATAGCCGAAAAACCATGGGGTTGTTGAGATAACCGCGCTCTTCTAACAGCACAGCCGACACGCAGTTGGTGCAGTATGTGCTACTCCGCAAGAACTCGCCGAACTCCGTTGACTTCTGCAAGGTCACGCAAAAAAAAAAAAAAAAAACGAAAATAAAGGCCTGACTCGTGTTGTCAATACCTTCACAATTGCTATGACGCACTCGTTAAGTGACTGCAGCATTCAAGTAGGTTGAAACTGTATCCTTTACTATCAAACAGAACGGACTAACTGTTGCATATTTCTACAACACGAGGACCTTCAGTACACAAAAAATAAACACAAGTAAAGAGCGTGTCATGGCCTCCTAGCAGGAAGGAAAGCAAGCATACAAGCCTTAAAATGCCTTTATCAGTTTTTCAGAGATCATGTTACATAAAGCAGTACTGTTATTCTAACAATACCAGATCCATGAGTATATGTTTTATATTGTGCTCAAAGGGCCCTTGAGAGTATAAAGAAATGGAATGACAGTGCTAGAATGAACTGGCATACACCAGTAATGTTTAAAATTGCATGAAGTATACTATAGACGAACATGCTGCAACACAGTAAACGGGAATGTAAACTTTTCCTTACAGCTTTCCTTTAATATGAGCTGCTGTGGTTGTAACGTGTACACTCAAACCTCGATATAACGAATTTGGATATAATGAATTAGAGCCTATAACGAAGTGACCAATAGCTTTGCCATAAAAACAGTGTTATAAATAATCATTTTATAACAAATTTTCAGATGGAACAAAGTATATTCATGGCAGATGCGACTTTGTTAGAATGAGGTTTCAGTGCAACAGCAAGGAGTGAGGGCTATACTGATGATACTCATCGTTAAGTGTTAACACAGCAGCTTAGAATGTCCCAATAAGAAAGACAGATAGGACACAAAGTTTGCCTATAATTGAAAGAACATAACACATCAAAAGCAGAATGAAACAATTTCTTTTGCCTGCTCAGACACACACAAAAAAAAGTCTTGTAGCACTTGCCTCCCCCTGAAGGACCTCCAGCCATAGTCGAGGAATAAGGTCGATGTGCAATGGGACACCCTCGATGGCCACCATGGCACCTAAAAAGTACAATCAGGTATTACACTGGCTGGAACATGCCACCGTGGCACCTAAAAAGTACAATCAGGTATTACACTGGCTGTAACATCTACTAGAATAAACAACAGTAAATATAGTTATCAAACCTGCCTCCTCAAATTCATTAATATACCGTATTACACGCGTAATAAATCCACCCCCTACCTTGTTCTATCGAAAAAAAAAATCTACATTTTAATGTATCTGTTCACTTTATTTCCGTGAGATATCCAGTGCTTCTCACAACTGAAACGTCAAATCATGCCATTATATCTCAAAATACTGTAATTACTCGAATCTATCGCGCATTTTTTTTCCGGTTAAGCGAGTTCATAAATTGCATGCGCATTAGAATAGAGTACGAAAAAAAAATGAATACGGTTCATTCTATTGCCATCGGTATTTCCAAAATGGCCGCCCCCTACGTGCGTCGGCATGGCCCGTCGGTCATTTCTGCCTACGTGTGCTGAGGAGTTCGTCATCTTGGTGTGCATTAGCATCGACGGCATGGAAGGGCCGACTCCAAAAACTCGAGTGCACCACGATGCCGCTTTTAAAAGAAAAGTCATCGCGTGTGCAGAAACGGACGGAAATCGGGCTGCATCTCGGTCGTCCGGAGTTCCCGAAACCCGAAACGTGCGTGAGGGACTGACGGAAACAAAAGCAGAAGATTGTCGACAACAAAGCTTCACGCAAAGGTTTCAGTGGACCACAGCAGGGTCAGTTTCCGCAAATTGAAGAGCTGCTCAGCGAGTATGTGCTTGAGCAGCGAGCGGCACAGCGGCCCGTGACGACAGAACTGCTCCAAGGGCAGGCTATGCAGTTAGCCTTAGAAAAAGTTGTAATGCGGAGCCAGTTTAAAGCGAGCAGGTGCTGGCTATCTAACTTTATGAAAAGGAAAGTCTTTTCTCTCCGAAGGCGAACGGGCATATGCGAAAAGTTTCCGGAGGAGTACGATGGAAAGCCTCACAGTTTTCAGAGGTTCGTCCTAAACTTGCCGCACAACAACGGCTATCTGCTTGGGCAAATCAGGAATGCCGATCAGACGCCTCTTTACTTCGACATGCCTGGCACCACAACCATGGAGAAGGGGGCGAAGCAAGTTCGCATGCTGACATCGGGCCACGGTAAAACTAGAGTGACGGCAATGCTACGTTCCACGTCAGATAGGCACAAGCTTCCCCCGTACCTCATATTTAAATGGAAGACGCTCCCGAAAGGAGTCGTTTTTTCTAGTGGTGTGGTTGTGCGGGTCAACAAGAGAAATGGGTGCGCGTCGCAATCGAGGGCGCGGTAGAATCGAGTAAGTACGGTAATTATGCAATAAAAGTCAAGACATAGTTTAACAATAATGCTGAGCAGTGCGAGCGCCATTTATCGAACGCAGGAGAAACCTCCATGCATATAGCGCCCCGCAAGCACAACAATGCGAAAACAAAGCAAAAAATAATGCCCAACTGCACCCACAGCGCGACGTGTACTTTAAACGTGCGTGCACTGCCGTCCGACGCTGCGACTTAGTTGTCAGATTTGCCGTAGTCAACTTCGTTGGACACCTGCTGTGCAAAGCATGCTCGGCTGGTAGGCTAGCCTTACGGCCGGTTTTAAACTTACAGTTGGTCAAGCATGCACTGGAGCATGGAAACCGAGCAGCTGGGCGACACTTCGGCGTCGGTCCATGTGCGTTTGTTATGGGAGAAAACAAGAGCTTTGGGCTTGTGGTGTACACGTATCCCGAAGGAGTACGGCCACCAGCGTGGGTCCGGTCTTAGCGAGCCGCAGGGCACGCGTTAACCGTCGCCGTGGCGGGAAACACGATACTGCTCAAGTCGCAACACTTTATTGTGGCAACACCAAACGCAGTACAGCCCGTTGCAAAAAGGCGCGGCGGGAAAGCAAGTAGGCTTATCCACGCCACGGGCACAAAGTACTACACAGGGTGCCACGAGCACGTCTCCGCGGTAAAGGTAATCCACGGAGACACCGGGACAAAGGGGCCCGGTTGCTCGAGCGAGGGCAAAGACGCTCGCGTTGGCTTCGAAGGGAGACGGGTCGGCGTAGCTAGGCCACGCACTAGGACACCGTACTGCCCTTCGGTTGTGAGTACGCAGCGGGGCAACAAAAGATGAGCGTTCGCATCGGGCGCGAGGCGCCGTCAGCGAAGTCCAACGAGCCCCGAGCGACGGGACTCGACGGATGGAAAAGAATGCGTGGCTCACCGTTTTAAGTCCCGGACTGTACTCACCGCTCCCGACGCAGCGCGCGAAAAACCTCTCGGGGGTCCCCGCGCGCGGCGCCACAGTGAACATCCGCTACCGGGTGAGGGAGTTAAACGTCACTCCGCCCTTCCAAGCGCAGCTGACAGCAAAGGAGGGCAGACATGTCGGGACATGAGAATTGCAGAAAAGGCGGGAAAGCCCGCGCAAAGGCAGCGGGCCAGCCTCAATTCCCACATCCCCCTCTCCTAAATTTGCCCTTTACCGGTCTGCAAAAGGCAGCCGGACGTCACCCATGCAGCTAAAATGACACTGCTATGAGCGACAGGCTAACCTCAGTCCAGCCCTGCTACTGCTGCTAAAAAAATGATTACAAAGGAGAAACAAAACATAACTAACAAAACAAACACATGACGCTATACAAATAACTGCGGAAGGGAGCACAGAAAAGTGGGACTAGTGTTCGTGTTGGTGCTGAAGTGGGATGGCGTCCACTGCGCGGAGGGGCGGAAAAGCGTGACAGTGTCCACTGGGTGCGATGCCCGAGTGCGAGGTCAGAGGTACGGGAGGGCTCACTGATGGCTCGTTGCTGCTCTTGATCAGCCGCGAGTCCGATGAAAGCCGCTTCGGTTGTTCGGAGGCCCCGCATATCTGGCTCGATGACGGAGCTGGACGTTGCGGGAAGCCGGGCTTCTCCGGTGGTCAGGGAGGCCGAACCAAAATTGGCTGCGGGGCGTTCTGGCGTTGGCCGGCAGCATATAGCTGCTTTCAGCTGGCCTCGCGCAGGAGCCATGGTGGAAAAGGCAGCAGGGCTTCTTCGACGACGGCATAGAGCAGAGCACAGCCAGATGGTCTGACGTCAGTGGGTCAATGCCCCCCCAGCACCTCCAGTGTCCGCGTCGATGGAGGGGCAGCCATGACGCACTCTTCGCGGGCTCGCACCGAAGCGTCACGCGCTTACACACGCACGCACACACACCGCCGACGGCTGCGCGAGCGTAGGCGCAAAGCGTCCTTCGTCTCTCTCCCCCGGCAAGTACCGACACCCAAGGTCACACACAGCTCCCTTCGCGGTAGACGAAACGAACACGAAAAAAAGTAAAAACAGAGCAAAACGACACTCAACATGTGGCAAAAAAACATAAAATGCAAATAACACTTAATAGTAGACAAAAGAAACATAATATACACATGAACACTTAAAAAAAGAAGCACTGGCAGCAGACAGGGCGGGGTCAACTTCTTTACGAGAAAAGGCCGTAAAGAAGCTAACCTATACTGAGGCTAGACAGTAAACTGAGGGCCTTCGGTTGCGGAGAAGTCCGCCGTCCGGCGCGAAATCACAAAGGTGACCGCTCCCTCAGATTATACCGGTGCGGGGTCCGAATGCGGTCCGCCGCCCCGGGTGTGCCCGTTGCTTGCGCGAAGTGCCGCAGGGCACTGGCGCGAGCTCGTCAGACCGTGACAAAGGGTTTCAGGTCTGCGATATGGGCACGGCTGAGTTTTCCCAAAGGGGATCCTTCGGCTAGTACGCGCCACGGACGCTCACTGACAATCGGTTCATAAGACCGGGCGGCTTTCCAACCCTTGGCTCAACCGTTTGTCAGACGTGGCAGGCACGGAATAGCGATAAAAGCCACGCTTCGTGCCGGGCCAGGTCACAACATCGCTCAGTTTGCAAAAACTTTCGAGCCACTCAGGTGACCGGCCATAGATTCGTCGTGAGAGGATCGCAACAGTGCGGCTCTCAGACTTTTGGGCATAACCACCTTAAACGGGTCTATGGACTCGTCGTCAGTGGCTATATACTTCAGCAGAAGCCCGTCATGGTCCAGCAAAATGAATCCGCCGGGGACTCAGCGACACACGCTGTTTCAGCCCCCTAATCGCGCCCGCCGCAGAACAAGCAGCGTAACGGCGCGCCTCTCAAGACGGTTTAACGGCGCCCGCCGCAAAGCAAGCAGCGTATACAGCGCTCCGTCCCTCCGAGACTCGAAACGGATCACTTTGCTGAGCCTTCAGTAGCTCTTCGCTGCTGAAAGCGATTCCCATTCTCCCAAAATGGGGGAGTCTGGTATCGCGCCCACTCAGGACCGCAGCAACCGCCGCGTGCACGGCGTCACGGGTTCGCTCTCGGCATGGTGGCCTTCGGAAAGTTCCCCCGCTCGGCCGCTACGCAGTGCGCCGCTTACCTGGATAGCAGCCAAGGTCGTCCTCATGGGGACTCCCCCTTTCCGCCGCTGTTTCGCCCCCGACGCTTGCATGTGCTAAGGCACCGCGAGCGGCCGTCGCACCGAAATTCAGGTTCTCGGCAGACAACAGGGGGCACTAGATAGCGCGTCAGCTACCACGTAGGAGTGTATTCACCACAAAAAGGGGGTGACGACACGGGCGAGCGCCGAAGGGCGCCCGTCGATAGAGGCGGTTGCCTCTTTGTGCAAAGCGACGCGCCATCTCCAAAGGGAGCGGATAGGCGCCTCGTGTCGTCACCGCAATAGGGGGTGCCGACACGGACGGGTGCAGAAGGGTTCCCGTCAACAGAGGCAATGGCCTCCGTGTGCAACGCGGCATCCGCTAAAAGGGACAGCGGACAAAAGTCCCGCGAAGCAGCCATGTTGCGACGAGCCCGAATCGCGCAGGCGAACTGACTCGCTAAGAGCAATCAAAAGCTACTTTTGATATCGCGTTGGGCGCCAATGTGTGTACACGTATCCCGAAGGAGTACGGCCACCAGCGTGGGTCCGGTCTTAGAGAGCCGCAGGGCACGCGTTAACCGTCGCCGTGGCGGGAAACACGATACTGCTCAAGTCGCAACACTCTATTGTGGCAACACCAAACGCAGTACAGCCCGTTGCAAAAAGGCGCGGCGGGAAAGCAAGTAGGCTTATCCACGCCACGGGCACAAAGTACTACACAGGGTGCCACGAGCACGTCTCCGCGGTAAAGGTAATCCACGGAGACACCGGGACAAAGGGGCCCGGTTGCTCGAGCGAAGGCAAAGACGCTCGCGTTGGCTTCAAAGGGAGACGGGTCGGCGTAGCTAGGCCACGCACTAGGACACCGTACTGCCCTTCGGCCGTGAGTACGCAGCGGGGCAACAAAAGATGAGCGTTCGCATCGGGCGCGAGGCGCCGTCAGCGAAGTCCAACGAGCCCCGAGCGACGGGACTCGACGGACGGAAAAGAATGCGTGGCTCACCGTTTGAAGTCCCGGACTGTACTCACCGCTCCCGACGCAGCGCGCGAAAAACCTCTCGGGGGTCCCCGCGCGCGGCGCCACAGTGAACATCCGCTACCGGGTGAGGGAGTTAAACGTCACTCCGCCCTTCCCAGCGCAGCTGACAGCAAAGGAGGGCAGACATGTCGGGACATGAGAATTGCAGAAAAGGCGGGAAAGCCCGCGCAAAGGCAGCGGGCCAGCCTCAATTCCCACAGGCTACAAAAAAGCTTTTTGCACATTTTGCGAGCCAAAGCAACGACAGTTTCCCCTTGTGGAGACCGAAGTTTTCCAATAGAGGCTTTGTGGTTCTGCCACTGAATTGAAGGCCAGCAGCGGTTGGACAGAGAGCTTCTTAATGCCGTTTAGCAAAATTTTTGCTGTTATAACTCCCGCGACTTTTTTTTTTTTCTCCTGCGTAGTGAGCCTTTTCTCGAATTGGTGTCAACTTTTCATTACGCCAGTAAATACTGTATAATAGGAATACTACTTATAACGATGAAAACTGTCTTTTTCGTGGACATGTTTAACTCACTCAGGTTCACCAGGTCTTGAGACATCAGTCCCTGGGACAAGGCTGCTCGAAAGAGACCCTCCACGAACTGGTGGTACGGGAGGAAGAAGTCCAAAAGGGCCTGGTCGTACTCTGGGTCGACTCCCTGAAAAAAAAATACAGATATGTATAGTTAATGAAGACTTGTTGTTACACATGTGACTAGTCGGTGGCGCCACCTAGCCTGTGATATGAAATAAAAAGCAGTAGGGCAGATGTGGACCCTCAGTCAGTTCAAAGTAAGTGTAAAAAAAAGTTCCCCCGTTATACATACGCATTGAGCATAAAAGCATTTCAGCCATAACAAAGTCACATGTGCCACGAAAATACTTACATATACAAAAAAAAATTTGCTATAAATGATCATTTGCATCACTGTATCTATGGCAAAGCTATTGGTCATTTCCTTTGTTATAACAGATAGTTCGTTATATCCAAATTCGTTACGTCGAGGCCTGAAATCGAAAAGGTAACTACAGCTGTATGGCCATTCTGATTTTGTCATTCAGATAATCAAATGTGAAAATGCTTTCACCAGACAGCTGCTGTCCCACTTTGACCAATAAAGAGGAAGAGCAAAAGCAAGATGTGCAATTTCAATGCTTAAAGCTAGGCTTGTGCGAATAGTGAATTTCAGGGTCGAAGCAAATTCAAGTGAACAGTGATTTTGGTCGAATAATTTCGAATCCAATTCGAATAGTATGTATGACATATAAAGAAAAGGGAATGTTTATCATAACCTAACTAACCTGCACAATATTTCTTTTGAATTGAAATAGGGGCTCTAGCAAATGCCTTTTTTTGTCGTTGAAAGGAAGTCGAAACAACCTTGATTAGTAGTTTCGGTAGGATTCGAGTGATAACCTGTAAGATACATAACGTTTTAAAATTTATTATACTTATATATAATAAACCATTATAACAAGCTTAATAAAATGAAGGATTGATTTGAGGGTAACATCTTCCATCAAAGGGGCCCTGCAACACTTTTTTCAAGTATTCATGGAGCCAGTAAACATGGTTGTCGCCTCACAAATTTACCGCCGCAAAGTTTCTAGAATCAGTCCAGTACAAGCGAAGTTCCGAAAATTTGTCAATTGCTGCAATCGCATTCTCCATTCTCGATTCGTCAAAAGAGCTGGAAGCTGAGTAGGGAAGGACGGCACGGGGAAAAAAAAAACAAAAAACATTATGAACGCCTAGTGACCTTGAGCATTTTTTCTCCTTTTTCTTCGAATACGAGGCCTTTCAGTGCGATCGTGCACATACTTGTGGACAAGCAGCGACCTCACGCGGCAGTCCGATAACGACGAGCGCGCCATGCTCAAATCAGCCAATGACTGCGACCAAAGCCGTATTTTCTTTCTTGGCTGTGACAAGTGATTTTTGAGCTTGTAGTGTCATTTGCTAAGAGAAGAGAGCAATTTTTAGCTTTAAAAATTCATTGTGAATTTCAGGGCGCGTGCTGCGCTATAATACTTGCCTCGCGTGTTCTCGGTAGCCTCGACTACCGATCGGCAGCGTTTTCTGACCATGCTCAGTAAGTGTGGCAGGGCCCCTTTAAATTTGAAGGGGGGCTTCGTGGCAAAGCAAATTTCTCCTGGGTAGGTGCTTTCACGGCTTTGCACTACTGCATTGCAGTGAAACCACCTTTACAAGCAGACTAATGTACATTTATTTGTTCATTGCAAATACTTCGAAAATATTCGATAATTTAAATTCGAATCAAAGTGAATTCGAATACTCACCTATTCGTTCGGATATTCGAAGCATTCGAATATTCGCACAAGCATACTTAAAACACTAAGTTAAGAATATTGAAGCAGGCATGAAATCAACCTATCCGTAACTTCTTTCCTAAGCGGATGCCAGAGTTCTGTAAAAGACATTAAACTAAAATATGTAACTTCCTGCCACAAATGAATATTGCTGTTCTGCAAGCAGCACATGATAAAATCAGCAAACCTGAAACTTTGCACCCAAATATGGATCTAGGAGTTCTGTAAGTAGTGTATGCTAAAGCCCCTAAAAGAGGACAAACTTCACCCTTTGCCGTCTGTTATTGGACCCCTCCCGACCACGTAATACGGCCGCGGCATTACATTGTTGGGAAATGCTCTTTCATGGTTTATTCATGCATGAATTTTATCACTGCATTATGGCCCATCTTTTAAAAAGGGTCAGCTTCTTTTACTTGAGCTTTTCTTTCTTTAGTTTTGGACCGGAATAGAAAGGTGGATAAAGGCTTCAGACCACAAAGGACTAATATGTATATAAATTTTAGAGATTACACAGAACTATTACAGTGAAGTCTCGATAAAACCAAACTCGAGGAACCACTAAAAATCATTCGTCATTTGGAAAGTCATTGTAGTGAAAGTTTAACAAATCAGTGCAAAATATCGTAAATGCCTGTAAATCGTAAACGTGAGTCGCCAGCCTGCGCTGTGTATACGTTCGCGCTAGCGTTAAGCTCTAATAGGTGCGAAAAAACAAACATAAAATGTTACGGAACCAGTGCACGTTTATCCGAGGAGGACAACAATCTATCCCTATGTTGGCAGCTCGGCAGAGAAATGAGGCGTGCATGCCTTGTCGTCACGCTGAGCATAGTGTTCGAGCATTAGTGAAGCATGCTCCGGTAATCTTTGGCGACTTCCTCCCATATGTCACTCGAGTAGCACTTTTCACTGTTGTTGCATTCCTTTCGTGCTGCTTCTGGAGTTCACCTTTAACGTTCAATCGCCAATCAAAAGTCTGGAAACCAGCCTTTTAGCAAGTGCACAGGTAAAGCTGCCTGATGAAAAGAAAAGCAATGGGGCAAAGCCCAACGCCAAAAACAAGTACTTGGCGATGGTGATGGCGAAAGGGATATCGCACATTTAAACAGGGCGGGCACAGAGAAATACATGGGAGTACTGATAATGATGATAGCAGCAGGTACGGAGCTGGACATTATTTCCACAGCCGCAAGTAACGTTTTAAAATTGCTATCTGTTATTTCCAAGTGTTCTGAAAATACCAGGGGGAAAAAAATTCGATATGTTATTGTGAAACATTCAGTATTCTGAAATTCATAGCAGTGAAATATTTTTACATTAGACAAATGGACATTTAGTGCGGAATTTTCGAAAAAGCCGTAAGTCTGAAGAAATATTTATTATGAGGTTTACTATGATAACTGTACATGATTTTGATTTAGAAGAACTTCACAAAAGCACTACTCTTAAATGAACTGCACATTTCAGAGCGAAACAGGACGCATCAATTTTGTGCACTCTAGATGCAGGTGCACGGCTTCTCACCTTGGAGGCTTCCAGCTGGCTCAGATGGAGGAACATCTGCAGAATGGGACGCTGCGGCCTCGACGTCGTCTTTGTTGGATAAGTCTTCTGGCCTCTTTTGGGAAAGTATGGACCCATGTTCACTGCGATTCAAAGCGAGGCATTGTACAAACAATGTCCTCGTCAAAGAAAACATGAAAGCACTGCACTCACTAAAAATTCGCTAAGCATTTCGTGAATGTGTACAAGACAGTAGAACCTCGTTAACTGTTCATTTGTGCAATTTTTCAGTACCGAGATTTGCGATATTATCATCAAGGGAAACTACGCGGTGAGTTGAGAGAATTTGGATTCTACGTTTTTCGAGGGTGCGCATTTCTTTCCTGTGCTTTTTTTTCATCAAAAACGCACGAAAAGCGTTCTACTGTACTGATAAGTAGTAACAAATGCAAGCAGAAAATAAAAACATGGTACCCAGGCATCCTGAACTGACGCAAGTACAAGTTACAATGCCACCAGAAAAGCTGTTCACTTTTTGTAAACTACAACTGGTCAAATACACGTTGTAAGTCCACTAAACATCTGCTAAAAAAAAAAAAAAGCAATCCTAGTTGAACTGAATGACCGCCGTTTTAATGAATAAAAAGGTACTGCTACATCTGCTAGAGCGGTGGTTCTTTGCCATGGAAGTTTCAGGAACACCTTGTATGCTGGTGGAGCTAATCGGGGAACTGATGCACAAGGAGACAGCAAGACAGATCACAAATTACGCTCATACCACTTCATAACGAAGTTGCATCTTACATGAAAATACATTGATTATGTAGGAAAATTCATTATAAAGGTTAACTGCGAGAGTATTCTCCATTTACTTTTGTTATAACCGATATTTTGTTATATCTGGGTTTGTTAAATCGAAGTTAGGGTGTAACACAACATGCAGCGCGAAATAGGTGCCTTTTAGTTTTGCTGGCAAGGAATGGTCAACCAAAAGTGACTTATCAACTTGATCTCAGCAACTTATCAATAAATTATGCGGTCTGCACCTGCATTTTGATCTGTTTGGGGCCTTGTTTTCTCTTCAAATATGCAAGCCTTGAAAAGGAATGCTGGCATGCATGTGAAGCGAAAAATTGCAACAAAACTTTGCAACTGTAAAATGGAGAAGCAACAAAAGTCAGCTCCACCACAATTCAAATATGTTATACAGCGAAGCATACCGAAAATGCAAAATGTTCTTGTCATGGGACATTATGTGTTTTCACGAAACGTTTTTTTTTTTTTTTTTCAGCAAGTATTTCATGAACACCCATCTGAGAACCACTGCACTAGAGTGTCCTCTGAAGTGGCAACACAAGCACTGCCACCAACAATTTTTTTCAAGATTTGATGAAAACAGACGAGATCTTACTCAGACCGTTGTTCTCGAGGAAGCTGCTGTGACAGCTGGCCAGCAGCGGCACAATGGGACCCACCGTCTCTCGAGGAAGCAAGCTCACCAACTCCTTGAGCACTTCTGCAGCGAGTCAAGGAAGGAAAAAGAAAGTAAACAGCTGTTAGAACTGTGCTCACAAGAGTAACAATACATCCCAGAGGACAGGATACCATGCCTGTAACTACACTGAAACCTTGGCATAACGAACCTGAATATAACGAAATATTGGCTATAACGGATCAAATGAAAATAGTCTTGCAATAGATAGTGTTAGGAATAATTTTTATAACAAATTTTCAGAATAAATGAACTTATCTTTTTGTAAGGTGCAACTTTGTTATAATGAGGTTTGCGTGCAGTTATATAGTAGTCGGTTACACCCCACAAAAATATGTAAGCTAGGCCCACAGCACCGTGGCGCACCTGCACTTCACCCGTGAAAGACAATTATGCTAACAGGTTTCTGCTCGAACTGTATGTTTTCTTAGCTAAAGTAAATACTATTAAAAGGTTCGTCCTTACTACCTAAAACATCGTTTTCGGCACCGGGCTAAAGGAATGGAACCGACTGCTACTCCAGATGTGCAGACTCACCGAGACAGAGAAGGCGCACTTGCGGAGGCACGTAGCTGTTGAGCAGCGTCAGCAGCCGCCGAAGTCCATCGCCCAACTGCGGCCAGGACCGCAGGGTTGCCAGTGGCTCTGCAGCGTTGGCCGAAGCACACGTACGCAACAGCTCCAGCACTAGGGACAGCAAGTCTGCCAAGTCACCCGTCACGTGACACGCCGTTGCCTCGTGGTACATTACGTGCAGCGTGTGCAGGGCCTGCAGGTGTTAGTAATCAAGAATCAGGACAACAGGAACAATAGAGGAGATATGAATGAAGCAGGCTTGAATGAGAAAAAAAACGCCAGGGCTGCACGCAGCACAGTCACAGCAAAAACTGGAATGGTGGGCTTTCCATAGCTTTTTTGAAACGCTCTTGAGGTAACTGCTAAAGAACACTTGCGGGATACCCACTACACCATAAATCATAATTTTTGTGTAGCAGGAAAGCATTCACCATTTCATTCTTTGTCCTTTTTCGGAAAAGCGTGGCAAATTCAGAAAACCCAAGTTTTGACGACTGAAGTTGAAGTGTGTTTGTTATGCAAGTGCGTTCAATAAGTGAGTAAATACGGTGCCACTACTACTAATACTAGGTACTGCTACTATTACTAATACTACTGCACTCAAACCTCATTATAACAAAGTCACATGTGCCACGAAAATACTTACATATACAAAAAAAAATTTGCTATAAATGATCATTTGCATCACTGTATCTATGGCAAAGCTATTGGTCATTTCCTTTGTTATAACAGATAGTTCGTTATATCTAAATTCGTTACGTCGAGGTTTGATATACTAGGGCACTGAAGAAGATCAGTGCCAACCTGGAAGAGGACAGGCAGTCCTCCAGCCGCCAGGGCCAGTAAGCGATCCTGCGGAGTGGAGATGAGGATGCGCAGCGCCGCCACCAGGGTGGCCCAGCAGACGCGAGGGTCGAGGCTCAGGTAGAGTGCCAGGGTGGTGCGCTTGAACAGCGCCACCTCACGCTGCTCCTGCTCGCTTGCACCCCTCGGCAGAGCTACAAACAGCTCCATGAGCTTCAGCAACTCACCCACCGCCTGCGAGAGAGAGAGCAAGCAGGTGAGAATGCTTAGGGCTAGTCCACACCATAGGATGGCAGAAACATGCGCAACTCACTCAAGAAATATATCTTATACCTGTGTCACACGGGCACGCAAAGAGTCTTTTAAGTAAACGGTCTTTTTACGAAGTTGAAAGACTTTTAACAAAAAGGTGTTGCGGCGCAGACACACGGCAGCAACGATCTCCTTTTAGTGTTTTCGTTCGAAGACGCTAGCGAAAGCATGGCGCTAGCAGTTAAACGAGAAGCAATGAAAACTAAACGATGTATCACGATGTACAAATTAAAGACTTGTTGCACTGCTCGTTTCTTCAAATAAATGAATAAGAGATGAAGAAACACCAATGTGAAAGTTTGTTGCACTAGTTAAGGAAGCATTCCCATAACTAGCGACGTGCACAAGTCCGTCTGGCACCACTGAGCTTTTATTTACCGTATTTGTTTTTCGCTGCTCTCGACTGCTCTCGACACGTTATGGGCGACCGTACGGAAGAAAAAGCGAGGATCGCAAGCCTCACGGCCTGCCTTCTTGCGTTGGAAAGCGAGGCAGACGCTGCAAAAGCCGCCAAGGAGAGGATCAAGCAGCAACTGCTGTTCAGCAATTCCTTGCTGTGCGCACTGGAGCTGTCGGAGAAGGCCTGCGATCGATCGATCTGGGCCTTCAGACGAAATGTACTGTACCTCACCTCTGTGAGCAGAACTTCAAGCAATCTTTTCGAGTGTACCCGTCCACCTTTTGTTTCATTGTCGAGAGCTTGCGCAGTGAGCTCACAGTGCACCAGCATGCGTGAAACAAACCATCACTCCTGAAAAGCGAGTCGGCATTGCCCTATACAAGCTTGACCACTTGAATGACGGGCAAACACACGACTGCCACGCTTTCCTCGCTTGTGCAAAATGGCGCGGCGCGAGACCGAGCGTCACCACGTGATATTGCCGACGCGTTGTAGCTGCTTACGAGAGTAGAAAAGGAAATAACCATTAAAAGAGTTCATTACACCTTCTGCAGGATATGAAATTTGTTTTTACAAAAAGTTTTCGTGACAGAAAAATAAGCATTCGCTCTTTTTTTTTCCCACCACTTGACAATTGCTGGCGCCTACTAGTTTCGAGGCTACTCATTCGGAGCCGTAAAAGAGATTGACGAACTCCGTTTACGAAAAAGACCGCTTCTGAAAAGGAGTTAGCTCTGTGCCATGTGTCTGCTGTCAGGAACTCCTTTTCGGAAAACGACCGCTTACTTAAAGGACTTTTAAGTGCCCGTGTGACAGGGGTATTACACTTGGAACTTGCTTGGACTCGGACGCATCAAAATTTTTTTCAACCCGACTCACTTGAACTCAAACTCACCAAAATATTACCCACCCGAACTCACTCAGACTCACGGCTCGATTAGAGTCCGAGTGAGCCGACTCGAGAGTGAGTTCACCGACCTATTGTCCACACATCTTCAGACAAAGGTTTCATCTCGCAGCACAGTACACTGAACTCTCTGGGGATAATTTAAAGGGGCCCTGAAAAACTTTTTCAAGTAGCCATAGAATGAATTCACTAGAAGAGCTTATTGCCTCACGAGTTCAACGTAACAAAAAAATTTAAGAATCCGTCCAGTGCAAGTGGAGTTACAAAAATTTGTCGCATGCTGCAATTGCATTCTCTCTTCTCTCGTCCCCAAGAAAGCGCTGGAAGCTAAGCAGGGAGGGCCACAGAAAACGTCACGCGTGCTTTGCAACCCTGAGCACTTTTATTTTCCTTCGAATCCACAACTTTTTCAGCGTGATCGCGCGTGCGCGCGTGAACAAGTAGCGGCCTTTTGCAGCGATCTCTGTAATGAGCGAGCGTGCCATGTTCAAATCAGCCAATGGCTGATAGATTGGTCATGGACATGTGATTATTGGGCATACAACATGATTTGTCGAGAGAAGAGAAAGCAATTTTTAGCTGACTTCGATAATTTATTGTGAATTCCAGGCCGCGTGCTGTGCTATATTATTTGGCTCGCGTGTTGTCGGGAACCTTTACTATTGATCGGCAGAGTTTTCTGACCATGCTAAAAAAGTGTTGCAGTGCCCCTTTAAGAGACACAGGGAAATGGTTTGTTCAAGTTCACTAAACTGAACATTCACTAGAATACAGAACAGCACAGCACAGTGCACAAGCAGACCTCAAAATACTGTAGCAAGAAAAAAGTTACTGCAAGATCTGCCATTGATGTGATATGCATGCCATTGCAAGAACTGACCAAGCTGTGGTCCTTTCTGTCTAGTGAAAGCTTGATGGCATAGCTAAGTGCAGTAACTTATTAAAGCCTCTGTGACAGTGCAGTTGTTGGTTTTCAGATGGGAAGCGCACAATCACTACTCTACGTTTACATCTCGACCAAGCGTATTATTACTAAATCAATACAAAAAAGGAAAAATCTGGGGTAAAAAAGAAATCGGTGCTAGTATATCACTGATTACGCTACATTGCGTTCTTCCACAGGACCACTTCATTCAGATTTTGGTTTAGTTTATGGGGATTGACATCCCAAAGTGACTCTGGTTATAGTGGAGACGCCGTAGTGGAGAGTTCGGCATAATTTTGACCACCTAAGGTTCTTTTAACACGCACCTATATCGCCCAGTACATGGCCCTTTACCATTCTGCCGGCGTCAAACTACTGTAATTAGGACTGAATTCTCGCCTTCAGGTCACTTACCACAAAGTCAATTTCAGCATTTTGGCCCAGTGGTCTGCAGCTTCTGAGCCATTGGACCAGTGTGTCCTTTTAAAAATAAGGTGACATCACCTCGTCACTAGCTCCACAAGTGACAACATGCTGCTTTAGCTATGCTCTATCCACAAGGATGTGCTATATGGTAGACTCCCAGACATGTGCCTCTATTTTGATTGGTTTCATTCCGATCTCCTGAATTTCGAACTCCTGCCCAGCTCTCCTTTTAAGACTCCCGTTAAATGGAACACATTTTACCCGTCCTGTCAGGTTCCGCCTGATGAGCGTCTGCTGCACCGTTGTAGCAGTGGCATTGCACTTACCGCTGTATACAGGGTGGTGTATGGGGTGATGTTCTTGAAAGCCCACTGGACGTTCTGATGTGCAGCCAACTGCCGGGCAAAGGCCCGCGACTGCTGGCAACAGAGGCGCAGCAGGCCATAGTAAGCTGGCAACATGCATCGATTGAACACAACTACGTCTTGGTCGTCGTGGTCAGCCCTGTTGGAACACCACCGGTGGAAAAAAAAAAAAAAAAAAAACAACGATGAGACTGTCTTCTCGTCTGTTCATTCATTAAAAATTTGATTTGCCTCAGTGCAAATAAAGGTATGAACAGACACACGAAGTACTGACAATCAAACAATGTCCTTGATGGTCAAACCATTAGTCGATAGTATGCACTGAGTCTGCCGTTGCCTCTCTGTCCTGTCCTTTGCGCTCTAATAAATTTTTCATACATGTGCCAAATCATGGGCTGGTGCACAGTTTTCTAAAAAGAGGAAGTGGTAGCTAGCAAAGTGAGTGAGGTTTCACATCTCCCTTCTCCCCCCCCCCCCCCCTGCCAAATACCTAAAACTGAGGCTTTGGAACTACACTCAAACATCGATTTAACAAATTCAGACATACCGAATTATCAGTTCTAATGAAGCAAGTGAAGAAAGCCTTCTCATAGATGCAGTGCTACGAATAATAACTTATACCAATCTTTCAAGTATTACGAAGTATTTTCATGGCAGAAGCGACGTTGTTACGATGCGGTTTGAGTGTAGTACCCAGAGCAGCGAAGATAAGGTTGTACCCCTGCCCTAACCCCAACCCTGTGTGCACACATATGTACCAACTAGCCCAAATGAGCAGGTACTTGCACTTCATACAACTGGGCAACCACGTATCAGCGCCACAGACAATAGGGAAAACTACAGAAAGTATGAATACTATCAACAGAAGGATCCATTATAATTCTTTCCTTTGCTTTTTTTTTTTTTTGCAAGATAGCTGTCACAAATGGCATCTAACTTTCTGTACTTCATTAATAGAGCTGTACAATTGCCGAGTCCCCAAAAGCATCCCCCCCCCCCCCCCCAAGTGAAATTGAACACTCAGTCATGCAGCCAGGCTGCGCGTGACAATACTGAAGTTGCACGCATCTTCTCCATGCACGGATTCAGGGATATGTGGTCTTGTACCCACATTTGGAATGAACCCCTATGAATGATACACAATTTTAAACGTGACTCTCCCAGCTGTGTCTGCAAACATTGCCTGCGCTGCGAACACTTACAGGATGTAATTGAAGGCGATGTTCTTTGTGACATGAGGATTTTGAACAATTAGCTTGATGTTTTCGGGACAATCAACACAGGCCTGGTACCAGAAAAGCAGTAGCGTCTGAAAAAAAAAAAAGAGAGGGGGTTATCGGCATATGAACACTTGCCAATTAAAGTCAATAAGAAAGTAAAAAAAAAAGCACTGCTTTGAAAATAGGTAAGCAGCTCAAGCGCTAAAATGCGGTTACATTATAATAAGTGGTCACCGCTGTATCTTACACTGTCTAATGAGCAAATCCTCATTGAGGGATGGAACTTCTTTATTGCAAGGTTTGAATGTGCAAAACTAATCTTTCAGATTACTGTCCGTTCGAACATGGGTTGCCAACGCACCGGCTCAATCAGCGACTTTTTCTCTCGTCAACTTTCCTTCCCACTCCCCGCCCTTACTTAGTACAGGGTTCAGGCCTTGCAAACCAACCACCCTGCCTTTCTTCTCTCTCTCTTCATTAACTGCATGCGAACGCAATCGACATAAGCAGTCAATCTCGGAGACATTAAAACTCGCATATATCGAATTATTCGCTCTATCGAACAGTTGAGAAATCCCTTTGAACTTTCCATGCAAAAATATGGGACCGGTGATATATCGAACTCCCGCACAGCGAGAAATTCGCTGCAACGAATGCTGCGCTGCGCGGAAGTGCAGAAAGGACATTTTTCTTAGCAAATATTGATCAATTTTTGGCTGCGTTCTTACAAGTTTCTATCCCTTTGAGCGTGCAGGGGACGAAAAGGCAGAATAATTCTATCGCGCCGATCTGGCTAACTGCGCAGCGCTTGCGTGTGCATCAGTATGTTCGATGCATGACCTACAGGTCTTAATGCGTGGGCATTGCGTTTTTCAAAAAGACTGATTGCCAAGGACACCAAAGTGAGAATGCAAAGTGATCTGGCGACCTAGTTGCAACGTTCACATTTCCTTTCTGGTTAGCGCAAAATAGCATGCAAGCCTGAAAAGCATGGCCTTCGAAATGTGCAACCACGAGATGTTTTTTTTTTGTTTTTAAAACGTATGTCTAAAAGGCTACACTTTTTGACCACCGTTGCTGAGTGTCTACTCCGAGAAATCAGAATGAGCCCAGAGAATAATGCTCGAACCCGTACAAATGATAAGGGACGGGAGAAACGAAACTTCGTCGTTATTCCTTATATCCACGGCGTCACCCACAACCTCAAAAAGTGGCCAGCAGGTGCGACGTAAACCTAGTTTTTTCTGCCCCAGAAAAACTGGCAAGGTTGTGCAGGGCCCTGAATCCTGGTTCCAGGGGTGAGTGAGGCTGCAAAATCAAGCATCGGAAGAAGTACGTTCCATGCATTGAAGGGGTGGCATACTCTCTACCCCTGTCCTGCAGCAAGTGGTACATCGGCCAAACAGGCAGGTGTTTAAATGAGCGGCTGAAAGAGCACGCTCACAACGTCTCCTCTACAGTTTCGGGCCACCTCGGCATTCATTGCCGAGACTGCGGTTGTGTCCCCGATTTTCAGCTTTGTACCGTCATTAGGCGTCATCGGGACCAGATGATACGTGAAATTTATGAGACTGCAGAGATAGAAAGGCTGGGCAGTGCATGTGTCAGCAGGCCTTCGATTGCGCTATCACAAAAAGAAATAGATTTTCTTCAGAACGTTAGCACATGTGTTGTTCATGGTGCGTTGTGGCGATGATTACGTAGTTGTTAGGTGGATTCTGTTTTCTTTGTTTTGTATATTTTTCTTTTTTTGTCAGGCACTGCCTAAGTATGTATTGTGCGGTTCTAGCAAATAAATCTTGTTGCAAGTCAGTGCCGCTGTCTGTCTCCTTCTTTCTCTGGTCCCTCGTTATTGGCGCTGTTTTTTATGTGAATCATGTCGTACCAACTCGTCCAAGCAACTATGTTAGCTACTTTTTCTAGCTTTTCGCATGAAAGCAGCTGAAAGCGGCGGCTGCCAGCTGCAATCCCACAAGTGACATCCATATCACCAATATGCTGATGATGGGAACTCGGCGTTGTCTTTTGCACCTTGTGGACTTGTGTACTCACCTCACTCCTGATAAATTCTTATTCGGGCTTCAAACTGAGCATTTACTCACATGTAGCGATAAAAATTGTGACGGAGGCTAGGAGCAACGTCAAGCAAAGCACCGTCGTAAACTTTCCAGGCGACGACTTCGTGTGCATCATGACCGCTGAGAAAATGGCGTACGGTGCCTCAGTGAATTTTGCGACTTATCAGCGTTTATGGGCACCACCTCGAACAGTGAGTGACTTCATCTGTGCAGATGACGACATAGCTGTTTCTAATTGTATCAATGCTGAGATCATAGCTGCCGTTGCCACGGAATTGTAGACGTGCAGTTATGAAAATGCCGACACCTTCGCTGCCACCACTAACCAACCTTTTGTCACACTACAAAGCTTGCATCAGCGTTTGCGTCAATCAATGCTGTTGGGGCCGAAGAAGCTAAATTCGCTTATTTGAAAAGCTTCAATGAAATTGAGGATGACTGAAACTTGAAAGCACGCAAAAAGCAAGACAAGTCTACGGATTATTTTCATGCAAAATCAAGTTCGGTAACTTGCAGTTCCCACCTTGTTCTTCATTATACTATAAGCGAATTGTTATGTTAGCGCTCGCAACGATTTTCTAAGCCCGAAATGCTTTAATTGAGGCTTTATATATGTATGTTTTGCATTTCGAATTAACGATATATCAAACTATACTGCAATTCCCTGCAAGTTCGATATATCCAGGATCAACTGTATCTACAAGTAAAAGTATGACTGTTGAGGTCTAAAAACTTCGCTAGCACTCTAATAGAGGTATTCTTGAGGTTGCTGCGGCCACAAGAAACAACAAGCGCAAACATCCGCCAGCTTTCTTTTATTGTATGCTAATTTTCCATGTTTTCTAGCGATACAATTTCGAGTGATACGAATATATGAGATGATGCTGCAACACTCACATCACTGAGGTTTTACCGCATAAAGGTTCACAACATTCCTCAGCCAGTATGAGTTGACATTCTCTGGTTTCCTTAATAATTTAGTCTTATGAAATGTTTTTAAACCTTCTCACCTGCTTATTATGATGAACAGGAATAGCTGGTTCCGACAGGCCAGGCTGGAATAAGCTCCAGAGGTCAATAAAAAATGGGCTGAACTGAAATCAAAAGGAAAAAAACGTAAACTTCACCTGCAAACACTCTACATTTATTTCTAGTACAGATGTATTAATGTTGGTCATGATTAGCAAGACAAGTCTGTCAGCTGACAAAACACACTCATGCCTCATTGAAACATTCATTAATTAAGGAGGAAGGTGCTTTTTTTTAACTTAATTAAGATCTCCTTTACGGTTATGAAAGTATACAGTCTTGCAGTTTATTTTGCAGATTCCAAATTTGCAATTACCTTTAAAATATGCCAATCAGTTTCACAGTCAGCTAAAAGAAATTTAGCATTGTTTCCAGGAACAATAAAGCAAAAACCATTCATAAAGTATCCATTAACTTGGGCAACTTGCTCTACAGTGAACATCTACAGCTGACCTCCTCCAGGCTTGAAATCCTGACAGCCTTGAAGAAATGCAAATTCATCTCATTAAAGGAACACAAAAGTTGAACAGTAAATCAGGTTCAACTAAAACGTAATTCTTTGAGAAGTCAATTGTATTCTATTTTGCCAAAGTAGGTTCTTCGTTGAATGATAAAATGACGCACAAAGTTTTTGAATTTTCGGGCTGAAATCTTGGCGTATTGTAACGTCACGGATTTCAGACTTCTCTTTGATTTCGCCACATAACCTCGACAAAATATCACAATACTTCCATATCCCAGACACTTACCATTAATTTCTCTTGCTTTCCTACTAGACAATAGGTGAGAACGGCAAAGTAGTACATCAACTTGGCAGTGCCATGAACGGCAGGATCTGAAATAGAGTCGCGAGGAAGAACGGGTAAAAGAAGGAAGCGATTTTCCAAGAACGCCGAGTGCAGTATATTCGTACAGCATTACGGTACGAAAACAGTGGCAACAAAAGAAAAGTTTCTGGGACCTTTAACTTACCAACATACACTTTTACTTTTTTGAGCAACCGTAATAGGAACTGGTAAACCTGCACAGTAATAAAGAATATTAAAGAAGACAAATTAGAATGCTGAAAAGTGCCACGAAGCAGTTCCGTAAACTTTTATAATCTGCGCAAACGATTGTTGGAAATATTAGCCAAACTTACTTGATGCATCACAGCTAGAGCTTCAGGGCTCATCTGAAACATAGGAGGCGACAGTCAGAAATAACAATTATAAAATTACCACATCTTCAGTAACCCTTACGATTTATAAAAACTCAACACGACTACTGACGGCACAAGGACCACGTTTGTAAACAGCCTCATACGCAAAGGTGTCTGTCGAGGTCCTGCTTTGTATGCTGAATGGGTGGTATGCATCTGCTGTGAGGCCACGTGAGAGCACTTCTTTTGTTCACTTATATGCCACTGCTCACGAGCGGTTACCATTTAGCTCAATTTCACCATACTAGCAGTCGGTACCTAATTAGTATTTACCAATTAGTACCAATAATGATTGACTCTAAAGATTAGTTTGGCCAACAATGCTCAGCCACACGGATTGAAAAGGAGTGGGACCACTGCGATGTACAAAAAAAAAAAAAAATCTGCAGCCAGCACTGCTTTGCGAGCACTGTTGAAACAGCAAAGCTTATGTCTGTCCTTCATCAGCTTTATTGTAATTCTACATTTTCAATTCTTTTGTTCGTTGGAACTTACCTCCGTATTCACAAACCCTTCTTGACCTGAACTTGTCACCGCTTTCAATGCAGCAAAAACGTGTTTCGAATGCGCCGTCTTTAGGCAGTGCCAAGGCAACCCAAATGCCTGTCAAACGCACTGCCTTGAGGCGGTGCAAGTTAAGTTCAAGCCAGGGAGCGTTTCTGAATACGGGGAAAACTTCGTCCTTTTTTGCATGAACGTTGTTCCCGACTCGGCGATGACATGCTCACTGAGAAGCTCACGTCGGTCGGTTTCTTCATTGGGAGAAATGCTTGCCACCTTGAAAGCGCACACTCCTGAACATTGATACCGACACTCTACTTTACATTCCACTGCGCCTCGCCGTCACCCCATCTTGGTGCGTTTCTCGAAAGTTCCCCCCTAGACATGCTCCGCCCTCGCCTCTCTCAGCATAACGCAGCCTTGCCCTTCCTACAAAGGCACTCGCTCTCCACAATATCATGCCACATGATCAATTCCATGCCGACCACGCATATAAAAGCCTCGACTAAGGACAGAGTCGCTGTTAAAAGAATGTTTCTGTCTTTAAAAGCTGCCGCTCATGAGAAACCCCCCTTATAATCCAGTCCATTCCTCATCCAAACCGGCTGGCTGAACACCATAGGTAATTGCCACGATCATAGGCTGCACAGCGAATGAACTGCATGGGCCAACTGTAGTACAAGCACATGAGACGACAGAACTTTCTGGTGAATTGTAAGCAAACACGTTTAACGCATAATGTGTCAAAGCACGGACTCACAAAGGTACATACAGGTAGCTCTTTGTGAGGAGCCAACCCGTTCCTTCCCGAACGGAAGGCCTGGCGGAATTGGGAGCTTGGCACTAGGGAAACCAGCAACAAGGCTGCCACTGCAAAAGTAAGCGAGGTGCACGTCAATAAACAGCTCCCGGATATTTACCTTTCATATGCGCACAAGCCAACAATACAGGCCACTGACTTCGTAGCAGCCAACTTAGAAAAACCTGTTCTCTTTGGCTGCGTAAGTTGGGAGAGGTCTGCTGTTTTTGGGAGACATCTACTGTCATTGCTGTGGCTATTTATCAACGAAGCTAGCTTTTGCTCAGCCTCTTCTCAGTCCGACGACAGACTATTACACACACTCAACCATTACCGAGACGAGATCCAATAGCCTGTTTTAGGTGTGAAGCACCATTTACCCTATGGATGTCGGCGTCTCTCATCGCCGCAGCTCGTCACATCACAGTATTTTCTGCTGTTGCCCATCACAGCAAAGCAAGTGCCAAATAAGATGAAACATTAGCTATGAAAAATCTCTGTTTCTGCAACAGACGCTGTCTCCAATGCAGTCGGTAGCAATGCGAGGACACTTCCCTCAGTCCTCACACTGCTACAAACCGCATCGCAGACAGCAGTGACGGCAATTTCCGGTGCTTTCCATAGCACGCGTCAATAGCAATGAGAGGAAACGCGTTCCTATAGGAAGCACCGGTGCTTTGCACCTTCCCAGATTTTCCATTAGTGGAGCACTCTTTTATACTGTTAGGCATAACAAAATATGCCACTGCTATTCGAAAAGGGTATAATTTTTATCTAGCATATAGGGTCACAATGTGCGGTGTTAGTGATGTGAATGCTGGACGGTCAGTAATCATAATAATATAATAATAATATTTGGGGTTCGTGGGGTCTCGAAATGAGGCAACATGCTTTTGGAGCTAACGGAGACAGCAGACGCAGTCGAACCCAAGCCAACGACACACATTTAATTAACTACTTTTAGATTGATGATATCGCAAACCAAATTAATACATTAGTTGCGATCAACACGCTAAAACAACCTTACCCAAAACCAAAAATGCAGTCCCGCGACTTTTGGTTTAGCACCCAAGTGTCTTGACCACTAAACCACCGCAGCAAAGCACTCAAACCTAGGCATATTGAATAAATCGAATATACCACCCTTTCAGAAACCTGCATAAGAGTACACCACTGCACTGGGCCAATATTGAACTCGCATTGAACTAAACGCATCTACGTACCATTGCGCACCCTCTGCAGGCTATGGGCAATGAGGAACTTCTCCACCCACACGTCCATGCTCTGGAGGACCCACGAGTGTGCCAGCTTGTTCCGAGGCACTTGAATTGTCAACCACTCGAGGCACTGCAGGGGGCAGTACTCAGACACCTGGGGAAGGAGGAGTGATAAATTGAGCAACCATGCAGGCACACAATGACCGTATAAGCAGACGTCCTAACAAGGTAGTTAGTATTGAAGTGAATTCAATTAGTAGCAAGGTTCGAACGGTAGAAGGGTTCACTGTGGCCAAGGAGCAGACAGGCGGACGCTTACCTCCCAGACACGCTGTAGGACAAGCGAAGTGAAGGGTGGCATGCCTGGCGACCCTCCACCAAATTCCACCAGCATTGACAGCAGCTTGAAGAAAGGTCCGCTTGCCTGCAGTGTAAGGCAGGTCAGGACAAAGTATCGCAACATGTCACGACAGACTAAAGTTCCGGCTGGCATCAGAGCACAGGCAGTGCTGGCAATAACGTAGTGCGAGGAGATTTACATAGAATACTATTGCCCATTCACAACAAGGAGAAAAGTGGAAGTGGTGATATAATAAAAACTGCCAAAAAAATTCACAGCTGTCATGCTTCCCCATTTATATTTTTCAACTTCTGACTTTATGTCAACCAATATGTTCACAACATTCATCCATTATATTTATAGGCACTAAGTCATTTCTCGCATTACCCATTGTAGAACGTAACATTCCGCTGCGGTGACATGGAACAGAACAGTCGAACCTCGAGAAAAAGATCGACCTCTTCACTGGGCAAAGCACAATGTGGAAGTCGGCCCAGAAAGTCGATCAACGAATTAAACGTGTCAGCTATTTAGAGGGAAACCCCGTTAATACGTACCTGCCGGGGAAAGTGGTGTAGCTACGCACTAAGCGTACTACGCCTTAACCACCAGATACAAATTTGCATCTCCTGACATACGCTCTAAAAGCGTGCAGTAGGCTTAAAGTAGCATTACACCACACGTGCACGCTTGATCAGATAGCCGGGGATTAGCTCTGTGATAAGGCTTTTCGTCAGTGATAAGCGATACTGATTCTTTTGTCAGGGGTCCCGCCCTCGCTTTCGTTTTTTTGCTATGAGTACCCGCAAAGTCATTGCCGCAAACACGCAGATGTCAGAATAACTGATCGGCTGATCTCTGCACTTATCAACATGACGGAAAAATGTTCGCGGCACATTGTGGCGTCTGCAAATTCAGCCGTGCAGTAAAATGTTCTGGCGCGAAATTCTATCGTGTTATACAGTTAGTACACATTAACCGGTAAACATAAGATAAACACAACAGTTTCAGCGGTTCACGACTTCATTAGTCTCTATGAGAGTCGATCCGGGATTCGACGCGACATTTTAACCGTTACTGCACTTGAAGCGGGTACGTACTAACGAGGTTTCCCTGTATATATACATAATAAAACACTTTCATATAATCAGTGGTTTTTGAATATGGTATTTCAGAATGTAGTGTTGCTTACATCACTGTTCCGATATATGAAGCTGCGTCTTACGATAATGCCAAGGTTCATTAGCCAGCAAGAACGACCAAGAGCATTAAAGGAGCCATAGCTTATTCAGGCAAATTAGCCCCAAGTTGGCAAAAGACAATGAATGCAATGACTAGCACAAAAAATACTTATTCACTTACCTCCGGCTGTTTGGTGACCGCAGAGAAGATCATGTTGACAATCTGGTCGAATGAGAAAAGAAAAGCAAATGGAATGAATTGGCAAGAAGAGGTTGAACACAAGAACTATGAAATGAAGAATACTCGGTCTCACATGAGGAGCGAGGGACTCGTTCCACCGACACAGACTCAGGATCAAGTTGCAAGTCTGACGGAGGCAGATGTTGTCCCGTATTTGGTGGTAGAGAAATGGAAAGCCCTGCAGGGGGTTGCAACGTGTTTTGAGTCACACACGCTCTAACGGGAGGAATGAAGGGGAAGGGGGGGGGGGGAAGAGGCAGCAGAACCTTTGCACCTCAGGAGTATTGTTTAAACAGTTCACAATTCTATTGTCCCAAGCATTATGTTGTCATAGATCTAAAAGCCATGCATCCAGGAGGTAAAAAGAAGTGATGCAGGGCTTTGGTTTATGTGTTTCACTGGCTTCAGTCAAACAAGAGATAAAATTCAGCGAGTGAGCTGCACACTTTTTTCTGTATTCTAAACGCATGCCCCTGGGATCTGTAACAACATAGCCCTCAAGACAATGCACTCATGAACATCAAGTGTCACAAATCTCCGAGGCATACGTTTGCGGAAAGAAGCAACGTGAGGCTCTGGTTATTATTATTATTTTCTTTTTTCACTGGCCTCGGTCAAATAATGGGTAACATTTGGTGAGTGGGCCGCATGTCATTTTTCGTCTCCTAAAACGTTGCGCCTGAGACAATGAACTCATGAACACTCAAATGTTGTCACAGATCGTAAGGGGGAAGGCGTTAGGAGAAGCGAAGGAGTTATGCAAGGCTCTGCTTCATTTGCTTCACTGGCCCCAGTCAAAAAAACAAATAACATTTGCCTGCCCTAACTAAGCAGGCTTCAGAATTACCCTTCAGGTTTGAAGTGGAAACACTCCATGGCAAGGAACTGGAGCTGTAAATATCCGAGACAAATTTCATAGCCACACATGGTGCATGAAGTAGACAGAAGTATGGAAACACCGTCTCTTCAAACAGAGTTTAGGGCGGCCACTAGCGACTGTTGGCTGATGTGAGCTGGCGAGCTCTCGTAAAAAGATGCCACTGGCATCACAGGCGACATCAAGCACGGATGGGAAAAGTAATACTACTTGGGCAGTACCTCTATTCATACTGGAGCTCTGAAAAAATTATTTCAGGAATACATTTCTGGGACGCACTCTACTCTATCCACAGCACACGTGACACGTTAATCAAAGGCGGTTCATGCCATTGTTTCATATTGTCACGTCACTCCAGGGGGTGACGACCCACTACTAGAAGTAGGTGGCAATATGAACTGGCAGACCACAGACTAGAATCTAAAATGATACGGTGCCAAAAGAATGTACTGGAACCCCATGCATTCTGTACAAAGTAACAACAGCAAGAAGAAAAAGGGGGCAGAGCTAGTGTAAGAGTAACAGGAGACCAAAGACAAAGGAGAAACAGAAGACAAGTGCCTTTCTTATTCCTCATCCTCTTCTGTACTGCTGACACAAGTAAAGGATTAGCACAAAGAAAACAGTGCACACAGAACAAGAATGACAGCAAAGATGACATCACATCGTCCACACAAGCATTAGTACTTATGTGGATTGGTACAAACCAGACCAATCACAGTGCTTACAAAAATTGCGATTCCTTTTGAGTGCTATAACCTCTTTATTAACAAGGTACACATTGAACATGACAGACAAAAGCGTCCACTTCAAACTGAATTTTTATTATTTGGACACATACTTATAGGCTTGTTCGTACATTCGAATGCTTTGAATATTCGAACACATAATGCAGTATTAGAATTTGCTTCGAATCAAACTTAAAGTATTGAAAATTTCAAATTATTCGAAATGAATGAATAGGTGCATACTAGTCCGTGCTTTACATCATGCAAAAGTGGTTTCACTGCAGTAGTGCGGTGCTAAGCCGTGAAAGCACCTATTCAAGAGAAATCCGCACTGCCGCCAAGCCCCACTTCAAGGTTAAATGGGGATATCACCCTCATATCGATTCCTTTTTAACGTTGAAAAGCTTATTATACTGACTTATATTTTCTAAGTACAAGAAATTTTAAAAAGTAACATATCTTACAGGCTATCAATTTAATTCTACTGAAAGTCAAATTCTGCTGCTATTTCCCCTTTCTTTGATGAAAAAAAAAAAGGCATTTGCATAGTTGTCGTTACAATTTTTAGAACATACTGCGCAGGTGACTTAGGTCATGACAAATATGCCCATTTTTCTTTATAATACGTGACATATATACTATTTCGAATTCGATTCGAAATTATTCGACCAAAACCCCTATTCGTTTCGAACCAAAAATACACTATTTGCAGAAGCCTACATATATATAGTAGTAATCATGCACCTGCACAACTCCACCTGCACAAATCCTGGCACACAAAAGTGATACCTAGAAAGCTAATTAAAATAATGTCCTTAGACTTTTGCGTTTTATTTAAATACCCACAACTGCCTTCTTTCTCAGCTCCCTTTCGCCCGCAGCTGGCTTCTGCCACCCTTTTCTTCCCAACTCAGAAGATCTACAAAGTCACACACGTGTAAGCACATTAGCCACGAATCTTTTAGCGGACCTTTCTCCTCCTGCCTGTCCACCGTCACTAATGCCGTCACTAATGAGCCGGGGAAGCATTTCACCAGGTGCTGGAAAAGCATTGGATAGAACATGGCTACTGAAAACGAGCTTTAGCCAATGAGATTGGTCGGATGGTGCTTCAATGATTGTCGGTACTTAAAAGGGACACCAGAGAGAAACAATGACTTTGTTTAGATTGACGAACTGCACTCTGAGAATGTTAATGCCATATGTTTCACTACCATGAGTTCATTATTAGAGAAGATCAAGGGTGAAGTTTCATTTTTGAATTTCTTGGCAAAATTTACAAGTGCGACATCAAAAATTTCAAAATGTATTTTCGATATTTTCACTACATTGGTTCGATGAAATTTTTTGGAACTTCGTATGCTAGGTCTATGGCACTCACAGATGACAATATACTTCATTTTCTTTGATTAGAAACTACAGAGGATCCAGTAAATCTATGACATCACGGTGATTGCTGCGGGAATCTCAAGGTGGCTTCACCCGCATTTTCTTTTGGCGCGTTTTCATACTTACCAAGCGTCGTGCCGCGATCAGAGTAGTGTTTTCGGGATTGTGAAGTTCTGCTACACTGATACGTGAAAAATCCTTTTGCTCCTTAGTGTTTCTCCAAGAAAGAAGAGAGAAAGATCCAGGGACTTTAAACTAGACAGCAGCCAATTAGGCCAAACATGCACTTTACTAAGGAAAGCACAAGTGCGAAAATGTGTTTAATACCTTTCCCCCCGTGAGGGAGTTGTAATCCGACTGGGACAGCTGTAGCCGGTGGTCCTCGGCACGAGACTTCTCCACCAGCAGCAGCACCAGGCTGACCATCTTGTCCAGCGAGGCCGGCCGGGACTTGGACACGGGCACACCTCCTTCCTCTTCCTCCTCCTCGTCCTCTTCCTCAGACACCATCTCGACCTGAGTGACAGTGGCAGAGCACACGCTTCAAGCATGCATGGAAAAAACAAACGCTACAAGTATGGTGCAAGCGCCACAACTGCGCCGGCGCCCTTCGTTGTTTCATTTATTTTCACCAGTGTGGGGGCTCCAATATTTGCAGCAAATTGAGGTGGCTACCATTCCCGTAGGCAGAGGGACGGGTTCAGTGCTTCATCAAACTCTTCCCCTCGCAGCACATTCTACATTTTGTACGTATAGGTTAAACAACGGTTGGGGAAGTCTGAGCTGCACAGATGGTACAGAAAAAGGCTTACGGAAAGCGTGGAAAACAGGACAAAAATGGGTAAACATAAACTGTTAGTTTGCGCCTGCCCATTTTTGTCGTGTTTACTGTGCTTTCCACGAGTACCGCCTGTGCCGCCTGTACCGCCTGTACCGCCTATGCAACGCAGTTCGACACGTACAAATCTACCGAAATGATAGCTTTTCTTTTGTTTTTGTTGTGTTTATTCGCTCGTCTATCATTGAGCCAATGATCACAAAACTAACAACTGAGTCTTCAAGGAATGCCATAAAAACCAGAATATAGGTCAGACTGGAATACAGGTCTGAATACAGACCCTCTGCCTTTGACTTTCCGAGAAAAAAAAAAATTTAGAAATTGCAAAGTATTGCAGCGCACGCTTACCTTGGTAAATACCCGACACAACCAGCTGCACTGTGGTGACATTTCTTTTTATTTGGACACAAACCTTATGCAGCTAAACGCCAGAAGGCCAAAAAGTGCTGTCACTCAGGCTCGTCCAAACTTGAGTTTGACGACGTCTGTTTTTCACTCGTAACGTCCCAGAGTGCACCGTCCTTCATTCCATCCAATTCGTTACTGATGCAGCATTTGAGGAAAGATGAAAGTACCCTGCCTGTGTGCAACGCCCTTAAATTGTGCCTTTGTGAGCCCAGAGTTGCACACTATATTGAGAGCTTTCAGATGGATGCACTCCGCTCTTACGGGTAGGGACCTTGCATGCAGCTCCCATACAAATTCGGCGAGTAGCGTTTTCAGTTATGGGTGCACTGCAGTTCGATAACTTTTTTCTCAAAGCCTATCGTAAACTGCCATCGACTGCCACTCATTTCTGAAGGAAATAGAAAAGAGAAAACAACAGACTGACAGCAAATAACGGAGGCAGAATGATGTTGCTAGAACACTGTAGGCCTGCCTAGTTTTGCCCAACGGCACCGCTGCTGATGCTCACGATGGCAATGGAGGCTTTCGACTTCAGCTGCCTATTGTTGCGAGACTTCCACATTTTCTTCTGCCAAGGACCGATATATAAAACAAGAGTCGACCTTTCACTGTGTTCTTTTAAAAAATATTTTACCTATCTTCCGGTTTTTACAGTAAATTATAATTGGTCTAAAACGAATCTAGTACGCCTCTGCAGCGTCCGCTTAGGTCTACGCCTAGGTTTGCACAAAATGCTACCGGCAAAAAAAAAAAAGCGTACGCGAGGCTCGCCAAAAAACGTCTTCGCCAACGGTGCTCACATAGTCCAGCTTGTGGCCCAGATAGAAGGAGACAATTGTGGTGATGGCTTCGATGGAGAGCAGGAACTGGCACTCCTCCTCACCCATCTTGGCAAACTCCAGCAGAAAGGCAAAGTACTCTGTTAGGTGCCGCAGGTGTTGCTTGGCACCATGCTCGATCTGCGATGAAAGAACAGGATTCGATAACATGAGCATTCAGCTAGCATACCACGATCACACGCTGGAAATTAAAAAGGAAAAAATCACAGCATATCCACAAAGTGAATGATGATGAGTGGGCAAAGTTTTGGTCATTCAGTTCATTCAGTTTATGAATGACCGTTCAGGAATGGCTAAGCTTCGGTCTTCAGTTCATTTGTACGACAGCGTCCGAGCATCAGCCAACAAGGTGTTTTCACCACAAAGGTGCGTGATCTGCATGCAGCACAAAGGCACACCCATATTGAACACTTTGGGCGTGCCAAACATACAATGTCCCACTCAGCCATCGGATAGAAAAAAACTGTTTTATGAAATTACAAAAGAAGTGATTTTGTCTGCGCAATGCACAAAGTATGCTGCTACATTGAAAACGACCAGTTTTTTACCGGTGCATAGACCCTTCCGGCACAGTGGTCATCAGCAGTGACGACTTCCTGGGAACCTTGTTACAAGTTGTAAATTTTTTTTTTCATGTGTGAATTGTATTATTTGTGATCTTTTATCATCTCCATTAAAACTCGAAATCTAAAGCAAAGCCAACTTCTGTGCTTGAAGAAGTTAAACTTAATGTGTGGCTTCACTACAGTGCAGATTTCCCCTATATGGGTGGTTTCATGAAATAGTACCCTCACCCTGCAGTGAAATAGTACCAACTTTACAAACATTTACGTGCAGTCAAATATACATATATTTGTTTGTTTTTCAGTACTACGATGATTTAAATTTGCGTCGAAGCTCTTGAATATTTGCCCATTCCTACTCTTATGTCTTAAGAGTTGTATAGTAATCAAGAAATTAATAGAAACCAATTAAAGTGGATGAAAAATCAACTTTCCGATAACGCGATCGATGTTCAACCAACTGAGCTACAGCAGCAGTCGCGTTTTTCTAACATCCACTTTATTCGGTGTTAATGTTCTCCAATATTCTGAGAGTGCAATTCAGCACTGCTTGCAGCCATCACAACCTTTCTTAGCATCCCTGTTGGTTGGTTTCATTAGGCTGTGTCTAATAACAGGCATTAAGACATACTAGTCTGCAAAGGGCCTACAACTGAAATTATGCCGACACGATGACGAATTGTGAAGTTTTTGCCTTGCATCGTCAACTTCTAGGCTGAAACTTCAAAACAACAGTGGAGTGTACTTCGTCTCAGAGTAATTAATGCAATGATAACACAAACTACTTGACATTCTGTTAAGCATAGCACTGGCATGTTCAAATCCAGCTCCCCACCAACTCCTGAAAAATAGTTGGTTTGCATTTTATGCTTACCTTAAACCATTATGATGTCCTGATGAATTGCATTTATTAAAAAAAATCCCAGCATATCCATGGAGTGAATGATTATGAGTAGGGCGAAGTGTCCGTCAGCTCGTCCGTGCTTTCGTCAGTCCGTTCGTTGTTGCTTCCGTCCATCCGTGTGACCATCCGTGCGTCCGTCCGTCTGTCCGTGCGCGAGACCGTCTATCTGTCCGTTCATGCGTCTATCCATCTGACCGTCCGCCTTCTAGTCTGTCTGTCTGTCCGTCCGTCCGTTGTGGGGATCTGAGGCCCGCCGGCGACCATTTCGCGGGCATTCCGCCACACGGCCACACCCTTTTGTTTTTATGCTTTGCTAACGGCACGTGGCGATAGATGGCGCCACGTGCAGGCGGCACAGGTTACGTGTGCGCCGAGGGATCTGCCTCTCTCCTCCGTGGTCGGCGCCGGGTAAGCACGTGTTTTCCTTCGTCCGCGTCCCCTTTGGGAATCGCCGGACTGTAGCCTGCCTGGGGTGGCCTGCGGCACCTCGGCAGGCATGTTTACTTGAATGCTAGCTCCGGTGGCGTACGCTAAGCCCACAGCAGTGCCTAGTGCTTGAAGTAGTCGTACCACACCGAGCCGCACTTGCCGTAGGCCTACGCGTACGAAGTTTGCCCTAACACTAGCGACCAGGCCCAGTGGCCACCGTGATAGTGCGCAGCATAGCCGCCAGGGACCTTTTCCCGACCGGCGTGTCAAAGCTCGCCATTGCCAGCTGCGACGTGCTCGCAGTTGCCCCTTATTGTGAATGTCCGCGTGCGGGTGCCTTTGCTCCCCGCGTCACAGAAGTGGACGTTGTACTGTTGTTCGGGGTGCTGCCAAAGGCAATAAAGTGTTGTGTGTTTTGTATTGGAACACTGTCTGTTTGCTGTGCCGCGCTAAATGCCTTATTAGTTAAGCGCGCGAAGCGGTGCGCTACACGCGAGTAAGTGATGAAGTCGCGGCCCTGTGGCTTGCTAAGCGTGAACCCGCGATGATCATCAACTGCAGTTAGTAGCGGGGTCACCATACCGTGCACCCATCGCTGCAGTTAGTAGCGGGGTCACCATACCGTGCACCCATCTAGTGAGCGCTCCAAGTACCGCCATCTCGCATCTTGCATTCCCTGTGGCACATATCCGCTCCGCGCGTCCATTCATCCTTCCATCTGTCTTCTAGTTTGTCTGTCAGTCCGTCCATGTGTGCGTTCATCTAGTGAACACTTCAAGTACGGCCATCTCCCCTCTCGCATCTCCTGTGGCACATACCCGCTCTAGAACAGGTATGTGCCACTGGTGGCTACATACGCCGACAAGGATGAACAAAACCACACCTTAAGGAGCTTCACCCCTAAAAATAATAATGACAAGTACTAGTTCTTTGTCTTCGAATTCCCTAACAAGCAGTCACTCACTGCCTGTGTTCAAGTTTCTAGACATGCGATGTAGGCCTTTGATGTGTTATTGCAAAGGCAATATGGGCATACATAACTATCCAAAAATGTTTCTGGTGTGACCTCCAAAATGATTTACCCCTCCTTCAGTGTTTTCACACATTCTATTGAACAAAGCTTTTGACACCTAGGCAAGAGCAAATAGAAGATAAAAGACATAATTTACTCTAGCGCTTGTCAGCATTGCCAAGCATGCACACGCGACAACCTTTGAGAATTTCTATTTGCCGACACAACACACAGCATTTATTCCACTTAGAGAAAAACGCTCGACATCCCAAGAACTACAGGCCAGCAACACATTAATTAATGGATTTTAACAAAGGACACCGAGGAACGGGACTGTGCTCAAACTTGTTCAAAGACTTCTCGATACAACAGTGCCACTCACCAGTGCCAGCAGCTTTCGTACAAAGCGTGTGACGCACGAATACTGGCCGATCTGGCTGATGTCCACATCAGATGAGTCGTCACTGCAGGAACACCAGAAAAGAACAGGACATGATTACATTAAAGCCACGTCTACGAAACAAACGCTCGATACGTCACTCCATGTCATAAAGGTGTCGGGCTGCAACTCGAGCAATGACTGGGAGTCACACAGCCATATCAAACGTGACTCAGATTGACTGCTCTCCGCTAATCGAGATCGCATGTCCCGAACTGGACCATCATATCATGACGTTTACGTACTTACCGACAGTTGTACACCTTTCAAACACTTGCACAACTCTTTTATTTCACCCTTGCCATAAAAATGCACTACACTCAAACCTCATTAACACTTAAACCTCGATATAAAAAAACTTGGATATAACAAAATATCGGTTATAACGAAGTATTCGGGAAATAGTCTTGCAATAGGTGTATTGTTAGGAATATATCTTTATAACGAATTTTCGGATATAACAAATATATTTTGCTGTAAGATGAGACTTTGTTATAATGAGGTTTGAGTGTATAACAGAGTCAGATCTGCCACGAAAATACTTCATCATATTTGAAAATTCTTTATACTTGTAGCACTCTATTACCAAAAAGAATTCTTCATTTACTCGTCATAACCAATAATTCATTATATCGAGGCTTGATATACACAAATGAACGGGCAGTCTCACCTGTCGGGGTATGGTTGGAGGTACAGTGAGGAGTGGCCTGGCTGCAGCTGGTTGATCACATGGATACAAAGCCGCTGAAAAAGCTGAAATCAAAATGAGATCCAAATAGAATGTTCCACATCATCGAAGACCAGCACAAACTTGTGAACACGCATTAAATGAGTTTGCAAAAGTATCACAGGCACCGAGTAAGTTCGGACGGGAGTGCCGACTCCTCTCGTCTGAAGGGGACACATTCTTAAATGCCGCATCTTGCTTCACAGCACATTCGCCAGATTGTGCTACAAATTAAGAAAAGCTGAGAGGGAGAGCTGCTGGTCCTGGAACAGAGCCACGGGCATGGGTCTCTGTCGTTGCTATGCCGCGTTCCTGCGTCTGCTTGCCTACCTCTTTTGTTGTCTGCTCCGTGAACACCGCCTGCCTCACTGGCCTCCGCCAGTCAGTGCGTGCGCTCATAAAAGCAGTTTTTTTTTCTAATGATTTGCATGTTTTTAACAGATGGCACTGTGCATAGCGAGCAGTTGACTGAGAGTGCAAAGAAAGGAGAAGGCACCCCAAAAGTACGTAGAGGAGTAAAAAGAGAGAGAGCAAGGGAATGAGCTAAACAACCACATCCATGCATAGCGTATTGGCGAAGAAGGCAATCCTTCACAATGGCATATCCAAGGACAGCAACAGCCTCATTCTGACATCACAAAACTTCCACGCGACTTAGGAGCGGAGGAAGAAATTACTGAATGCTCATAAAATGATACCATAGCAAATGTAAAACTAACGAACAGTTAGGAACACAACGCGGCTAGTTTTCTAACAGGAACGTGCTCTTAGCAGTTGATAACCTCTAACCATCGTTCAAAGAAGTAACTTACCTGCCGCACGACTTGGTTGGGGCACTTGATGAGAATCTGAACGGGCCAGCATTCGTCCTCGGCCATGTGATCCAAGAACCACTGAAAAGTCAATGACACATTGCAGGTGCTTCAATGGGACTAATAGCCAACCAGAGACTCGTTTTAGTAGAATGCCGCATTTCTACCTGCATGATCATTATCTGCTGGGTTATTATTATTATGGAATGTACAAGAAAGACATAAAAGTGAACACTTGGCCGAAGTGTGCCTGGTTTAGACGTCATCAATGTATGACATCTAAAACAGCAATATTATCAACAGCAGTGCCCCACTTACCAAGAAATTGGGCTAAACGTAGCAAAAAACGGGCCCCATAAATGGGATATTTTGAAAATGATCCCGATGATGTCAGAGTATCCAATTACAATTAATCACTACTAATCAAACAAGCTGAAATAAAAAAAAGAACCTTGCATGCATCAAAAAACATAATGAAATGCTCCTTGTCCGTTTTTGTTTGATTTATAGAAAAAAAAAAAGCCAGTTGTAACTATGGGGAACGGCACGAGTGGTTCAATAGTTCTATTTCTGCCTGGTTAATCTCGACAGGTCATGCCATCTAGCAGGGCCCAGTCGAATCAAGCACACCTGCCATCTCAGAGGACACGGCAAAAAAGTGTTCAATGGCTGTTGTAGCTGCTGTGGCTCCCGTTACTTTCACTATGCTACTACTAGTGTCGGCCACCGTGCAGCAAAACCAGGCTATGTTGTGCACGGCAAGAGTGACGTGAAAGTGTCCACTTCGAGGCAGGTAATTTGAAGCGCGCCAACGCGACGCGGACCACTAAAATGTGATTTTATTTCAAAATAAGAACTTCCTTGGCACAAAAGCAGCACAAAGAGGTTTCTGAACTGCTATTTTAGCAATAAATGTCAACTAAATATTTGCCTTTAGTGTTCCTTTAGAGCACCAAAATGTGTGTGCTTGCACTACTTCCAGGACTGCCTCCCCATAAATTATTTATTTATTAACACTGCCAGTCTCTTTCCGAGACCAAAGCAGGTGGAAATGCAGAGAGAACAAAAACGGGAATCTACTGTTATGTAATTTTTCTAATGACAATTGCGAACCAATATCCAAAAAAATGTACAGTAAAAGCTCATTAATTCGGATTTCACGGGACCGGGAAAACTGTCCGAATTAACCGAATGCCGAATGAACGAATGAACAGGGAAAACAGCATTTAAAATCAAGCTGCAGAAGCATACCTTTATTTGTTGAAGTATTTTGTAATTGTCGTCTGCGTTTTCGCGCATATTCCGGCTGACATCATAATTTTTCTTAACTGTTCCAAATGGCCAACAGCATGCAAGCTGTCAGGAGTGTTCAGGCAAGCGTCCTCTAATATTAACAGCGCCTCCGAGACTTCCCGTGAGGTGCGATGAGGTCGCGGCTGTATCTCCTCGCATGATTCTTCGTCGGAATCGTGGTCTTCATGGGCGCCCGTGACATCATTAATAATCTCTTGATCAGTCAGGAGACCACTCGTGGCGACACCATGATCAATCGCGATGTAGTCCTGAAAGGTCACATCTGTGGGAAGGACAGCATCGAAAGTCGGGCAGTCATCGTCGGTGGACTCGGCTGACACCTCCTCGATGCCATCGTCAGCTACTGCTGCATGCTCGGGCCTCACAAAACCGCTGTACCGAAAACAGTTGGCGATGACTTGCGGTGGAGTGTTTTTCCACATGTGGGAAACGACGTTCTTCGCATCGTAGTTCTGCCGTTTTTTCGGCATTGCCATCACTGAAGCGCACGATGGGGGTGGCATGCAAATACGGTCACAATGGAAGAAAAAGAGAACTCCGCAAGAAGAGATGGTTCCGACACGACAACACAAGGGAAAATGGCGTCGGAGGCGCTGAGTGGAGAAGAAAGAAGACGCCGATGTTCGGTGACGCTGCGATCGCCCCCACTAGTTGATGATGATGGCGATGCCACTCAGGTTTCGGTTTCACTCCAGTGGTGCCAGCGCTGCTTTATCACACTTTTGTGTAGCAGCAGCCGTCAGCATTTGTCCGAATTAAGCGGTGCGGAGCCGAATTCCGACGAAATAACGAAGGTTTGGTCCCATAGATTAACATGCACTTTGGCCGGGACCAATAGAGCCATCCGAATTATCCGAATTAACGGGTGTCGAATTAACGAGCTTTTACTGTATATAAATCATGTCCACAAATATAGAAATCGACATACAAATATAGAAGTAACATACAAACATTACAGAAAGTATGCATGAAATAGAATGGTAATCAATATACGAATATACAAGTAACATACAAACATTACAGAAAGTATGCATGAAATGGAATGGTACACCGCAGGGCTTCAGCAAAGCAGAAAACACTGTACTGTGCCCTAGGCCAGTATGCTTTCAATGGTGGTGAAATACATCTTGGACTGGGAGCGTTATGTATTACCATATGAAACTTTTTATTTTGGGGGCTAAGCCCAATAATGAAGTTGCATTACAGTGGAACTTCGATTATACGTCCCCCGGTTTCGCGACGACCTGCATTCTACGACTAATCTGTTTGGTACCGGCGAAATTCCCATAGAAATATGTATTTAAAACCTTGGATTATAAGACGCAGTTTTACTCCAACCCCGCATCTTATGACGACTTTCAGAAGCCAAAAAAAAAAAAAAACACCTTTACTCAAATCTAACATTGACCACATAATAAGGAGTGCAAAATATGAGCTTGCATTCCACTAGGCTGACGATCGTAAAGGTAGAGAGTGACACGGGATGTCTTCTCAAAATGGAAAATGTATATTTATTTATTTATTTATTTATTTATTTATACATACTGCAGCCCCCAATTTGGGGCTATGGCAGGAGTGAGCATTTACAATAACAAACAAACAAGTCAACAGAGCAATAAAACAAAAGAACACTTAACGCAAATCAGCAAGGGCAAGTAAAAAATTTTCCAGCGGAAGGGAGCGAATATCACCGGACAGTTGATTCCACATTTCGGAAGTGAAAGGAAAAAAAACTAAATTTGAATGTGTTAGTTCGACAATGGTAAGGCTTGATATTAAGGTGGTGATTACTTCTAGTTGTGGACGGCGAGGCAAATGAGATGTAGGTATTGTGGGACATGCGATAGACCGAGTTAATAAAACAGTAAAGCAGTTTCATAGAATCCTTTAGACGGCGCATGCGTAATGTGGTTAGTTCAAGAGAAGACAGGGCAAGGGAAGGTGAAAAGTAGCGATCATAGCGGTTACAAATAAATCTGATAGCTTTTTTTTGAATGGCCTCAATTCTATCGATTTCACCCTGCTTGTGTGGATTCCATACGGGGCATGCGTAGTCAAGTATAGGACGAATCAATGTTTTATACATTAGTAATTTAGTGCTTTTGGGGGATTGGGACAGTGTTCGTCTTAAATAACCTAACTTTTTTAAAGATTTTGTGCAGATAAAGTTAATATGCTGAGACTAAGATAAATTGCTAGAAAGAACAACACCAAGATATTTGTATTCTGTTACTTTTTTAAGGTGGATCCGTTAAACGAGTACGTGAAGCAGGAAGGGGACTTACTATTCGTGAAAGACATAAGCACAGATTTGTTAAAATTTATACTCATTTGCCAGGTTGCACACCATTCACAAAATTTAGTAAATGAGTCATTTAGACGATAATGGGCTTTAGGAGAGTTGATGGGTTCATACAAAACACAATCATCCGCGTACAGACGAATTTTACAGGTGACGTTATGAGGCAAATCGTTTATGTACAGTAGAAACAGTAACGGGCCAAGTACAGAACCTTGTGGAACGCCTGAATTAACACTAACAATGTCGGAGTCAGTTGAGTTATAACAAACGTATTGCGAGCGCTCAGAAAGAAAATTACAAATATCATGCGCTTCTACACAAAAACTACATCACGTATCCGGAGTCGTGCAACTATCGGCCGAAAAGGCGACATGTTCACACTTTCGGTCCGTGGTAACTTTTTCTGGTCGACATACAGCTGATGTCCTGCCTTTGTCGCACTCGCAGTCACAGGCTTGCACACGCACGTGGGCGCAACGCAGCTGTTTTCACTGTGCAAAATTACTTTCACTTGACGCCAATGTTCACAATAACAGTGGGACATCACTAGTTACACTTCACAAGCCTACAAATTACAATGCGCACATCTCTGTGCACACGAAAGCATTCTACGCGAACTCGTGGTCTGTCTCCATTGTGTGCTAGCGGTGACATGCGCCTGACCCGTCTGACGGGAGGGTTGATTGATTCATATGTGGGGTTTAATTTTCCTACATTTTTTATTGGTAGAAAGATGCACATTAGATTAGATTTTTTTTTTAAGGTTCACAGTAAAGATTGGCTCGCACCTCCTTCAACTAACGCTGCCACCATTAGCTGCCACTGGCAAGAATAATTGAACCAAGCTTCCTTGCAAAGGCACAAGGTAGCGCCATGGGCTTATTCAAGTGGTGTGCACTCGTTTTTGGGGCAAGGCAGAATGTCTTAGTTTTTCGATTTCACGACAGTATTGCATGGTCCTCTGAAAGTCTTATATTCGGATTTCCACTATTAACCACTTAAAATCCTTGCAGGTATATACTCCAGCAGTGTCACCAGGATCAACCCTTTGAAACCACTGTTTTTAATCACATCATCTCTGTGACCGGTCAAGCAACTATCACGTCACACTTTCACTGGGATTGGTCTCGTTTACTTGTCCATGCAGTTTGTGGAATGAACAGCCAAATAGAAATCCACCTAGACAAAAAATTTAAGGAAAACCAATTCCAAAATTTACCTCGCATGCACCCTTGCTTGCATTGAACTGCTTCGTCAGAAGTTCGATCCACTGTGCCATGGTAGGCTGCATGAAAACAAACAGGCAGCAGGGGTGACTCACACGTTCCACTTATTCAAAAAACTTACATCATTTTGCGATATATTTTTAAGCAATCAAGTGCTTCAATGCTCAAGTTGTTAGAAGGATATCAAGCTCACAGTGCTTGTGAACCTATGTAACAACTTCTGAACAGCTACTGGCTTCAGAACACAATGGAAGTTCATCCCTTCAAACTTGAGTGCCCAATACCCTATGCAAAAATAAAATGAACATAATACAGCAGACTTACAATAAACGTAAATCTCTTCAGAAGCCACCAAACCAGCGGGAAACGCGCAGCACAGTCACAGCGATAGCTGGAAGAGTGGCCTTTCAGGACCTCTTTTAAACACTATTTGTGAAACTGCTGTAAGTCCACTTGCAAGGCACTCATTATGCTGTAAATCATAATTTTTTCTGTAGTGGGGAGGCATTCACTACGCCATCCTTCATCACTCCTCTGAGAGGCGTGGTGCCCGTTACACACTGGCAAGAAATTTTGTGCAAGTTTTCGATGCTGTGGTTGACGACAATGAAGAATTATGCCTAGCGCTATTGTAATGGGTTGTACCATTCGACCACCCACTCGCTACCGAATTCGCATTGAGTGATGCTGGCTGTTTCTTTGCTGTTCTAAAGCACCTTATTACATGAAGCCTGCCTAGAGTCAGTTTGCAACGGAGTTCCAAGCAACGGCGTAGCTCAATGACAGACTGCTGGGCTGGCATGCAGAAGACTCGGGTTCGTATCCCACTGTGTTCTTGATGTTTTATATTTACTTAGATTTTCTATCATTTTGCGGGACGGTAGTTACAAACACTGGTGGTGGACAATTACGGCAACGCAGCCCTTATTGTGATCTTATAACAGCTTTCGTTGTAACAAAACTGCTACTTAAATAGAACAACCGTCTCTGATATGAATTGTTTAATGCTTGAATTCTGCACCCTTATTCATCTATAGGTAAACGAAACTGCTGTTAAAGAAAACACATTTTCATAGCTACTTCAGTTTTTGCTTAACGATAGTCTAATGTAGTAGATGACCTAGAGCAAAAATAATAATAAAAAAAAAATAAAAACAAGACAGCAGGGAAAGAACTGGCACAATGGCTCAACTTTTTCTTCAGTATGTGTATTCTGTGCTTTTGTAACAGCTCATGTCAATATCACCTAATTATACACCTCAATAGGCCCCCACAAGGGCCCTTGCAGGGGCAACACATTACAAGCAAGAAGCAGTACGGCTGTCAATAAACACATAGCAAAATTGTGTGCACTCTAGTCCATGCAGTAGCCAAACTACAACAAAAAAATGTGGTTTAAAAACAAGACCAGCTGATTTGGAGGCCACTCGCAAATTAAGTAATAGTGCTTATTCCATATACTATAGGCAAGCTTGGCAAAGTATGTTATAAAAGCTGGATTTTCCTGACAAAAGTGTTACCTGGCTCGGCACCAATGAAATAATTTTGAATAAAATCGGCCATGATGTTCATGGCTTCATCCTAAAACCAGGAATGCATAGATATTGTTACACAAAGACAGTATAGGCACACAAGCACAGAGCTGGTGTATTTGCGGCAAATATAGCTGTTGCCCAAGCAACGATAACAGACGTCGTCTCCTAGTCAGAGCGAGCTTCCTCGTGCTCTTAGCCGCAACAATATGTTGACCAGTATTTTGCAAAAAAATTTTGCCATGCAAGGTCATACTTGGTACAAGAAAACCTTAGTTGGGCATTTGTGCGTCACCTCTTAAAAATGTTTGATTGGGTTAAGCAAAACACACAAGACCTCCACCACAAAAAAACCTGCCTTTTCCTTGGCGTGAATCAGGGTCTCAAGGACGAACGACGTCCCCAGCCGCGCAGCCAACAGCGTAGCTTCTTCGCCGCACGACAGCGTTTGAGGTATGGAGCCGCACATTTGATAGAGAAAGCTGAAAAGAAAACGCAGCTCAAATGAAAGGGGATATCATTACTATGACTACGTGTGCACTTGCATGCACTTTTGCTGCTTTCCTAAACTGTTTACTAATAACCACGTTTATTGAAAGAGCTAGTTGTACGGTGTATTTGAACTATGTACACATATTATTGTATGATCTGCGACTTTGAACATCTGCCTGCACGATGTTAATTCTACATCCAAGTTTTCTATTTACCCCTCTACTGCCATGACCTTACAGTGTGTATGCCGGGTAGTAACATTCCTGTCAAGTTATTTACCATGTCTTTCTGTGTAGTAAATAGAATTCAAGTGATGATATCTAACAACACGGTAGCCATGGCTCTCTTCCGGCTCCGTCAACCACTACCAGCTATTCATTCAGCAAGAGGCACAGACTTCCTCTGATCAGTTTCTGCTACTCGGAGGACACTGTCACCGTTTGCCTGGGTTTCGTCAGGGCTGCTGTGCCTTGCATACTTAATGTTCTTCAGCACAAATGTGCTCAGCTCTTGTCTCGTTACATAGCTGCTGCTATTTTATTGATTGCTATATCAATCAATGAAAGAGCAATGTTTCATTTGTGAAGCGTCCTCATGCTACTCAAAGCTATCACCCCCTTAATCTTGACTCGTTCCGCCAACGTTTAAACAATCAGACCCATTTTGCCTTCCGCAGTCAAACTATGGATTGGTCTTGACGGCACACTTCGCCAGTTACTTTCCGCACAATTCACGGAAGAAATTCATTGACAAGTACCTCATGAGCTGCAAATGTGTGGTGTGTTTTTTGTATATTTTTGCCTTTTTCTACCACCTGAAACGTGCTATTCGATGCAATGTTGGTTTCTTGTACACACATTTGTATTACTTGTTTTTTTATGTGCTTGTTAAATCATGCTATCTGCAATTATCAACTTCTGCCCCCACCCTTGCGATGTCTAGCATTGAGACGGCAGTATAAAGAAAATAAAAAGTAACATAAAGATAACATAAATTTAGGCTTAGCTAACAAAACTGCTGTACATGCATAGAGAAACTGCACTTACTTGAAGTAGGTGTGGTCAAATATGCTCTTGTCCTGCAAGAACTGCATGTTGTCTTGCCAGATCCACTGCAAAACAAAGAATAAATACCCTCACACCTTACTATAACAAAGTTTTAACTTGCATAAAAATAGCTCGTTATATCCAAAAATGTGTTATAAGTGTTGTGAGGAATAAGAGGGAGTGCCGGTAGGCTGGGTGTGAATCTCTGAGGCTGTGCGTGGTTGACGGTGGAGGAACAAGGTGGCGTGCGCGAGTGTCACGTGAACAGTGAAGGGGTCTCTGAGGCTGTGCGTGGTTGACAGTGGAGGAACGAGGTGGCGTGCGCGATTGTCACGTGAACAGTGAGGGGGCGCACGGAAGGAGAGAGAAGCGGGACGGGGCGGTCGAAGTCGGGACGGGGGTCGGTCGGAGTGTGGCACGAGAAATAAATGGTTGTGTGAGCGTGGTTGCCTGTCGTGAAGTGTATCGTCGTGCGTGATAAGTGGGGGCTCGTCCGGGATCGACATGGCAACCGGAATGGACAGCGTGAATGTGCCGGAAGAGCTGCTGCAGCACTTGCTGGGACAAACAAACGGATCCGCCATACAGCGCGAGCAAATCGCGGCTGCCGTCAGACAAAGGCTTATGACGGCCGAGCCCATGCCTGCAGGCGCCATGACAGCAGCGGCGGCGGCGGCGATCCAGCCGGCGATTGACTGCGCTCCCCGGGCCTCGGGAAGTCAGCCCCCGCGGTTCGCTGGATTCGGCGATGCGCAGTCACCCGAAGAATTCCTGGACCGCCTCGAGACCTTTTGCTTGGTGACTGGTGTCGCCGCCGACAAAAGGCTCACGCATATCGTGCCCGCTGCGCTGGAGGGGAGCGCGAAGTTGTGGCTGCGCTTCGTCAAATCATTTGCATCCTGGGATGACTTCAAGGCGGCGTTCGTTGCGGAATTTTCGTCTATTGATGCGAAGCGGCGCCTGAGGCAGGAGTTGGAGCTCCGCACTCAGCACCCCGAAGAAAATTTAAAAGAATTTATCTACACGATCGCGGAATTCTATGACAGGATCGGCGGCGAAGTGTCGGACACAGAAAAAGTCGACCGTGTGTTGCGGCAGATGCACCCGCAGCTCCAGGATTTGGTGGAGGGCAAGCAGTTTGCAACTCTCGCGGAGCTGGCAAAGGCCGCTGACGGCCTCATGGAGCGGTATTGGAGGCGATTCCAGTACAAACCACCGCCACCCCCAACCGATCAAGTTGCGAGGGACCTTGCCTTCCGGCCTGCTGGGAATACGGCTGGCCTCAGTGGCCTGTCAGGAGCGCAGCCCGGAGTAATGGCGGCGGCTGCGGCGCCGTTCCAGCATCCGTCGGCAGCATCATACTGGCCGTTGCACCCCGCTGCGATACAGCCGTCCTACTACCGGGACCAGCTGCACAGATCACCTGCTCCACATGTTCCCACGCCACCACAGCCGCAGCGATACCAACTGCTCGACGGCGGGGCAATTACGTGCCACCGCTGCGGAGGCATAGGCCACATGGGTCGCGAGTGCCCTTCGGGTCGGCGTAACGGTCCGCCCCGCTGCTATCAGTGCAACAGAATCGGGCATATCCGCTCCCAGTGCCCGGGAAACGGGAGACGGTAGGTGCTACTCCGGCGAGCACCTACGAGACAGCGCTGCGGATAGCGGCTGTGGCCGGCAACAGGGAGCCTCTCCTGGAGGTGCGGATTGGGCGGACCACATTCCTGGCCCTGCTAGATACAGGGTCCAGTGTGAGTTTGCTTGGTACGCCAGCGGCAAGGGTAGCGGAGGCGACGGGCGCCAAACACCGGGTACAAGAAAGAGCTCTTCGACTGGCCACAGGTTGGTCACAGTCAAGCACATCCTTAAAGTGCAAGATACATTGGGCCTCAAGCAACCGCATCCAACGCTTCCTGTGTGTGCCAGATTTGTGTCGGGACATTGTGCTTGGCAGAGACTTTTTGACTGCAACAGGCATGTCCCTACATGTGGCGTTGTCGGGGTGGACTATTGGAACTGATCCGCAGTGCATTGTGCCATTTGCTAAGCGCGACAAGGATATAACCGCCGCGCTCGCGATAGAAAATAGTGAATCTTATTGCTTGCAGGGCCTATTTGAGGAAGTGCTGCTGGTCCCGGGCATTGGGCACACTATTCCAGCTGAAGGCATACCAACCATGAATAAGGTGCTCGATGACTTCTCTCATTTGTTCACTACCATTCCTGGATGTACCGCCCTCGCTCAGCACTGCATTGACACTGGAGATAGTGCACCTGTGAGATGCAAGCTGCGCCCAGTAAATGCAAAAAAGCAGAAGATCATTGAAGACTGCGTAAATGACCTTTTGGAGCAGCGCCTTATAAGACATAGCACCAGCCCTTGGACTAGTGCCCCAGTGCTTGTGGCCAAGAAATCTGGTGGCTACCGGCTTGCTGTGGACTATCGGCCGTTAAATGCACGCACCCGCATACCTGCCTACCCAATGCCACGAACGGACTGGCTGCTAGCACAATTGGGTCGTGCAAGGTGGTTTTCGAGCTTCGACCTTTCCCAGGGTTTCTTTCAGATCCCTGTGTCTGAGGCTGACATAGAAAAAACAGCCTTCATCTGCCACCAGGGCACATATGAGTTCACGAGAATGCCCTTCGGGGTGGCAGGTGGCCCGGCAACTTTTCAAACCCTGATGGACCGGTTGTTGCACGGCATCAATCACAGCTTCGCCATGGCTTTTCTGGATGATGTTCTCGTCTACTCTGAAGATCTTGAGAGTCATGTTGAGCATGTTAGGGAAGTGTTGCAGCGCATTGGCAATGCTGGCCTTACGATTAACCCTGATAAAATGCAAGTCTGCCGTCAGTCCCTTAAGTTCTTGGGCCACGTCATCTCCCCTGGGCAGTGCAGACCAGATGAAGAGAAAGTGCGGGCGGTGCTGGATTATCCGCGACCTAGCACGATTAAACAGTTGCAGGCTTTCCTGGGACTTGCTGGTTATTACCGCAGCTTCATACCGCATTTCTCACTGACGGCACATCCACTCACTGTCCTTCTGAAGAAAAGCGAGCCATGGCGGTGGGATGAGCGTCAAGAGGAAGCCTTCACTGCGCTCAAGCAGTCCTTGGCTCATGATGCAGTTATGAGCCTTCCAGATCTCAATCGACCCTTCGTGGTTGAGACGGATGCAAGCGGCATTGGCATTGCAGCTGTCCTACTGCAGGCTGGCCCCGACGGACTGCAGCCCATTTCCTTCATCAGCAGGGTTCTCACAGAAGCCGAAGGCCACTATACTGTCCAGGAGTGGGAATGCCTTGCAGTGGTGTGGGCTGTGGACAAATTCAGGGCGTATCTCGAGTTTACAAACTTTGAGATACACTGCGACCACTCTTCCCTGTCGTGGATGTTCAGCACCGACCAAGCTTCGCCCAGGGTCAAACGCTGGGTCCTCCGGTTGCAGGGTTTCAACTGCCGAATCAGGCACAGACGGGGGCTGGCAAATATACCTGCAGATGCCCTGAGTAGAGCCCCCCTTCAATGTGAGGACCGTCCCAGCGACAGCTTGCACGAGAAACTGCTTCCTATTGCTGCACAAGAACCTGAAGGGAAAATTACATTTGAGCAAGTGGCAGTTGCCTTGGAAGATGATATGACTGCCTTAAGTGACACCGCGCAACTCGTACAAGAGCAGGCTCGTGACAGTCGTCTGTCAAAACTGAAAACTGTGGTCCAGGGGGTTATGCTTCCAAATTCAGACCCTGATCATCGCCTTCTCCATGATCTGGCGGAAACAACAGAACTAGAGCCAAGTGGCCTGCTTGTTCAGCAAAGAGGCAACAAGAAGGTACCATGGCTGCCCTCTCACCTCCGGCACCTGGCATTGAAAATGGCGCATGACCATCCCACTGCGGCCCACGCTGGATTTTTCAAAACCTTGAGACGTGTAGCAGCACGATTCGTCTGGCTGGGCATGCGGGCGGACATATCAAGGTATGTGCAGGGCTGTGCTATATGTCAGCGCACAAAACCCAGGCGCAAAAAGCCTGAAGGCCTGATGAGCAGTCAGTGGGCAACAGCACCGATGGAGGAGCTTAGCGTTGACATTATTGGACCCTTGCCGCCTACACCTCGTGGCCACAAATACTTGCTCGTAGTCATTGACAAGTTTACTAAATTCCCAGAGCTATTCCCTCTACGAGCAGCCACCAGTGCAAAAGTACTTGAGTGCATGCTTCAGGTCTTCTGCCGCCATGGGACACCAGTGGCAATCACCAGTGACAATGGGAAGCCCTTTGTCAGCACATTATGGCGCAACCTCCTGAAACACTGGGGAATCAGAGATCGGCATACTGTGCCTTACCGGCCGGCTGGACAGATGGTGGAACGTCATAATGGCACAATTAAGCAATGTCTACGAGCCTACTGCACTAACCACAAAGACTGGGACCGTCATATACCCGAGATCAGCCTTGCCATGCGTACTGCAGAGAGCGTAGTCACCGGATATACTCCGGCATTGCTTTGCTATGGTCGAGAGTTGCGCACTCCGTGGGAACCTGCAGGGGACAAGGAGGACACGGAACCTCCAGAGGCAGCGCACCATGCCCTTGTTGCAGAACTCCAGCAGTGCCTTGGAGAAGCCCTGAAGTACACCAAGAAGCATCAAGCAGCTGCCTGGCAGACCCAGAGGTCAACTTATGACCGTCATCGGCAGTCAACAACCATCAGAGAAGGTGACCTCGTGCTCTTGGACACTCATACCTTGAGTAATGCAGCCAAAGGTGTTTCGGCCAAGTTGGCACCACGGCGAGGTGGACCTTATCGTGTGGTCAGGCAGGTTGGTGAAAATGACTTCATCCTGGGTGACCCAGTTACGAGGCGTCGTCGAACCATTGCCCATGCTGATCAGTTGGTACTGTACCATGAACCACTGCTTCTCCCTTCCGCCCCGAATTCACGATTCGAGGGGGGGGAGAGTTGTGAGGAATAAGAGGGAGTGCCGGTAGGCTGGGTGTGAATCTCTGAGGCTGTGCGTGGTTGACGGTGGAGGAACAAGGTGGCGTGCGCGAGTGTCACGTGAACAGTGAAGGGGTCTCTGAGGCTGTGCGTGGTTGACAGTGGAGGAACGAGGTGGCGTGCGCGATTGTCACGTGAACAGTGAGGGGGCGCACGGAAGGAGAGAGAAGCGGGACGGGGCGGTCGAAGTCGGGACGGGGGTCGGTCGGAGTGTGGCACGAGAAATAAATGGTTGTGTGAGCGTGGTTGCCTGTCGTGAAGTGTATCGTCGTGCGTGATAGTGTATATTTTTAACACTGTCTCTATTGCAAGACTATTCTTCATTCACTTCGTCATAACCAATATTTTGTTATATCTGGGTTCATAATATCGAGGTTTGAGTGTAGCCACAGAGTCAAGTCAATGAAGCACTTGTCCTTCTTATTCATTAGTGTAGCGCGGCGGTTACTAAGCGCAGTGTTGATACGAATGCAAACCAACTAGCACAACTTGTGAGCTGCACTCGAGGATTCTGCAACACATCAATTCCACAAAAGCCATACGTCTATACAGGGTGTTAGGGTGTTTCAGTGAACTTGAGCACAATAACAAACATATGCATTAAGCATGTCATATTGGCCCAGTGTTGTTCCAAGCTGTACGCAGCATGTAAGGGTATTTTTCCGTATCAGCCAAGCTGGGTAATTAACAAACATTAATTTTTATATTATAACTCTAGCAAGAAATTTTCCTTGTTTCACTCGTTCTCAAACGTTGAAATCTTACATGTGTGCTAAGATAACTGGCGATCCGAAAAGCTGGGTAATTAACAAAGATGGCTTAAATAGTGTTTAAAATAGTATATCTAACAAAAAATACTCAGAACACATACTGTAATGTTTGTTAAACAGCTTTTGGGTTATTTCATATAAACTAACATAACTGCCCTGCTCATGACTATTCTTTCAGCTATTCTTTAAAGAGCGGGAAATTAAAAAGTATACTCGGCACAAGTTAGCTAAAACACCACATGTATGGGAAGAACGGTTTTCGGAGCGCAGAAAAAGAAAAGGGGGGGGGGGAGTGAGGAGATGACCATGAGAATGATAACAACAATGATAATATTAAATTAATAAATGTTTCTTTAACACTACTGGAGTACTTACCTCAGCCAGTTCGGATGGCAGCCTCAACGTTGTCTCCGGCTTTGGCTCCAGCGATGCGTCAGCAGGCTTTTCAGATGCAGTCTGTGCGGTGGAGTTTTTGCTGTCGGGCTTTTCCGATGAACACCGTTCGTAGAACAGCATGTAAGCGCTGTTGGTCTGCGATGGAAAAGCAATACCTTGCTAAACGTAGGTCCTCTATTATTTAACTTTTTTTATTCGACAAAGAAAAAGTCGGGGAAAGGTCCAAGCGTTGCTTTATCACCGGGCTATAAACCGCCAAATGCCAAAAATTTGACGCAGCAGGTTTGGTGAAGCCTCAACCAACCAAAAATAAAGCTCACCACAACCAACCAGCTCAATACTGATGCAATTGTTTAGCATTCACATCATTAAAAAGTTGTAAGAACACAAGAAGTTATGGTGGAAAGAAAGACACCAAACGAAAGATAATTAAATCAGCTATCTGTGTTTACTACATCCTGCACCGAAGAGTTGACTACATTGCCCATTGTCTCTCCCACTTGTTCTCATACTTGCGCTGTTCCCAAGACATCTCGGATGAACCGTCTAGCCTGCCAAATGACACAAGCCTTTGCAGTTTATTATTAATTACCCACAAATTACCCTTTTTACACCCCAATATTTTTCAGCAAGGGAGCTCTGCAAGCAGTGCCCAAAACAAATGCACAACTGATTTACCAACACCAGTGTTGCAATTAGTGAATTCTAGCCGAGCTCGTTAACATCTCGGATGAACCGTCTAGCCTGCCAAATGACAAAAGCTTTTGCAGTTTATTATAATTACCCACAAATTACCCTTTTTACACCCCAATATTTTTCAGCAAGGGAGAACTGCAAGCAGTGCCCAAAACAAATGCAGAACTGATTTACCAACACCAGTGTTGCAATTAGTGAATTCTAGCCGAGCTCGTTAATATCACAGACCAAGTGACTGACAAGAAGCACTTTGTTGGACCCATTTCAATGATGCCAACAAAGTAAGAAATAAAATAAACACACCTTCTCAAAGGAAAAGTCCATGAACTTGTCTGTGACAGAGTCATAGGTCTTGCTCTGTGAATATGACAAACACAAATAGTATGACATACAGACAAGGCCCCAATTAATGTGCGGAGACACAGACACCATTCAAACAAGACTAAACTAATGACCACTCAAGGTGGAACAGGTTATTTTCAATGAGCAAGATTGTGCAGGATATGAAGCGTACTCCTCACCGTCATTTCTCCCCCAAAACATTCAGCAGCGATGTGCGAGGGGTCGAAAGGCTTCACTTCTGCATCATTGAACAGGAACCTGGGAAGAATTGCGTTCGAGAGAGTTCAATTACCCCTCCAGCCCTTGTTAATCAATCAATCAATCAATCAATCAATCAATCAATCAATCAATCAATCAATGTTATTAATTTCCCAAACCATACGCAGTTTTGAGAAATAAGGCAAAATGGCAGATGTAATCTGCACTATACAAGCACTTAGCTTGAAGAGTGAAGCCAATGTGTTGCCAAAGACTTGTAACACGATTCCACAAATTTAGCGCATAGGTTATATATCAATAGCACAATCTTCAATCCCAGAACTTAATTTGCACCTCCTTCATTGATCAATGGCTATACATATATGTCAGACTGCGTAATAACTGCGTGACGTCAGGAAGGACAGCACGTCCAGTCGAACACACCCTTTATTCTACGCTGCCACTTTTCCTTGCTACCTAATTCCCAGTGTCCATGATGATGATGACGGCACAAACTGTGGCACTGTATCCCGGCCTTATGGTTGCCACCTACGCCACGCAGTTCTTACAGTGAAAAACAATTCATTCAAGGCAATTCCAAATGTCAAATGGCAGGGTTCGATGTCTCAAACCAGTACAAGCATGTGCAAGTACACTCGAACTTCGATATAACAACCGTGAATAAAACGAAATAGTGGTTATAAGAAAGTAAATGAAGAATATGCTTGCCATAGATACATTGTTAGAAATGCATCTTTACAACGAATTTTAGGATTAACAAAGTTATTTTCATTTAAGATACAGCTTCGATATAATGAAGTTTGAGTGTGTATCACAGCTCACTCTCACACGCTCTGCAAAAGAGGGGAGAAGGTGGCGGTGGAAGGGGAGGGGGAAGGCTGTTCATCTTTTGACTCGACTAGTCTATCACGTTGAAGCTTCAACTCGACAGACTATGTGGAAACACACTGTCGACTATGTTGAAACACACACGAGCGAAAGGAGCATGCTATCGCTTCAACCTCTCTGCTATGAACCGAGCAAACTCACCACTTGTCCTTGCCCGGGTTTTGCCGCTCCCGGATGAAGCTGTAGTAGTGGCCACCATCCGCTGTGCCCGTGTGCACGGTGACGCCTATGAGATCGTACTCGTAGCTTCCCGTGTCTTCGTCCGGGGCTTCTTTTTTCGCCTCCCCATCGTCTGTGTGCAGAGGCAACGAGAAAACTAAAAAATGCTATAAATTGTACTACAAAAGTCGTAGTTTCCTATGGCTACACTAGAGGGAACTCTGGTGCTAAAGTCTATGGGAGCTGCAACGCACGGCGCTTCAGCCGGCACGGCAATGATGGGTACGACACGGGATTTGCCTAGTCTTTGTTTTTCCGGCTCTGTTTAGCTTCGCGTGGCTTGGAGCCGCTTTGACACGAGACGACAATCAGCAAATGTTAGGCAGTCTCACTCCACCACCTTAACCTTCTAGGCTCAGCAATTTAAATCGGGTAACGAGGCTGACAACAGTAAGTTCTTTTATTCAAACCAAAAAACCAGAACACAGCAATAAACAAAGCCAAAAGTACGTTCGAAGCCCGCAAGCACAAAGACACGGCAAGTCCATGTATACTAACCATCATTTCCATGGTGGCTGAAAGATCGCAGCGCCACAGTCCATACTAGTTAATTTCCGGAAACTTTATGCCAAAAACAACCCAACCTCTCACCTATGCACAGCACACATTTTATGATATGCTGACTTTAAAACTTGTGCTTTGGCCAATCATTGCATGCAGAAATCAGTGCAATGAAGGAAGTTTTAAAATGAGGTAATTAAAAATGAGGAATTTTAAAACGAGGTCCCTTTCTTGGGAGTGGCATGAAACTGCTGGAATTAGTGACTAGCGCTAAATATACTGGATCATACATAACTGCGCTTTATTCGAGTGTCTCAAGTGGGCATCCTCCTTTATATTAGCAGACTTTGAACAAATGAGAGCTTAGGAAAAGTAACTTTCACTATAATGCACCACAGTTCTATCTTTATAACTATGTTCCATCTTCATAGTGAGAATTTATGCTTCACTTTCATCTTATTCTATGTTACCAGCCATCACTAGGAAACAAATATTAAAACTTCTGCATTTAACTGTAGCTCAAGGAAAGGACGGTTTGTCAGGAAAGAAAAATGTTTCAGATTTGAAAACTTGATTCTTGTCTAGGGGAACAAATTTTTTGAAGAGGCTACAGTAGATTCCTATTAAATAAAACTCTCTTAAATGAAATTGCTGCTTAAACAGAACAACTGCCACCTAATATGTTTGGTTTCGTACTTGAATTTTATACTCCTGTTTATCTCTCAGTAAACGAAACTTCACTTAAAGGAAACATATTCTCCTGGTCCCTTCAGGTTTCGTTTAAAAGAAGTCTACTGTACTTTGCTTCTACGCTACCCGTGGCCTTAAATTTCATCGGCACATGCAAGGATACGCACCCTGGCGTGCCTGGCTGGGAAGCAGGTTGCTCTCCATGTAGTTGGACATGTCCAGCCGCAGGGGAAAAGAAAAGTGGGTGTTCACTTTCTCCTTCATCATGGTCACCATGTTGAAGGTGTAGCGCATGGTGTTGAAGCAGAGGATGCGCGGGAGTCGCTGTATGCAGGCCCTGCAGAAGGGAACACCGAGCGGCGGAGTCATGGTCAGGTACAAATAAATCACACATGAAAAGACATCACGCGATTTGGATAAAATGACGGAGTGATTCAGTCGGAAATTCAGTGAGCGATGGAAGCTTGAAAAGTTGAAAAACACTGTGAACAGGGTGTGCCACTGGAGCCAACTCTTCGACGAAACCACTTGTTGAAATGTTGGCCTGGGCAGCACCATGTGTTCACAATGTTTTCATCGAAGTGATTCAGTGTAGCATCACAATACTGCATTAAAAATTGAATTATGGGATTTCATGTGCCAACACTACAGTATTCTTATGAGGCTTGCCACTGTGTGGGACTCGGGATCAACTTTGACCGGCCAGGGTTCTCTAGCATAAACGTAAATCTAAACTCGCACTTATTCTTGCATTTCACACCCCTGGCGGGGAATCAATCTCACGTCCTCAAGCTCGGGAGTGTAAGACCCCAGCTGCCAAGCTAACATAGCAAGGGGAACTGGTAACAATAAGAGGAGTACTGTAAGGCTATGTAAGAGTCAAGTTAATTAAGAGCACGCATGTGCCAACCAGTGCGACGCACCTCTTTTCTGCTCGAACTTTTTTTCCACACTGGGAACAGGTGTACATGTTGTCACCCTCCAGTGTGTCCTTCACCGTCAGCTCATTCATGGATTCCTGCAAACCAGACACGAGCTTTGCATGAAGAATGATCCAGAAAAACGTCGCAACAAGATCGCCCTGCACGCCACGATACTTCAGTTATAAACGATGTGTGTGAACACTAATATTGGCAAACACATCTCTGGTCTACTTTACATCCTATAATTTGTCATATTCACATTTGGCTTGTGTAGAAATGCCCACATATTAACAGGAAGCTTTAGTTTGGATTAACTCAAATGCATATCTGCCAACCTAGGAACTTCGAAAGACCGCAGGGGGGTTATATCGGGAGTTACTGCAACTGAGACATTTGCGACCCGCTGTCGTGGCTTCCATCCACTGCGATAGCAAAATCACGGAGTTTCACAGAATACGTTTTCGGCATCTTCAGCCATTTCCTCGACGATGGCAGTTGTTTCCATACGTACGCAGCCATACCGCTTTAGGAACATTTTTCGAAACAGCGGTCCAGCGTGACCACAAATTCTTCGCTGCAAGTTGTGTTCAGCAAGAAATCTTATGAATAGGCATTCTGCGCGAATATTCTGCTCTGTATGAGTCCAGAAACGCTTGCCAGTACTTCTTGGCTTTTGACACCACCATCGACCTCCTAACTGAATCTGGGGAAGCACGCGACCCCCGCAACCCACGTAACAGGTACAAGTGACGCCTAAGCAAGCTGCATAGGCCTAGCGTGCGAAATCCGCAGCCTAAGACAGCCACATGCAAAAGTTGTGACACCTTTTCCATCCAAGTACTTTAGAGCACAGTAAGATTTACCTAGAAGTTTAGTGGCGCTTCTAAATTTACCTAGAAGTTGTGGCGCTCTTCCACAGCACCACAACTGTCGCAGCAAGAAAGGCTGATAGTATGCCCAGGATTAGAAAAAACAAGCATCTGCTGTGGTGGCCACTTTTCAGGCTATTCGAGTTAGCATTCGTCAATCAGAAGGGTAGGTAAAAATTCAGAGTCTCCCGGACAAGTCTGGAGAGTGGGCAGATATGCAGATGTCCCTGTTTGAATAAATGCGAGAACGAAATTTCACAGTAAGAGAACTGCTGCTGGTGGAACTTAACTAAAGACCACTCAGGCAACGAACCAACCAACAGGCCCGCCAAACAATCAAAAAGCATCACTCACGTAAAGATTTCGCATGTCGGCCACCTGACACCTCAGAGTGTAGAACTCTTCCAGCGTCCGGCTGATGTGACTGCAGTCCAGCGAGACAACGTTGTTGGACAGCACCCCACAGAAGAGGTGCTTCACCAACTCTTTCTGCAACAAATAAGTGTGCAGCCCAAATTGAACAACCGACTGACGTCATTGCAGGCCAGAGCGACAAAATTTCACTTTGGTCATATAAGTTGCAACTCGGCAGCACACACATTGAAGCTACCTAGGCAGAGCTGAGCGAGTGGAAAAGTTTTTATTTCACTGATCGCCATCAAATAGAACACCAGCCCATGCAAAACCATCTGATGGTTGGTCGCCTTGTAGTATACTGCAAAGCATGGCCTCCAAAACTTTCACGAAGCTTCGGCACAGCTTAATCTCGGAGCCTGTGGGGAGAGGTCGCGCTAGTTATCGGCGCCCTGTTTTGCCATTTACCATGACACCTGTACAACGGTAGTGTTTAGTTTAAAAATGCAAACAGTCTATTCCTGCGAGCTGATTTATTATGCATCCGCTTGCAGTTGCACACACAAAAATTTTGCGAAAAGGACTATTTGCGTTCATTTGGCACATTTGTTTCCACAATAATCCACCTTCTTTATTTTAAAGACGGTAGTCTTTCTTGGGATATTTGAACGCAAAAATCTTGGTCTGTCTTGCTGTCTGTCTATCTGTCACATGGTTCCATCTTGAACTGGTAGCTACGTTCATACTTGTGAACACTGTCGATCAAAATGAATATCTTGCACATATCTGATGCGCAACATGAGAAGTAAAGTATTAGGTGGTGTGTTCCTTTACTAGAAAATACATTGATATGCAATTCTAAAGATACTAGTGTTTCTTCGGCTGCGCTGAAAATGATACGCAGTGCGTGAAAGAAGGGCAGCATTTGCAGCTAGGCGCGCCGATACACGGCCATGTTGTACACATGAACCCTTGTCTGGTTCCTTCACATTTAAACATCTTGTACATATATATATGAACATTACACTGGCATCACTTATAGTATTTCACCAAGTTCATCATCACATCATCATCATCAGCCTGTCTACGTCCACTGCAGGACAAAGGCCTCTCCCATGTTTCGCCAGTTAACCCGGTCCTGTGCTTGCTGTTGCCAATTTATACCCGCAAACTTCTTAATCTCATCTGCCCACCTAACCTTCTGTCTCCCCCTACCCCGCTTCCCTTCTCTGGGAATCCAGTTGGTGACCCTTAACGACCAGCGGTTATCCTGTCTACGTGCTACATGCCCGGCCCATGTCCATTTCCTCTTCTTTATTGCAGCTATGATATCCTTAACTCCCGTTTGTCCCCTAATCCACTCTGCTCTCTTCTTGTCTCTTAAGGTTACACCTACCATTTTTCTTTCCGTTGCTCGCTGCGTCGTCCTCAATTTAAGTTGAACCCTCTTTGTGAGTCTCCAGGTTTCTGCTCCGTAGCTAAGTACCGGCAAGATACAGCTGTTATATACCTTCCTCTTGAGGGACAGTGGCAATCTACTTGTCATAATTTGAGAGTGCCTGCCGAATGTGCTCCACCCCATTCTTATTCTTCTAGTTACTTCAATCTCGTGGTTAGGCTCTGCGGTTATTACCTGCCCTAAGTAGACATAGTCTTTTACAACTTCAAGTGCACTGTTACCTATCGCAAAGCGCTGCTCCTTTCCGAGGTTGTTGTACATTACTTTCGTTTTCTGCAGATTAATTTTAAGACCCACCTTTCTGCTCTCCTTGTCTAACTCCGTAATCATGAGTTGCAATTCGTCCCCTGAGTTACTCAGCAATGCAATGTCATCGGCGAAGCGCAGGTTACTGAGGTACTCTCCATTAACTCTTATCCCTAACTGTTCCCATTCTAGGCTTCTGAAAACGTCCTGTAAGCACGCAGTGAATAGCATTGGGGAGATTGTGTCCCCCTGCCTTACACCCTTCTTTATTGGTATTCTGTTGCTTTTTTTTATGAAGCACTATGGTAGCAGTTGATCCCCTGTAGATTTCTTCCAGAATGTTTATATATATTTCATCTACGCCCTGATTCCGCAGTGTCTGCATGACGGCTGATATTTCTACTGAATCAAACGCCTTCTCGTAATCTATGAAGGCTATGTATAGTGGTTGGTTATACTCTGAGCATTTCTCTATTACCTATTCTCATTTCTCTATTGCTGAAACCTGCAGACGCCAGCCGTACAACGCCACTATAACCCAATGCGCCTAGACCAAGGTAGGCTATTTGCACCAAGTTCACCTGTTGAAAATTCAACCAATTCCAAGTTCATTGGGTGCATCTCCTTTTCTTTATATTTAGCTGTTATTACTGCTAAGCTTTTCATTTGCTAATCATTATGTATTTGCCAAGTCCTCCTGACACAATGCTTTTGAAAGCCTGTAGCATACTCTTAAATAAACCTAATTAATAAATCAAGCAACCTTTTGTATGGGGCAAGTTTTTATTACAACAAGCCTCTCTAAAGAAAAAAAAAACAGAAAAGCTGCATGACGTACCAACTGCGGGGTCATCTCTTCCAGCTTGCTGATCAGGTCCGTGAAGAATTCAACCATGTCCTTCTGCTCCCCGGTGTTCAGGGGTTGGTGGTCCATCGTGTACGCTTTACAAAAACTTCGTGGATTGTATGCTTTTCGCTCGCTTTCCTGAAAGTGACACGGGCAAAACGTGAGCTCGCCGATACGCACACGAGTGCCAGTAAGCAGGACTAAGTGGTGTGAAAAGAATTACTGCCTATTAACGAGTAGGTCATTTATTTGCTCGTGAGTTGGATGCTGCTATTTAGAAAAGTGGCATATGAGCAGCTAAGCTAGAAATATTATGCTGCCTATGCGAGGCACACAAATGCCGTGTCATGAAAATGAGTATCTCCGAATGTCAGTAATCTGCAAAAAAGGTAGAGCCGCGAAATATTCGCTACTTGTGGCACTAATAAACAGCACACGGAGGGCTCACCATGCAGTGGTGCATGTGCATTGAGCTAAAACACAAGGGGGAAGTTTCAGAAGACTTACATTCATTCACTAATCATAGGACACCCGTCATTAATTGAAGTAATCGGTGATGCACGTCTGCACAGGTTTGCCTTGCAGCGAGTCAATCAATTTCGCACGCAGCTTGCAAAGTATTTCTACTTCGGCTTCAGCATTCTCCTGGCAAAAGAAGTTGCGCACGGCCATGTCCAGCGCCAACACAAGACGACGACGACTGCTACACTCTACGCCGCCGCCGCAACGTGGCCGGCAGGTGCCAAGAAAGGAGGAGCACCTCCACGTGAAGAGAAGCAGATCGGCAATAGAGAGAGAACTAACACTCCACAGCAGCTTTTCTTTTTGCTCTTTTCTTCGTGCGCAGCATTGAAGGAAGAAGGGTCTCTAAGAGGTAGGGACAGAAAAGGGGGAAGCGTGGCATCGGCGCATCGCAGATCGGCATTTGAGAGAGAGCCAACACTTTGCGACAACTTTTTTTTTTCCTCTCTCTTTTCGCACACGGCACTGAAAGGAGAAGAGTCTCTATGTGGCAGGGATGAAAAAAGGAGAGGTGTGGCACAGGTGCGTCACAGATCCGCACTTGAGAGAGAGCAAACATTCTGCCGCAGCCTTTTCTTTTCTTTTCTTCTTTTCCTTCTTCGCGCGCAGCGTTGAGGTGACGGAGGTGACTGCGCGGGATTGGGCATGGTGCTGAGAGCATTTTCGGAGCACGGTATGTTCGAATTAATTGCTGGAAGTGCTTGTGGGTTCGAATCACTGGGCGTTTTCGCCTATTAGAATACACATAGCTTTGCCAGGACTACAGCGTCAGTTCTAATTAACCGGAAGTTCGAATCAAGCGTGTTCGAATCAATGAGATTCAACAAAAAATCGTACACAAAAAGTAATAAAACGTTTTTCTTGCAAGTCGAACCTGCTTTTAGGACTCACCAGAAGATAAGCAAACATCCGCTGCAGTTCCCTCAGTGTCTGGCCATGCTTGCCCTCGGCAATAGTCTGAAATGAAAAAGAGAAATTATTTTCATATAGGGAGGCTAAAACACATTCAACAAGATGAAATACAGGGTGAGTTGGCTTGGCTTCAAGGTAACTACAGCACATATGCTACCGGAAGTCTATAAAAGAAAACATCCATGTACAGCAAAGCAACCGGACCCTTGGCATACATAGATGCACAATAAAAAACCCATCAGGAAAGTTGCAAAACATTCCATAAAAGTGCATACCGACCCTTGCCCAGTGAACTAGATCTACACAGCTTTTTTAACTTCTCGAACCCCTACCAAAAAGCGACTCGGAGCAGTGCAAAGAAAATTCAACGAACCCTAACTAGGCTTCCTTAGGAACTCGTGCTCTTTTAGCTCGACTGCCCTTCCTAAAACTAATGCATCTTTAGAACGCTCACCTGTGCAGAGAGAATAGATGCCCGTGCCTGAGGCAGCATGAATAGATGCTGCATGCAAGAGGCCAAGTAACAAGTGGCGCCCAAGTTGGTCAAGCCGACGTAGCCGCATTCGGACCGGCCATCCTCGTGGGGCCAGTAGTCCCATGGATATGGACTGTGCGACTCTGAAAGAGAAAATATTTCAATGAGTGTGTCTGTCACACTCAAAACAACTAAATGATCCAGCTTTGTCTCCCAGTGACGTATCGCTCACTCGGGCTGTGTTGTTGGAGAAGACGGCCGTGGATGAGCCGAAAGTTGTCCTCGGAGCCTCGCACTAGCTCCAAGAGCAGGTCATACGCCGCGGACCGCACCCCAGATGACTTGCACTTCGGAAGCAGGCGCCTCTGCCCACTCTGGTTGCCGACGGTGAACAGGCAGCCCATTATGCCAAGCGCGAACTCCTGAAACGCAGTGTAAAAAGTTGAGAAAAGTTTGGTCAGTGGGTAGCATTGTTGTTGCACATGGTTTACAATTTATTATACAGGTGGTCAGTCGCGGTCAACACCGGTCAACCCATCTGCTTTAGATTCTTAAGCTGTCCCTAGTGATTCTTACTTATTTTGACCAAAGGGTGTACTCAAAGGTAACGAATTGGGCAAGTTGGAATACACACGTGATGACCAGCCCCGATTGATGTGAAGTAAGCTGTCTGCTACAAGTACGAATCACCACAGAGGAGACAACAAAAGGTGCATGTGTGCATGCATACTTGGTGCATCAGCCATCATTAAATGAGGCTGTTTGCTTTCAGCAAACTCTTATCAATTACCATTCTTGCATATATTACTAGTGGGGGGGGGGGATGTATCCCTTTGCTATTAAATGAACAAAGCTAACAAAGAAACAAAAAACTGTGCCATGTAGCTCACGCACCTGACCCTGCTTGCTGAACTTGAACGGGGGATTGTGCTTAGCAACGGCCGTGGCTAGAGAGAGCAGGCCGTACAAGCCGTCGTCGTCCTGAGAGCTTGGCAGCGTCCCTTCTCGCACGTCTCTGCTGAATATGGCTTCGGCGATGCGAGATGCCAAGCTGTCCAAGTCAACGACGGGCTTCTGCAAGAAATGCACGCCACATATTGATGACTGTACAATCTGACCGGTACTTTGGCTTTTGCATTGCATACGACATTAAAATATGAAAGCAATAATTGAAGGAATTACCTGATCTGGTGGTACCTCGTCCTCCAAGTTATCTACAAGTTGGCACACCAAAAAGAAGTAGTCTCGGCAACCGGGTCCGTACGGTTCTTTTTCCCCCTCCTAATAATAGTAAAAAAAAAGAGGGGGGAATAAGACAACAATTAGCTGTACGCAGTTACAGTTCAATCAGTTCAACTAACATGTCGTATATTTAGTTATTTCAAATAAACTTTATTAAGTGAGTTAGTGTGTAAGAAAATCAGCACCAAGGTACATGCGACACCCTCACAATTTCGCAAGCATTGGTTGCCGAGCATAACATAGTAGATTCAAATCCCTAGTGACTTTTAAAATGTGCACGTTTCATTTATTGCATGACATTACATCGAAATGAAATGCAAATAAAAGCAACAGGTGCATACAAACCAAGACATGTTATACTGGAGATTCTGAATGTGTGAATGTTAATATGCAATAAGAGACATATCAGTAGGATCCTACAGTAGTGAATGCTGTAGTACACTAAAACCTCATTATGATGAAGTCACAGCTGACAAGAAAATAACTTATTTTTATCCAGAAATTTGCTAAAAGTGTATATTTGTAAAGCTGTATCTATAGGAGGAATGTTCTTCGTTATAACCGGTGATTGCTATACAGACGAGCACACATATAACGACCCCACTTAATACAAACATTTATTAAAACGAACGATACTCGAGTGATCGTAGAAATATCCACTACTTGAATGGCACCAAATCGAACATACAACGAACGTATGAGCCTTGCCGATCGGTTACAGCCAATGGTGTCGGCCCTTTGGTGACTGCCTGAGACACCACCACTTTCGACCACCAAAAAGACACAGGTGAGGTGCCCTAGATTCTTATTGTTAAATGCTGACACTGCCTCTCCAGCCATGTTGTTATCGCTCTCCCTGACCACTTTTTGTTACTCACCCCTGTCCTTTGTACCCCTGCTGTTACGAGCGCCTCACACCAGCAGACAAGGCCCGCATCTTGCAATGACCAATAGCTGGCTAGTTTCCCCTGTTTTTTGATCGCCGACCTTGTCGGCCTAGTACAACCAGACCATCTCCAAATATCAGAGGCCGCTGACTTGCACACCATCGCCTGTGTTAGTGTCTTGTCTGAATCGGCGTTGTATCATCCTAGTGCACGCCCTTGCACTGCCCCACCGACTTCAATAATTTTCTATATGTTCTACGTTTAGAGCCTGTTCTTGCTCATTTCACACTCCGCTAAGCATGCACTTCCACTTGTGTGCAGAAGCATACAATCGGCTGTTACATAGAACGAACTGCCAATCATCGAAGTCGGTAGGGCCACGCAGGCCCCAAAAAGATCAATATTTTGCAATCCATCCCATGTGACAGCCATTTTAACCTTTGCACACGTGTGCGTGTGCAAAGGGAGCATGCCATGAATTTTCGAACACGCGAACACCTTACACCACAGTGCGATTCTCTGACCTTCGCACGCGCAGGCCACACTCTGAAGTTTTCTTGCACGTGAGTTGAGCGTTTCATGGACCTATCAAGCAAGCAACCAGAAACCTTCTTCCAACATGTTCTGGCTTTCATGGCCACCTTTCCATTGTTCCCTCAATTCTCGCAAGTCTCTCTCTTCTCCATTTATCGCAACTCATTCGCCTTTCTCCACTGCTCTGCGACGCCGGTCACGCCGACTCGAATTCATGTTTCTTTTTCTGCACAGAAACACGCCCAGACCTGTCCCGCATGTCCTTGCTCGTTTGTCGTCGCACATGCACGTCTTGCTCAATGTTGGTGTACCTCTGTAAGTCAGGATGACAGACCGATAGCCTGCCGAGCTAGCAGATGGCACGAAGCGAAAAGCGCTGGGCATAGTTACCAAGCGAGCCATTCTAACCAAGCAATCTCAAGGAGCTAAAAGCTGCGAGTTGGTAAATAAGTTTGGCATGTGCAAGTCAACCACAACAACGCTACTAAAGAACAAGATCATCAGTGTCGACGCCAATTCGACAGACAGAATGTGTCTGCGGAACATCAGTTCAAGGTGCGCCAAGACATTGCCCCATGGCTTGAAAGAAATCAGAAATCGAGATACTTTTTAAAGGCATGCGGATCGAGATGTTTATAAGGCAGATAAAACTGCGTCATTCACCACATGTTGCAAAGAAAAGCACACTCCATGAAAGGCCACAAGTGCGTTGTCAGCAAACACAGTCAAGTATGCGTCACGGACCTTTTGTGCACTAATATGGACGGGAGCAACTGGCACACACTTTATTACACTCGCTACGAACTTTGGGATAGAACGAACGAATTCCATGTTACGCTGAGGTCCGTTATCAACGAACTCGACAGTACCCATGTTCGTTATATGAAAGCTTGAGAGTACATTTCGTACGGCCCGTGGTTAAAAGCTCAAGCATTTAATCCTGGGAATAAGTTCTACGAGTGACTTCAAAATACTGCCAGCTCACATCGTGAAGCAGAGGTTGCATGCTCTGTGCGGCGGACAGGAAGTCCAGGAGGCTGGCCAGCAGAGGACCGATGTAAGCCTGACCGCCGCGGCCATCCGCATCAACGCCGAGGCAGAGTCGGTACAGGCCGGTGCAGGCCTCACGCCGTACAGCGGGCTGGATGGAAATGACAACAGAGACACGTCAACCTGGAGCACTTCTTCATCCATGATTACAGATTCCATCAGAACAGTAGATCAAAAGTACACACAACGCGTGTTTTTCCTAGGCATCTGAAGGACTCCAACTTCAAAATAACATTACAAAAGTTGAGTAACACTGGTGTTAGTTTACAAGATGCATCAAAAGCATAGCTGTAGAAATGAAATGAGAACATGTCAGAAGGCTACCAAATCCAGAATTAAAGCACTAGAAGAACACAGTAACAAATGGCAGGATACCAAAGACACCGGTTCTTCAACCACAAAACTAGGCTCTAAAATGTTACCTAGCAAACATCCTCAAATGCAAATGTTACAAACATAACAAAACTTGCCCAATGCTGACATGCACGTGCACATGCCAGACAACTTGAGTTACCCCACGAAGTCCACAGTGTGTCCACAGTGCCTTGGATGAGGAAAAGCTGTGGCCTTCCAAGTTTGTATTCGGCCGTGCACATGTTAATCTACGTTATGTTGCAGGGTAGATTCTGTCTCCATTATAGCTTCATTAAATTGTTCGCACACCTTTACTAACATTGTTATACTTTGTTCTATACATTTCAGCTCAGGAAGGTTTTTCTTTCTTTAATGGCCCAAACGCCCTGAAAGATTGCAAAAACCCGCTATACCTCCTGAAATTTTTCACATTAAACGAAATAGTATGCTCAAACCTCATTATAGCAAAGTTGCACATTATACAAAAACAAGTTCGTTGTATCCAAAAATTCGCCATACAGGTATATTTCTAACACCATATTGCAAAACTATCCTTCATTATTTACTTCGTTATAACCAATATTTCTCTATATCCAAGTCCATTATATTGAGGGTTGAGTGTACTACTTTAGCAGAATAACCCTTTGCCAGTAAAAGCAGCCAAATGAAGTTATACGCACATCGGGGTCGTCGAGCACAAGACGCCGCAGCCAATTGTCCAAGCCCTGGCCCGGTGGCGGCTGGAGCAGCAGAGGAGGTCCCGGCGGCGGGGGCCGAGAGTGAGCCCACGAAGCCAAGAGCCGCATGACACACTGCACCACCTGCAAAAATTCTTCAACTTGAGCAATGCCAAAATTCTTCACGTCGAAACTCTACACATTTCAATTCTGTCCAAACAGAGCATCACCCGCACGAATTTGTAGGATTAAAAAAAAAGAATTTTAATAACAAGCTTGCCATCCAGTCTAAACAGACCTTGGGCACTTGAACAGTTTAACAAGCACTTGTCGTTCCTTGTTACCTCTTTCAGTAAGCTAACGTTTTCTTTGAAAATTTAAAACATAATAAGACTACACAGACGACAACACTGTCAAACTTTTGGTGTTCTGTCTTTTGCACAGTCTTAAATTTCCAAGTATGTCGCACCAACTCATCCACGTATGCCACACCAACTCATTTAAACATCAACTTCAGTGTTTCTTTTACTTTTTTCAGTCGAAAGACTTTGGGTCAGAATGAATAAAATTTGTGGGGTGCTATCACCCCCTGTAAAGTTGTTTGCACCTCGTGGTGCACACATGTTTACGCGAATAGGCCGCATTTAGGGTTCACAACCATCTAGTGGTAGGTGGCACAGCGCTTGAACACGATCTTCACCATCATCATCATCATCATCATTGTCATGGTTAGCGCGGTTGCGCCAGCAGTGACGCCTGGTGGCGAGCGAGCTTATGTGGGCACACAGAAAATATTGGCTAGTATCTTGGGCGTGTGGCGGCTGGCGCGAACAGTCGCCTTTCCGCGGTGGGCCCTTGGAAATGTCGCCGCGGGCCGTTTCCTATGGGGCCCTTGTGGTGAGTAAAACTTGGGGATGCCGCATTTGCATAACCTTGTGTTTGTTGTTATTTTGATTGATTCTATTTGGACTGTATGAGGTTGTGTTTGGCGTAGCGATCACTGACAATGTATTTGATTCGGCTGGCGATATCGTCGATGAAAAAGTAGTTATATAAATGCTGTGCTTGGGTTTGGTTCGACCGCATATGTTGTGTCCCCTTCACTCTGAGAGCAGCGTTCTCATATCGAGATCACACAACTATGACGTGTTACGTGTTGTGATCTTAGTAGGCGCTAGCACACACTAGTCTGCTAAACTATTACGTGAATTGACGCGCCCAATTTTCAAAGCCTTAGAATAAGGAAAATAAGTTGTGCTGGATGCTTAAATAAATACGTCATATTTACCACCTAAAATCATCATATTTCTTAAAGTTGTGGGTGAGGTCTTGTGGGAATTGAGGCTAGCCCGCCGCCAATGCACGGGCTTTGTCACCTATTTCTGCCACTCTCATGTTCTAACATGACTCTCCCCTCCTCCGTGGTCTATCGGCTCTGGGGGAATGGACGTGACGTTGACCCCTCTCGCCCGGATGTCGACTGTGGCGCCGCGCTCAATCTATCGGGACGTCTCACGCGCGCGCATCGGCAGTGAGAGAGAACCTTTCCAGGACGACGTAGGGTGAGCATGCATTTTTTTTTTTCCCGTCCGTCGACTGCTTTTGTTTGGGGCTCGCTCACACTTCGCCAACGGCGCCTTGCACTTGCGGCGAACGCTCACCTTTGGTTGCCCCCTTTTCAACGCTAGGCCGAAGAGCAGTGCGGTGTCTGTGCGCGTGGCAGTACTACGCTGACCCGCACCTCTCGAAGTGAACCCGAGCGGATTTCGCTCGAGCGACCGCGCAATTGTCCCGGAGTCACCGTGAATCTTTTTTGCCCACAGAGACGTGCTCGCGGCACCTTGTGTAGTACTCTTTGTCCGCGGCGCGAACAAGCCTATTTGCTTTCTTGCCGCCCCTTTTGCAACAAGCTCTGTACTGCATTTTGGTGTTGGCGCAGGCATTAAAGTGTTGCGACCTGTTGAGAACAGTACCGTGTTTTTGCCACGCTGCGCTCGGCGCCATGGCTGTCCTAACGCACGCGTGCAGAGGCTACGGTTAACGTGAACCTACGGCTCGCAAAGACCGGACCCATGCTAGCGGCCGCACTCTTTCGAGATATGTGTACACTAGTCTTGGAATGAGATCGCCGCTCTCAGAACACACGACACAGCAGCCGTGGTCGAACGAACTCAAACAACACATTTATTCAATTATGTTTTAGAATCACGATATTGTCAGCCGAATCAAAATACATCAGTTGTGATCAACACGCTGAAACAACCTTACACAATATTCCGCAACACTCAACAACATAACAAACACAAGGCACCAGTGCTCAAATCGACACTAGAACCCACGGCATATGACTTGCGTTGCCTTTCCCCGCGAACCCACCGCACGAGACGACTGTTCGTGCCAACTGCCCCGCACCAAAGAGACCCGCTCATCTCATGTGCCACCACCCAGGCTTGTCGCCAGGCGTCACTGCCGGCGCTACCGTGCTAATTATGCTGATGATGGTCATACATGCTCGCGTGCACAACGCAACCTATGCGCGAAACACGTTCGCACCACGAGGCGGCAACAACTTTACAGGGGGTGTTAGCACCCCCACAAAGTAAGCGACTTTGTTCTTTTTGTTCAACAATACTTTTCTGGCTTCTGTCCCCATATGTTGCATAGTAAAACACGCTTCTGCTACACGGACACAAAAAACAGACACTGATTCAGTTTAGATTACAACCCAATCTCACTCACCTGAGGCCTACCCCAGAAGCCAGTGCGTAGCTCGTGTGGGTCTCGTAAGAGGGCACCTTCTCCTAGCGCACCTTGAAGTAGCCGAATTAGACTTAGGGACTCTGCACTCGCCAGCATCTGCAGCAGATCCTGAAAGCATAAAAAACGAGTCCGCATGATTCACAGTTGAGAGTGCCTGTCAATTCAGCTAACAAAATCTTGTCGCACAAGCTCCCAAGAGCTTCCAAACTGAGTATTCTCACTATACCTACAATGATTATTATAACAGCAACTACTTTAAATGGGTACAGACCAATTTTCTCATCTTAGTTTGCTCGGCCATACAAGTTCCCGAAATACACTCTCTCTGAGCCAAAGCGAGGCTTAGTAAATGCTGATAAGATATTTTAACAACAGTATTTTCTGATGACGCATCTGCTGACATTGACACCATTATGACGTCAGGCTACAGCATCAATTCCAGTGACTTCATTCATCCATCAATGAGGCTGGTCGTGACGACTTTACGCACCAAAGCGTTCAAGATGGCTGCTTGTGCAACACCAACGAAGGCACAGAGTGGGATATCCATAGAAATGTCGCAACACATTATTGCACAAGCACGCGATGTGAAACTCATACTATGTTGTTACATCAGGGTACAGCACAAACTGAATATTGTAATATAATGTGATATAGTATTGTAATATAATATAATTGTAATATAATATAGATATTGTAATATAATATTTCAGGGTGCTTTCATGCTTACCAGTATGTGTTTTAGCCTTTTGAGGAATTCACCTTTCCTTTTGACGCAAAAAAAAACGACCGAAAATTTTCGCTTCAGTACCCTTTTCCATGTTCAATTCAGCGACAGGCACAGGCAAACTCACCGTCCCTAGCCTTGGCACGAACATTCGATCCGGGTTGGAACGGCGTTGACGCTTGACCTTCTTTCGCGGCTGTTCCAAGATGGCATCAACTGACAGAGTCTCTTGGCAGGCGTCGGACGTCATGTCCATACCTCCGCCTTCTACGCTCAGCTGGTAGAGGACCCTCAGCAAGCAAGCGAGACAGTCCTCAGCCCACTGCATACATTGAAGAAAATATATGCATAGGACATGTTAGCGTTGAGTCCATGATGCGCATCTCAAGGAACTAGCCCAGGCAAAGCGGTCGGTGCTCCCAAACGAAGCACTGTAATATTCGAACGAATATTACAGTAATCGAATTCACTTCGATTCAAAGTTTAAATCTTTCAAAATTATGAACTATTTGAAAAGGACCAATAAATAGGTATTAGTAAGCTCCTGCAAAGATGGTTTCCCTGCAGTCGCGGGTTGCTAATGTGTGAAAACACCTATCCAAGAATACCCACAGTGCCACGAAGCCTCACTTCAAGGATAAATGAGCACCTTACCCTCACATCGATTCATCATTTCTTTAAAGGAGTGGTGCCATCCAAATTCAAGGCAATAACAAGCCTATTCTGGGTTTCCTTTATATGCACTGATACTCCACACGAACAGTCGGACACAGCAAACGTTTACAACACATAATTCGCTTCGAGAGTGTACCTATATATCACTCTCCCAACTGAAGCCCATCGCAAGCGCATGCAGCACTGACGTAGCTCTGTAGGAAGGACAACTAAAGTTGCAGGGACGTCACACCAGATCTGTAGCAAGCGTAGGCATCCACAGGTTTCCCTTCAAGGGCGACAAAGGTTCTTCGCAGCGCGCCCTCCTCTCTATTATGTCAACATGTGAGCTGACTTTTTAAGGGGGGAGGTGGCGATCGAAAAAAACTTTTTTGTTTGTTGAGCTAGAGTAATGAAATTTGGCAGGCATACTGAAGAGTGTCTCGTATAGCTATATATGAAGTTTCATTGCGATATTTCGAGTAGTTTTCAAATTACACTATGTTACATAATCTGATGACATAGTCTGCTGGTGAAAAGCCTAGCATTGTAACAAAACATGCTAGGAAGGTCCAAGTGGTTTTGATCTTTACTCAAAAGAACACTACACAGGATGACATTATCAAAAATTGTCTATTCCTTTTAGTTTTTTTACAAATAACATCCCCATCAGCTTCATGTATTGCATCAGAACTTCTCATGCACTAGTTAGCACATGCAAAAAAAACTAGGCCCTAAGCAAGGTAAAGAATGTCATCCTGTCAACAAGACTTCAAGGATTAAAAAAAAAAAAGACAGCATCAAAATCGGTCCAGTCACTGCCACGCTACACTTTTCACAAGCAACACTAAGTGCCCAAAACACACTTCAGAGAAAATGGCTTTCAAAGTTTTTGTAGCACTTCTCCTTCATCAAAATGCACCAGAACAGTAGTCTTTGGTGTCCATGCCTGCAGGTGGCCTTTTGGTCCTCTGTTTCTTCATCTGGTGCATGTTTGATGATTTTTTAGCCCGCTGGCTGTTCTTTTCTGCAGCCCTCTGGAGGGCAACGGCCCCAGGTTTTACACCTAGTGCAGTGCAAATCTCGGTGTAAGCTCGCAAGCTGCCTGCATTGTACTTTGCAACAGCTTCATGCACTGCTGCTTCCACAGTGAAGAGGGAGGCGTGCTGCTGCTTGGATATCAGTGACCAAATCACTGAGTGGAGGCTCTCGGCAGCATTTTGAGTCTTGTTGCCGCTACATTGAGCCTGACGAAGTTTTCGACAGGCTTTTTTTCAATGAACTTTTTTGTTTCTCGTTTGATATTGATGAAAATTGGCACAGACACTAAGAATAACCTCACAGTGCTTCCATAAAAATTGAAGCGATACCACGAATACTTTACGAGAAACAAATTATTTCTTCATTGAACCATGTGGAGGGGCTGAGCATAATATCAAAAAAAAAAAACAGTATTGAGAAAGCTGCGTTAAATGTTTCAACTTTTCTTTACGTCTCTAAGACACCTAAAAATTGTGATCTCAGGTTTGTCTTGTGATATTTGACTTCTTTTCATGATTTACTCCTTTTCATGAGTTACAAAGAACAAGTATGAATTTCAAACCAAGTTCTTTGTATGAAGGAGTGGTGTGATAGGTATGACAGAAAAGATTGTAATTGAATAAAACCATATACTGAAATTATTAAACATACTTTTTTTGTGCTGAAGTTGTAATTAGCGTAATTAAGTACTTGATTACAAATATTCACTGAACTTTTTTTTATTTGGAGAGAAGTTTATTGCATCAAAAAAAATGGATCACACCATGACGGCCTATGCCTTCTTTCTAAATAACAAAGTTATGGGCAGAAGACTGGTGGCACGGGAATTTCTAGCAGTATAATTAATGACAGGAAACGGGCATATAAAAATTCGTGCCCCTGATTCACACATGCTCTTTCGCCGCTCTAGCCGTCAAACGCATCATCATACAGCCGGTCGCGGAAACTCGTAATCTACAGCAATTCATTAACCTCGGAACATTCATAGACGTTCGTGGCGATATCAAGCACGGCTCCAAGCACGTCTGAATCGCATCACAAAAGCTTATTGACAGCACTCCATATGACCGTGGGGTGCGCGGCCGCATGGACAGTGCAGCCGGCGCGTAATGCACTTGCCGGCGGCGTTCGATGACGATGCGCGAAATGTGTAACTACGAAGACAAAAAATCGGCACGCACTGCACTTGGCATCGCATTTTCGAATGACGACGCGCGAAACTGCTAGCCGCTGTTCCGAGCGATCCTTCGCAGTGAAGGGGGGGGGGGTGACGAGCTTGACTGTGTTGTGCCGATGCGTAAAATGCCCGTACAATATTCAAAGGAGCTAGCGAGTGATGTGGTACATTCCTTGCGAAGAAGCACGTCACCAAGAGTGCGCTTGCGCGTCGTTCCTGCCCGCAGTCTCGCTGTCAGCGGAGTTAGGCCTAAAGCCGACTCCGATGATGCGCCGCACTCGTAGACCGCCGCGCGCCCGCTCGTAGTAATCTGATCGTGCATCCGGTGCGGCCACTCGTAGTAATCAAATCGTGCCGCCGCTTACAGCTTCGTTGCTTGCGAAGAAGCACGTCGCCACGAATGCGCTAGCGCGTCGTTCCTGCCCGCAGTCGGCGGAGTTAGGGCTAAAGACGACTTCAATGACGCTCGGCGCTCGTAGACCATGCTGACGCTCGTAGTAACCTGATGGCACATCCGCTTACTGCTCGTAACTAAAGCGTAGTTATATCTTAAGTGATTATCAAGCCGTGAACACGTCACGAAGTGGCGATTTTCGAGAGCCATGTCCTCGCGACGCACAAGCAGCAGACGACGATCTCCCTGAGCGAGCATCGGGCCAATGGCGAGGCGAGCTGAGGCAACATGGCGGCCACGGCCAATCAAGGGCCTCAAAACGATCTTCAAACATTTGCTTTTTGCTCGCTTGTTGTTAAAGGGAGGAGCCAGCTGAGGCGGGAAAGTTAAACACAGAGAAATGCTCTTTCCGATGAGCCCAAGAAGCCGGCTCCTGGTCCAAGCATAGCGAAGCTATTATTTTATGAAAATCGCCGTTTTCTCGCCATTTCCGGAAAAATTTTTGCTACCTAGGTGGGTGAAACGAATTTTCCGAAGCACTTCTGCGCGGTTTTCAGTGTAGATATTTTGGAACCAGATAGAAAAAGGGTTCCAGAAACTGAAAACTTGAGTTTCAAAAAATCGATTTTTTTGCCATTTTTCGCGATCCCAAAGCCGCGTCCCCCCTTAAGTGATTTTTTCAAGTAAAAGTAAAACACTTATTTTCAGGTGCAGAGCAGAAAATGCAGGAGGCTAGCGCTGCAGAAAATGCATTCCAACTAAGTATGAAAGTTAGCCCCTCTCCACCCCCCTTACCCATCTCCTGCTGCTAAAACACTCAAACCTGTTTATAACAAAGTTGTATCTTACACAAAATAAGTTCTTTCTATCTGAAAAATCATTATTAAGGTATATTGCTAACACTATGTCTACATCGAGACTATTTTTCATTTACTTTGTTATATCCAGGTATGAGGATGTCAACGCTCAAAAGCGCATCAGTGTATCAGAAAGACACCAACTTGCCTCATTCCACTCTTCGCCTTCGTGAGGATGAAGCACTCCCGAAGTGAAGATGTCGAAAAGATGCCGCAGGCCCCCACAATCCACAAACTGAAAGCAAACGCATGTGTAACTTCAACCAGCTACAGGCTTAAAACACATACACTTGATCCTCGTTTAACGAAACCTGAAGAGGTGAGGAAAGCTATGACCCTTTTAAGGGGACAGACTGGTCTTTGGGACCAAACAGTGATAAAAAAATTCATTTTTTAAAATTGACATATGTGGTTTCTGCAAGTCTTTTTCTATCTCTGCAAATTTTCACACACCAGGATGTGGTAATTTTTTCGTAAGGTCATTGTAACTGTCCAGATTCTTGGTGCTGATAACATGCAGAACCTGCAAAAAAAAAAAGGGGAACCGACTTCGAGGCTCTGCTACGTGTGTATGAGCACCTTTATAAGAATTGCAATACATGCGCACCATGATTGTTGCTTTTTTTGAAGAAGCTGTGTGTTTTCAGTTTTTTCCATTTTTCTCAAAAAAACTAAATTTACAACTGTTGAATTTTGAGGCCTCAGTATTTCTGCAGCTAGGACTGGTACAACAATAATACTTTTTGTAATGGAAACCTGTATGTGGGTAGAATGCAAGTATGGGAGCATAACTTAGAGCACAAGCCTTTTAAATTAAATACTCACCAAAATGGTAAGGCAATTCTAACTTCTTTTGAAAATAGATAGTTAATTTTGCTGTAATATAACCAAGGAAGGCCTAAAAACGGAAAACTCTTGCATACTTTCAATCAATAGTCATTAGTCTATGTTGGCATATCTTAAACATCACTTTTAATTAAGCACTTTTTTTTTATGGCCGCCTTAAACAATAGTGGGTGAACTTTAGTTATCTCAGGAACAAAATGAGTAACAGAAAAACTAATTTAACATTTAAAATCAGAAAAAAAAACTGCGTAATCCTGTGCAGTTTGATAGAGATCACTGAAGAAATAAAAAAAAAAATGTCTAAGACTAGTCTGCCCCCTTAACAGAAGTTCTGTTTATAGAGAGATGTACAAAGGCGCAGAAATTGAGCATGAAACTAATCCTATTAGAGGCAGTTGTTACATCTAAGCATAAATTTCATTTAAGAGATTTCCTTTCAGCGAGAGTCTACATTTATTTAATACCAAAGGCAATAAATGAACTTTTCTGGCATCAACCAACAGATGCAGCTAATTTGTTCCCCAAGGCAAAAAATTAACTGCCACACCTCTGTACACAAACAACTTTTATGCACGTAGGTGAAGGCAATGAATAAACTACATACAAAGCATAATATTTGCAGTTTATCTGTCTAATTATGCTTTGATATTGGTTAAAGCTGATACTGAGAACACCTCCGTGCACAAAAGTTGTTAGCGTGGCTACGAATATAAGGAGCCATTCTGCCAGACTTTTCAGCAAGCTGTTGGTACAACTAGCACTCCCCCAACATCTTGTAAATTTCTTGAACTGCCTTGATCCTAACACAAAATGGCTTCGCCATGCAATGCACAAGAATTTATGACAGTTTTCCGGATATACCCAAGAAAACTTCCGCAACGGTGTAATTTTTTTCTGCACATTCCCTTGTCAGCTCCCCCATCCACTCTAAATATCATCCAACTGCAAACTTGGTTTAACGATCACATCAGACATCTTAAAATGTTCCGTCACCTTCTCCGCCCAGGTCGGGCCGAGGGGAACTGAAAATCCCATGTCCTTTGCGTCGTCTCCAATTTCGTTGGTCGTAGAGCAGCACGGCCCGTTATTCTGGGAGTGCATGTCCGCCTGAACAGAATACAAAATGAATGTAGATTTTCTTCACTGCTAACACTCGTCAAAATACACAATGAATTCGAAACAAAAAGCATCGTGCCAATGCACAAGGCTATTGTGCTCGCACGAACACACCAAGTTCGGCTACCATGCCCACAAAGAGTGAATACCACGACTTCATCACTTACACTAATACTTACACTAGTACATGGCAAGTTAAGGGTAGAGAGTATAGAAGGCGCTATGAAACATGAGCCTCAGTGACTCGACGCTGGTGCTTTCAAGAACGTAGAAACAATGATAATAAATAAAGGTACTTTGAGCACCAGACATGGTACTCACCATTAAAGACTAGTGCTACTAAACTGAATAATAATAATAATAATAATAATAATAATAATAATAATAATAATAATAATAATAATAATAATAATATAATAATATGTGGGGTTTAACGCCCCAAAACCACGGTTTTGGGGCGTTAAACGCCCCAAGTGAAAAAAAAATCAAAGTCTTGCTTCTCACATCGCTCTCTTTCGGCTGAACTAAGTGGGAACGAGATCCACGCTGACGCAAGGATTCCACAATCTGGAGGGAGTACATCAGCTTCTGAGGTTCTTCTGGGTTGAGCAATGTTTGAAGGGCAATCGCCGCACCTTCGGGTTCCTGAAATCAACAAACACCGACAGAAAGAGTTGCTCACAATCCGCGATTCTTACATGGAGAAGTGTGAAAAGCTTATTTAACCTGCTGCACAAATATGCCGTAGCGAAGCAACATCAAATAACCAAATACCCGGAACAGGAAAAACAAAATTGGATCCACATGAAAGAGTCGCAGGCACCCTCGTCACACCAGCACAGATACTACTGCCAGCAAATAGTACCCTGTCGGCAGCTTGCGTTTAGGGGAACATGGTGCATGTATAGGCTTGTGCGAATATTCGAATACTTAGAATATTCGAAAGAACAATGCCGTATTTGAATTCTCTTTGAAACGAATTTAAATTATTGAAAATTTCGAATGATCGAAGTGAGTGTTTTAGGAAGTGAGCGCTTTAGAAGAATCATTGAGTGCCTTGCAAAAGGAGGTCTTCAGGTACAGCTTTCACTTCCGGTCTTTTGTAAAGCAAATCAAAGGTTCTGATACCATCCTGTTACATTTCGGCATTCACTGCACCTGTCTTCATCTTCCTTTGTCCACAGGGGCATTGTGGCTGATAGCGATGCCCCTACAACATCAACATTGAAAAATGCTGGAGTTCTCGCACCCCTACAATGATGTGATTACGTGGCACGCCACAGTAAAGAAGTCCAGGCACCAAATCTAAGTACGTCAATACTTAGATTTGGTGCCCCCACTGAAGTGTGGTCGCCTGACTGAAAATCAAACTGACATCTTTTGAGCTCAGCAGTGGGCAATCATGGCGAAGTCAAACATCAGTTTCCAACAGTATGCACTATATTTTCGCACACGCATACACAAGTGTCTCACGCACCTATGTGCATGCACACATACACAGGATGGGCACTTTCTGTGTGTAAAGCACCCATTCTGTGTGTATTCACTATTTTGTCCCCCCTTTTTTTTTGCACTTCTTAAACATGAACCATTTCAATTTAAGCCAAATAGGTGTTTAGGACATTGAAATTCCAGTATATTACCCGCACCTTGACATAATTCTGTTTACCTTGAGCAAGTTATTTGTGAGAATGGTATCTTGGCAGGACACCGAGCGCGGCAATGTAAACTGCAGATGTCAGCGTGAATCATGGCAAAGGGACATTCCGACCACATCGCTACAACATACCTGCGCGACCTGTACAAATTGACGAAGCACGGCGGGTGACGTAGGAAGCATGATGAGTATTTCCCAGACTCGCCTCGACAGGACTTGGGCCTTTGTGTGCAGCACCAGTTCCTGTGGCAAGAAAACGAGGCAGCGCAAACTTGATTCGAGCCCTCAAAACTCCCGAAAACGCTAGCGCGACACCAAAGTCGCAACAGCTTACCCGCAAAATCTGTAGAAAGAGAAAAAACAACGCATCAACCCTGCTCACTTTTTCGCTATCGTAATCGCAAAGCCATTAGCACGACCTCTGCTGAATGACAGGAAAGAGAACCGAAGAGATGTGCAAGCTTACTGAATTGTTGTTGAGGTCGTGAGAACTGCCCTGCCGCAGCAAAGAAAAGGCTGTTGAAGCTAGGCGTACTTCTTCGTTTATTCACACAGCTTGAAACAGTTTTAGAATATTACCGCATGCACTTCTCTTTGTACACTCAAACCCAGATATAATGAAGTAAACAAAAATAGTCTTACGATATAGTGTTAGGAATATATTTTTATAACAATTTTTCGGATATAAAGAACTTATTTTCGTGTAAGATGCGACTTTGTTATAATGAGGTTTGAGTATACAGTAAAACCTCTTTATTTCGAAGTCAATTATTTCAAAATCCCACTTAATTCGAAGGATTTCCGCGGTCCCGTATTTTGAAATGTAAGTCTGAGCAGATAATTTGAAGCGGCGGCCAGCACCAGTCCGGTTAATTCGAAAACTTTGGGTGCCATGTGCCAGTTCCAGATACCGATTTCGCCGTGAATCTGCAGAACGATGGCTATTAATAGCCACAAGACATTGCAACATATCGATACTAACGAGCGGCAACTGAAGCACCCCAGCCTCCCTACTTCCAGCGCAAAAAAAGAAAGAAGAAAAAACGGTCTCGTGCTCAACTGAAACATGCGTCTGCGGAAAACGAGCCGTGCTTTACTGCACCACAGCAATGACACGCGGGCAGCTTATTGCATGTTTCCCGCAACGTCAGCGGGTCATGGTTTACCCATTCTTTCTGGGATTGTAAAGAAAGTAATAAAGGACAGTTTATCAAAAATCGCGAGGTATGCGAACTTTTGATTGCCGATTGCTCCAGCAATTCGCGTCTTTGCACTGCTGGCGGAGTTCTTGCCAGCTACACCTACTTCGAAAACTAAGTTCGAAAGTTTCGAAGATTATTTTTTCCTGCCAAAACACATCGTAAGCTTCGTCATACTGGCCATTACTAAATTCATAATTATGGTAGAAAAAATATGCGAATGGTCGCATCATGACATGCTGACGAAGCGAGGAGCAAACGACATGCTGCCCGCATGTCACTACTGTATTGCAGTGAAGATGTCTTGTTTTCTGCAGGTGCAGATTTCCGTCATTCACGACCACGTTTTTAGGGGCGAAGCTCCTTATGGCGTGGCTTGTGCGTCCCTCGTAGTACGTAACCACCAGTGGCACATACCCGAAATAGCGGTCCTTACGATTTTGACCTCCAAGGTGGTTCCGGTGAGAGATTTCTTCTGTGCGTTGTTGAACAATAAAAGATAGTGCTCAATGCACATGTTAATGGCTGCTAAGGGGGAATGAGAGACAGGGGCATTCGGCCATTAGGTAACGCGCGCGCTGCGATCCCCATTAGCAGCTATTGGCATGTACATTGAGCACGATCTGACAAGAAAGGGTTGCTACGTTATACTCGCTGGGTGTAACCTCCTCGGTTTTAGAAAGGTTTAGCGAGCGTTGAGCCGCAGGGCCATGAATACAATGAACTAGTATATACCATGAACTCAAGGTGGTTGAAGGTGGGAAGTAGACCCGAAGCGCAAGCCGTAAGAAAGTGTGCGTGTGCCACCTCTCGTTTAGTCCTTGGAATGCTCACTGAATGGCGGTGCTTATATATGGGGAATATATGATAAAAAGATGCGAGATGGTGGGACTTGGAGTGTTGAATAGACGGACGAACGGACACACAGACAGATGCATGGATGGACGCATGAACGGACGCAGGCGTGGATGCATGGACAAACGCAGGGACGGACGCACGAACAGACGCACGCACGGACGGGTGGATGGACGCATGGACGGTTACACAGACGTACGCAGGAACGGACGGAAGCAAGAACGAATGGACGAACGAATGCTTCGCCCCCCTCCTCATCATTCACTCCGTGAATATGCTGCCTTTTTTTTTTTTTTCGGTGGCAGCAGCGAGGCCCACTGTTCCTCTATGTTCGCGACAAAATAAAGACCAGGTATTGCTGGAAAGCATGACCTTCGGGGCCACAAGCTAGCCAGCACAGCAAACAACGAGCACTGATTACTTTGAATCGTTCCAAGTTCCTTGCATCCCACTTCTTTCATGTTCTTAACCGGCTTAATTCGAAGCTTTCTCGTGGCCCCAGTGACTTCGAATTAATGACGTTTTACTGTATATCTATGTAACCAGTCGGTTACACATTGTGGGAATTGAGGCTGGCCCGCTGCCTTTGGGCGGGCTTTCCCGCCTTTCTCCAATTCTCATGTCCCGACATGTCTGCCCTCCTTTGCTCTCAGCCGCGCTGGGAAGGGCGGAGTGACGTTTAACTCCCTCACCCGGTAGCGGATGTTGACTGTGGCGCCGCGCGCGGGGACCCCCGAGAGGTTTTTCGCGCGCTGCGTCGGGAGCGGTGAGTACTCTCCGGGACAGCGAACGGTGGGCCACGCATTCTTTTCCGTCCGTCGAGTCCCGTCGCTCGGGGCTCGTCGGACTTCGCCGACGGCGCCTTGCGCCCGAGGCGAACGCTCACCCGCTGTTGCCCCGCTGCGTACTCACGGCCGAAGGGCAGTACGGTGTCCTAGTGCGTGGCCTAGCTACGCCGACCCGTCTCCCTTCGAAGCCAACGCGAGCGCCTTTGCCCTCGCTCGAGCAACCGGCCCCTTTGTTCCGGTGTCTCCGTGGATCACCTTTACCGCGGAGACGTGCTCGTGGCACCCTGTGTAGTACTTTGTGCCCGTGGCGTGGATAAGCCTATTTGCTTTCCCGCCGCGCCTTTTTGCAACGGGCTGTGCTGCGTTTGGTGTTGCCACAATAAAGTGTTGCGACTTGAGCAGTATCGTGTTTCCCGCCACGGCGAAGGTTAACGCGTGCCCTGCGGCTCGCTAAGACCGGACCCACGCTGGTGGCCGTACTCCTTCGGGATACGTGTACACCACAACATATAATCATTGCCTTTCACAATTTGCACCCAAATGTCCGGAAACCTTCCAGATCATTTTAAAATTGTTTCATAGGCTTGAGCACGCAAACACGACCGGTTGAGTTTATTCTGGAACCAAAGCGGCCACCGGCAATAAGGCTTGAATATTCGATGCCGAATGTATAAATGCCAACACGCCTAATCGTTAATCACATTTACTGACGGCTGACAGTCTGTTCACCCCTAACAGCATACAGCGCATATTGCTTGTACAGCGACTTTTAATTTTGCGGGCACAAGTTCACTTGAAGAAAGAGTTGCATCTCGAACTCCGAACCCCAACCCAAACCCTACCCACCACATTTCCCAATTTTACTGCTCCAGTTATTAGCCAGTCTGTAAGCTTATATTTCATTGCAGCTGCACAAATTGACATGACAAAAAGAAGCACTGAAAAACATAGGCACACATAAGAAACTACACACTAGACAAGCACTTACTGTGGTTTAGACTGTATAGAGTTTCCTACTATATTTGCTAGAGAAATCTATGCCATTGCGAATATACAGCCACCATGGAAATGATGGGTCGTACATGAATTTGCCTAATCTTGGTGCTCGCGACTCTTGAGTGCACGAACGGATTTGTTCATTGTAGCTTTTTCATGTTTGTTTAGGATAAGGAATGGCTCATGGCGAACCTCGTGAGCCAAGTTGGACTGTTCAGCTTTAAAAGGGTCAATGTAGCGAAGTTGCACTGCCGATTTTTCGCTGAGCTTCGTCTTGCAACAAAGAAACAGCCGATCACTCACAGCCGCACTGAGCAAAGAAAAATGAAGCTTAGGCAAGTCTACGTGCTACCCATCATTCTCGTGCTGGCCGAAGCGCCACGCATTACAGCTCCCGTAAAAACTAGAACTAGATTTCCTTCTAGCGTACTATTATGAAACTACACGGTTCAGAGGAAAGCTGAAACAAAAGAGCCCAAAGAGAGCCACCATTACACGACGAGAGCTCACCCCAGCCCGATTCCGCGTCCGAACATTGCCGAGAAGCTGCATGAGCGAGAAGAGGCACTCCAGGTAAGCAGGCCGCAGCAGCACCAAAGTGGGTAGTCGCTCCCGGGGTGGGGAGGGAAGCAGGCTCGCAGGCTCGGGAAGGCCGGGCCCCCCAGCTCGCCGCCTTTGCCTCATGGCTCCTACTGACACGTACAAAATCTGCAACCGCATCCCATTAAGGGCAATTAGCATTGAACGCAGACAGACATGACTTGTAGGCTGGGAGCGACCGGCTAATGAGAACAATAAACGTGAAATACGGCTGACTGCTTCGAACTTGGCGCTATATGCGACAGGTTCAAAGCAGTAAGTGCCCAAGGCAAACTGTGCAGGGTTTTGGACTAAAACACTCTATCTCATAGACATAAATATTGTCACAAGGATGACGAGTTGTTTGCACCAGAGACTATTTACAGCATATATATATATGTACAACAGTAGTCACCCAGCTTACCGTGCTCGGCTTGGAGACCGATCAGCAAGAGACATTTGTTCCCTTCGTTGGGCGCACGTACGCATAGTTCGTGAGCCTGTCAATATATGCATGCAACGTAGTCCTTCGCGGCCTATGCATCGTCATAGAATGCCTAGATGTCCCCAATATTGCATAAATATGGTTCCTTCAGCCCCCTCACAGCAAACGTCAGGGCCGAACATCCACACTGCCATTTCTGCATCTTTATTGGCCAGCAACACTCCTGATGAAGAAATGCACTGTTTGAGGTTAGTGACAGTTCTCTTAAAAACTGCATCAGATGTCTAATGTTGTACTAAGACTCCTGCGACAGACAGCCATTCACATTTATGACAAAGTGCCGTGTTCAAGCAGACAACCGCATAACTGGCCGAAGTCAAAACCAGAAGCCTACTCACAGTATCACTCCTATTACGTTGCAGGCTCATCACGGTGATGTTGGGGTGCTGCATTCAAGCTTACAGATGCTGTTCCTGTCAGACTGAGCCAAACGCTTACAGCAGCGCTCCCAGATGTAGCAAGCAGGTGAGACCAATCAACCACTTCCAGGTGGCAAAGATACCACTAGGGGTAACCTGGATCAAAGATTCCTACGGCGGAACTTTGATTATATGTCCTCCAGTCTTAAAACCACCAGCATTATATGACGAGTCAGTTTGGTACCAGAAATATCCCCATCGAAATAATGAATTGTAAAATGTAAATATCTTGGTTACACAACACAATTTTACACGGACCCCACATCTTACGACGGCTTTTCGATTCTGTCCGCCACAAAAAAAAAAAATCTACTTTACTCGAATTTAATGTCGACCAAATATTCGCGAGTGTGTAAAATAAGAAACATCCATTCCAATAGGCTGACAAATTAGAAAAATAGAGAGAGAGACAGTATGTCTTCTTACAATGAAAAATTAATTCTCCTGGCAGTTCATGAACTTCTGTGTTCGTCCTGATAGTGTGCACATCCCCGATCCTTAACGTAGACAAGCTCTATCCACACTAAGTAGCTTCAGCTGACAGGAAAGCTCATCTCTGAGTTCCAGATATTTTCTCATTTCCGGTCTTTGGCAACGTTTCCTGGCCAAAACACAGCTGACCTCTTGCCTTTCTTTGCAGCAATCTATGTCCCATGCCTTGAGCACACAAACGAACCAACGCAGCCATTTTCACCGTGCACAATGACCTGCGCTTCACGGGAACATTCGCAATAACAGGGGCACATCACCAGATGCACCTCACAAAGCAACTAATTACGACGTGCACAACATAGTCAGGCAAGAAGGCATCCTGTGCAAACTCGTGCTTCGTTGCCATTATGTGATGGCAATGACAATATGTCTGACTTTTCTGATGGAAGACTGCTGCCAACATAGTTTCGTATTCGTTTTCACGCACAGGCAATTTTCGAACTCGATTTATGGGGGAAAAAATGCGTGTTGGATATGATTTTTTAAAGTTAAGAATGAGGATTCACTCTCACCTCACTCAAATAAGTAATGCCACCATTAGCTGTAATTTTCTAAAATTATTTGATCTACCTTTCTTATTTGATCTACCTGTACCCTGTTTTTTGGGCAAGGCTCAGTGTCACTGCCTATACTCTTAGGATTTCGAATATATGACACTTGGATTATACGACAGTTCAGCATGGTTCCCTTGAAGTCGTATAATCGAGGTCCCTTGTACTCTTCACCACAAAATCTAGGTGGGGTGGGAACTTATATCAAAAGTGCTTGCTCTTACAATCTGGTGGTCCTTGAAGCCAAAGTCAGCCAAAGGCTTCTCGTCCAGATCGGCGGTGAGCTCCTGCCCCAAGGTGATCATGCGCAGGACGGCTGCGAGGCCGCCCTCATTAGTCGCCTGCAGTTGCGGTTGTGGCTGAATTCCTTCCCACCAGTGCACCACCTCGGCGCGAAGATCGGCCACGAGGTTCCAGCTCTGGAGCTCAAACGTCGTCTGCAAGCACACAAACGCTCTTTAAGGTGGCGGTCCCACTGCCGCCACCTTGCCAGTAGTTCCTCTAAAGACACCAGGCACCGTCACCAAGTCAGGAAAAGAAGGAAAAGGTTTCGGAGGTGAAACTCCCGAACTTGTGTTGGCTCGCCATATTGGATAAAGGAGGGGATGCGAAGCATGCTGGTCATGGTTCGGAGAAATGAGGCATTCAGCAGGGGCTTTTTTTTTTTCTTCCCTTCAACATCACCTCTACCTCTCCCTCTAAAACTCATGCTCACTTGTCCCCATCCAGTGCAGTGCGGTGCTTTTCACACGAGAAACAATTGCGCTGCAAAACCCGCTCAAGTTGGCCTTTGGTTTGCAGGCCGTCAAGCAGCCCTGCCTCACCAGCCAGCTGCTTTCCGTGGCACTCAGTGGTGTAATCCAGGGCTGTGTGACAAACTCTCCCACGGATGTCACACCACAGTCGAACCAAGAGACGTTCTGTATGTAAATGATCCCCCTCTGTCGCTGTCGTCTACTCCCACCTCAGCCACTGATAGCCACTATTCATTTTTGATCTTCTTGAGCTAGACAGTTGAAATCATAACGAAGTGACTTTTTCCTTTTTATCCATTTCTGTTGTTTCTCATGTTACCAGCCACTCATTCTTATCCTACTCTATACCATTACAAAACCGGACACAAGCGCACTATGCACCTAAGGTTTTATTTTTTTTTAAGAATTGAGAGCAATATTTTGTAGCTTGAATGTTATAATTATGCAGCAATTATGGCACAAATATTTATGGCAAAAGGAGGAATCCTATTCACACTTCATGAACTAGTAGCAGATACTCGGGAAGGTTATCTTCTCGTGATGCTGTCAGCTCCAAACAGCCGGTTATGAAACAACAAATGTTTCCATCGATATCAGCAGGCAGGCGGTGCGTGTGTTAGAAGGTCAGCAGGCCACTTATGTCATTGCGTGTCCACAAAAGATATTGTCTGCCACGACATGAAATCTTGTTATCTACACCCATGTGCGGTTTCGTCTGCTGTCTACGAGCAGCTCTCTCGTGTCCCCTCCACTGCTCTATTATTAATTCCTAACACCAAAAGAGGGGTGCTCTGAATCTGCACAACAGGAAGCTACCATTCCTTCTTTTGTGATTTATGGCCTGCAATTCGACTGGCACTTACAAACCACCCATGTCTGATGCATTAGTGTGGTGCACCTTACTAGTGTGTTGCTGCGGTTTACATGAATGCGATACATATCTGTCGCATTGGTCTAAACGTGTTTTTTGCGACTTGATGCCACTACACCTTTCTTCAGCAAAACCTGTCTTCTTGTCCCCTTCTAGGCGAAAGACCAAGATAAGTTTCATCAAATTATCAGCCTTACGGCTCAGGCTACAAGACCTGCTATCCTTAGACATCGCAAGTTCCCAACAAGGCAGACTTTTCAAAGACGTTGAATTGATAGTCCCTGCCCCATTCTCCTCATTTTTCTTCTACAGGCGAAAGCAGCAGCAGATATAGCAGAAGCTGAGCAAAGATAAAAGATAGTAAGGAAGTATTCCATAATGTGTATGTAGCAAGCACACCATCTTGCATAACAAAGATAATGAAAGACAGCTGTTTATTTCAGCCAGTGCAGCAACACAAGCCTACAGGTATGCACCTAAGATCCCCCGCTTCTAACGGTAAAGGCGAGTTTCGACAACAAAGGTGTGTTGTGAAACAATGTCATATACATGGCATCCCCTGCTCATCACATCAAAATTTAACGGACACAAATCCCTGCTAGAGCGAGAATGGCAGTGTAACCAGTGTAACCACCAATCTACAGGCTGTGCACAAGTGTATACAACAAACGAACCGAGACACCAAGCATATCACTACTACCTGTGCCACCTGATGTTAGCGAAACCTTGCTTAGGGTGTTTACTGAAGAAACAAAAAGCTTAGGAGACTTACTATTCAGGTCGGAAAAATAAAACTTTGAGCACAAGAACAGATATAAGCCATTTGAAAGACCCTGATGCAAAGTGTGCCCGCACATGGCACAAGGTAACCACAAACACAGCTGAAGCTTACCGTCCAGACATACAGGTACAAGATGGAATATGCTGTATGAAAATTGAGGCTAGCCTGCCATCAATGCGTGGGCTTTGTTGCCTATTTCTGCCGTTCTTATGCCCTAACATGACTCCTCCTACGTGGTCTATCTGCGCTGAGAGAGTGGGAGTCATGGTAACCGCTTATCCCCGGTAATGGAAGGCGACGATGGCACTGTGCTCGAGTGTCCCAGGAGCGCCCGGCGGGAGTGAGAGACCACTATGGACAACAAAGGGTAAGCCCGCATTTCTATACATCCATCGGCTCCCTTTGTTTGGAGCTGGCTCAGACATACCAATGGCGCCTTGTGACCGCGACGAACGCTTACCTTTCGTTGCCTTTTCAGAACACCAGGCCGAAGTGCGGTGCGGTGTGTTCGCGCATGCTCGTACTATGCCGACCCGCACCTCTCGAAGCCAACACGAGCGAAGATTGCCCTTGCTCGAGCGGTCGTGCCCAATTGTCACTAATCGTGACAGCGCAGCATTGTCGCGAGGGCCCGTTTCCTTCAGCGGCATGTCCCCATTGCCCAATTTGTCCACAGAGACGTGCTCGCGGCACCCCTTGTGTTGTACTTTCGCCCGTGGCCTGGGTAAGCCTCGTTTGCCTTCCCGCCACCTTTCGCAGTGGGCTCTGTACTGCGTTTTTCGTGTTGCCACAGCCTATGAAAGTGTTGCGACTTGTTTGAGAGCAGTACTGTGTGCTTGCCACACTGCGCTCAGCGCCTTGGCTGTCCAAGCGCGCGTGTTCAGTGCCGTTAGTTACGCGAGGCAATGGTGAAAGTGGCCTTGTTGCTCACTAGGACCGAACCCCCCCCTAGTGGCTATACTCCTGCTGGATACAGTTACACTACAACTGAGCTGACCTAAACCGCGTTGCGCACGAATGTTCCATAATCTATAGTCAGAGATATGAATCAAAGAATCACACAAAGTGAGCTCGTAGTTCCTGTCACATGACACTCAAGCTGTCCGAAAAGGTGCGAGTGTCCTGTTGCAAAATTTTTTTTTTTACATGGTCAGAGGAAAAAACCACTGTCGGTTGCCTCAACTCAGCGTTTCTGACATAATTTTTGTGTACCATTTCATTTTATTCCTCAGGGGCGAGTGCTCTGACTGCGGACCCACAGACCCCCTTCCCCCCAAATGTTTATCTGCTACTCCCCCCCCCCCCCCCCGTTCAAGAGAGCATAGCCAAAGCACAACACGTAGTTCCCACGCATCGCTGCCCCTCTGAGAGAATTCACTCGTCATGGGTGCTCTAAAACAAAAAAAAAAGGGGGAGGGGGGAAGACACTTGGCACTGCACTGCTGTCACTACAGCGAAGCATTTTTCTTACGCCGTGTGCTGCAGTCAGCACAACTTCATGCAAACTTGCTTCGTTGTTACTGGCTGAAATGTGTAATAACTGGGTTCATGCAGTCAGCAATAGAACCAATATTGTTCAACTCTGTGTGTTTGTTGCAACCGATGACAGATATTCACAGTAGACTTCGAGTGGAGAATTTGCAAACGCCCGCGTACCCTTACAATGAGCTTGATGTAATACCGAGGAACGTTGTCATAGCGTATTCCAGAACACTTGGGGTGCACAGAAATATACACATGGGCGTTCCCACATTTGGTGGCATGGAAATGCGCGCTTGTCATAGGAGAAAATCAAACCCGTATCCTCAAGCTAAACAGCCGGACGCATAGCCTGCTAAGGCAGTGGTTCTCAAACGGGGGTCCGCGAAGCTATTTCTATGATCCACGATACCCTAACCCGCATTTTTAAGCGTGACTGTGCCACGTACTGATGAACTGTCCAAAATGAAGTGATGTGGCACGTTTGTTGGGTGTTTTTGGTAGCAATAAAAGGTACTTGTTTGACGCTCCAGTTATGTTAATTTACCTACGTACTTCCCTTCAGTCCCCTCCGCTGCAAGGGTGCCCCATCACTTCCACCAGTCCAAAAGGAGTCCCCGACACATTCATGGCTGAAAACCACTATGCTAAGGTATACCGTGCCAGGCAGCTCAAAGCGAGCGCATCATGCCAGATTTTCACAAGCTAACACAAGTTCTAACACATGTTAAGATCACAGCAAGCGTGGCTGAAAGTGATGGGTTACTTGCACAATGCACTCCTGCCGCACTGTAGTTATGCCTGGTTTAAATGCTGAAGACGCAGATAAGTTTACTATTATTATTTAATTTGCACAAGCAAAGTAACAGAGAAAAGAGGGAGAGAGCAAGCTGGCAACTGCCACCATCAGGGGCACGACGTCTGCCCACTCTTTCGGAAGGAAGCCGGCGTTGGTTGTCAGATTGTCACTTGTGAGACATTGAAGATTTGTCAGACCACCACAACTTTTGCCGAACGTATACAACATCAACTATTCTTTATCGCACTTCCTCCACCAGTTCGGGGCAATGCATGCAGTGACCCACGAATTCCATGAGATCCAAATGCATAGAACGTGCAAGCATGGTGCAAGTGAACCCCAGATAAAGGTGCAGAAGCAAGAAAGGAGTGCAGTCTTTCAAACACAAAAAAATTGAAAAAAGCAGGAATGGGAACCACATTTGCAGGGGTGGAACAGGGTACATAGGTTAAAGAAGAGTCCTGGAAACTAGCTAAAGTGCTTTGTAGTAGGCATGGGGCATCGAATAAAACATTTTGAAGCAGGCTTAGAACAGTCAGAAAGGCCTTTTCGAGCAAGTTTCAAGCAGTTACAGAATGTTCAGATCAGGTGTAGGCCAGATTCACAGTGTTCGCCCAATGCTGCATTTTTCAAACACTAATCTGAATAGTGGAATAGCGTGGACACTCGTGACTGGTTTTAGGGTTGAAGCTCTTTGAGGTCGAGACTTGCCCGTTAACGGCGTTAGCGTAAGCCGTAGCCGCTGCTGACAATGATGCTGATGACAATGAAGATGATGATCATCACGAACGACAATTGGCTTGTGCAGTAGATGACATCTCGATATGCTCTACGATGCATTTCATATGACTGGAAACAACCAACAACTACCAGGGAAACGTGCCCACGCCTTGTCTTAGCCAACTTCAGGGTAGATCAGATGTAAAAGCAGTATGCAGGCAAAAAGAAATTCACAACTCAGCACAACATGTCAATTACGACCAACAAACATTGTACATAAATGTACTTGCTTGGCGCTCATTTACATGCATGAAGGGCGGCTCACGTACACATACAAGTGCTGTGCTCTCATCACGAAGAAACTGCGCGAAAAGTGTTGCTCTTCCTGGCGTGACAGTATTCTGTTACACCAGTGTTTTGTAACAAGGGCTACACGAGATCAAATCCAAAAAAAGAAGAGTTAGCTGCCAGCCTAACTTCAAATACAGGCAAGCACTTAATGAGCACCTGCCTTTGCTAGGTTGTTCTCGCTTTCTTTTGAGCACCGTTACCATCACTCGTTTTTCTTTTCTGAATACTGCCATAAATTTATAAGACTCGGTTTCACTGCAAGGGAAAAACAATGATTTGACATCGCGTAACTGTACAAAAAGCTGGTGTAATAAAACATGGCCGCTACAACTCGCACACTCTTCGCAGTGGTAGCTCAGCACAAAGATAGCTCTTACGAGTCATTCGTGCTGATGCCTGCCAAGATAGCACGTGGCAGCGATTGCAACTATGCCTTTAGAATCAAATCTCACAGCTGCTACTTGAGCAATTACAACATTGATGAAACGGAACATAGAGTTTCATACAATAATACCTAGAGAGGAATCTGGCGCTGTGATCGTGTACCTCAATGGGAATTATAGGAAGTACAGGCTTCGGATTTGATAGAGTTAGCTAGCGAACAGTCTACCGACTTTTTTTTTCTTTAGTTTCAGTTTCGTTCTTGCCGCAGTTAGGGTAGTGAGATGCGGTGAAAAGCACTAAAGCAACGCGATTGTTGTTCAGAGAGGCTGAAGACCACTATGCGGTGAAAAGCACTAAAGCAACGCCATTGTTGTTCAGAGAGGCTGAAGACCACTATGCGGTGAAAAGCACTAAAGCAACGCCATTGTTGTTCAGAGAGGCTGAAGACCACCAAGTCTGAGGTTTGCTGTGCCTTTGGAGTTTTACGAGTCGTATTTGACAGTTTAAACAAAGCGTTGTCCACTCACCGCTGCGCATAGATGTAGCGTCTCATGTCAGTGCAGGATATTGCATCGAGTTCGTGTTTTTTCATGAGCGGGTCTTGCCTAAACTCGTTTTAAATTAACTGCAAAACTATGACGAAGCTAAGTCGACGCACCGTCACGCTCCCCTGACTCGACCTCACAACAAACCAGAGTTGCGTGGGGGGAAGACCACTTGGACAGACGCACCTAGCGTCGCAAAAGACGAAACGTTAAGTGTTTCTCACATAATACTCTACTGTTAATTCCATAAATAGATAATACATTATTTAGAGAGAAAAACAAGCATGTTTATTATTAAGTGTTGTAAAAAATAATTCATTAAATCTTGATGCCAAATCTAGAACGCAATGGCAGAGCGATGCATACCCTGATGGTTGAATTTGCCCAGGTTTCACTTTTGTCGCATCGTCACGAAAACGTTTTGCAATGAAGTTGGCGTACGAATAAATGAAGCAAGTTTCCATCAAATATAAGTTAATATGACTTTGTTTCACACTAGGAAAAGAAGCGTCGCGAATCTCAAGAACGCGATCCATCCGAAGCAGATCCGAAGCCTGTACTTCCCGTAATTCCCATGGGGGTACAAGCGCCTCAGAAGGAGCTCGCGTACGCACTAGCGCCATAATCTACTTTAGGTAATATTATTATATGAAACTCTATGAAACAGAAACTATAAACTTTTCAATGATAGTGAAAACACGTTTAAGCCATGTTTTCAGGCAAGGGTCTTGATGACTGTGCACTTTGTGGCTGAATTCGGTTGCTGTAGCGCAATACGGCACTGATAAACGAGTTTGGTGCAAAAGGGGGCATTTTGTAAGTGTTCTAGCTTAAAACGGGCTAGGGATCGAACAAATTGACGAGAGGGAGCAAACAAACAGCCAATAGGTGAGTCAGAAATGCTTTCAACGCATGAAGAAATATAAAATTAATACAGCTCTAGATCAATATTGACAGGCATTGTTTTTAAAAGCTTGAGATTGCAGAGTGGGGTGACTTTCACAATTTATTTGTTTTAATACTCTGCGTGGACGCCAGATGGAGTGGCAATTCGATGAGTCATTCAGTGGCGATTTTCGGCGCAGGATTGGAGTAAGCCAGGCACAAAGCAGGCTAATTCTACCCTTCGGGCTCGAGCACTCGCGTATCGATCCCATCCACGTGAACAGAAGACCGTTTTGTATCCATTCTGTCGATAGAATACATGACAGAAGGATTCGAGCTTGTTCTACTGCCTCCTTGCCCGTTCTATGCAAGTTTCGTGGCTATTCTCACATATTGACCATCAGAATAGCCTCGAACAATTCCTTGAGGCTCCCTTCAGTCCTTTCGTTCAAACCCTCTCCGTTCTATGCTAGAACGTTTACAAAATACTGCCCTGACTGAGGAGAGCAGTACCTTGTGCTGACTCGAAGCGTGCTGGCAGATGACGCGCAGAGGACAGTTGCCCGCCCCCCTGGGGTCCTGCAACGCAGCTCCATGGGGACTGAGGCTGGCACCATCACGAAGCTGCCACCGGCGCAGGTGAAAGGCGTAGCGCCGCTGGAACGTCTCGAGGTGAAGCTTGAGCAGTTGTAGCGCCCGCTGCACCACCGTCAGTGTTGTCTCCTCAGCCTCTTGGGGGTGCTGGCAACAAGGTGAAGCGAGGTTAGTGGCTCAACCGATTGATTGATTCATGAATCTCTCAATCAATTAAGAACGGGCACATGAGTCCCAAAAAATTTTATCGATTCTTTATCGATTGAGGTGAAAAGGGCCAAATTTTGTATATTTGTGTGCACATTTCAAAAATGACATAAGTGCTCTAGTATTATACAATGGGACCCTGATTATACGACTCTGAGGGGACTCTACAAAACTGCCCTATAATCTAAGCATCATATAATCGAAACTCTAAGAACATAGGAAGAGACACTCAGCCATGCGCAAAAAAAAGGTACTGGCTGCCTGAATAAGCCCACAACACGACCCTGTGCTTCTCCAAGGTAGGTAGGTTAAGCTATTTTTTAAAATGGCAGGTAATGGCAGCATTACTTAGTTGAAAGAGGTGTGAGCAAATCTCTGATTTCAACTTTTAAAACTCATATCCAATCCGCACCTATCTTCCGATACGTAGAGTAAGAAAATTGCCTAGGCGTGAAAACAAAACATAAGCAGTGCTGGCAACAGCCTCCCATCAGAAGACTCAGACACGTCATCACTATCCCATAATGGCAACAGAGCACGAGTTTGCGTAGGATGCCTCATGTGCGACTGAGCTGTGCGCGTAATTTGTTGCCTTACGAAGTGCAACTGATTATGTGCCCCGCTGTTATTATGAACGTTCCCATCAGGCAAAAATTATTTTGCATGGTGAAAATACCTAGCTGTCTCGCACAACTTTGTGCACTGAGAGTGCCGCAAACAAAGGCAAAAGATCAGCTGCATGTTGACGAGGAAAAGCTACCACAAACCAAAAATGTGAAAATATCCCGAATTCAAAGATGAGCTTTCCAGCCAGCCAAAGCGTAATGATTTTATTGATATGTGGGGTCTAGCGTCCCAAAACGACACTATGATTATGAAAGACGCCGTAGTGGAGGGCCCCAGAAATTTCGACCACCTGGGGTTCTTCAACGTGCACCTAAATCTGAGCACACGGGCCTACAACATTTCCGCCGCCATCGGAAATGCAGCCGCCGCAGCCGGGATGCGAACCCGCGACTTGCAGGTCAGCAGCCGTGTACCTTAGCCACTAGGCCACCGCGGCGGGGCCAGCTGAAGCGTAGCAATCCTGGATTCGCACACTATCGAGACGTTTACAGAAAAAAATAAATGCATAAACTGCCAAGAGAATAAATTTACTATTCGAGGAAGACATACTGTCTCACTCTACTTTTCTAATCGTCAACCTCGGTGAACGTGAGTTCTTATTTTGCATTCGCGAATATTTGAGTAAAGGTGATTTTTTTTCTCTCTTGACTCTTGAACAGTATGAGAATGTTGTCCTAAGAAGCAGGGTCGGCATAAAATTGTGGAATATAAACAAAGTCTTTTTATACATTATTTCTATGGGAAATTCGCTAGGACCAAACTGATCCATCGTAAAATGCAATCCACTGTATATAGCTTCGATGCCAGTTCCTACGTCGACTGGCATCACGGTCCGCATTGTAACTAATAGACATAACAAAAATTAAGGGGAGACGCGGGTCGAAAAGTCGCGTTTTTTTTCCAAATTTCACCTTTTCTGTTTTTTGTTGCTTTATCATCTTTATACATTATATTTTGACATCTGAAAATATCACAGCGAAATAAGCATCAGAAGTCAGTGAAAAACGCGTCTGAGTGAGCGGCAGTGACGCGCGGCATCACGAAATTTACACAAAACGGGCTGCTGTTCGCGTGCTCGCGGGGCCGCGAAGAGAGCTGTCCGCCATATTGCGGCCGCTGGCTCGTGTAGAGTTGTCCTTACTCTCCACGATCCCGGTTCTTGAAGTCTCGTACGTTCACGAAAAATCTAAAAAAAAAGCAACAAAAACAGTCTTTTCCCGCCGTTTCAAACCGCGCGCCACTAACGCAGGGCCGCCATTGGCTGACAGCACCCGTGTTTTCTTGCCGTAGTTCGCTTCACTGTTTTCCGGAGTTATTTTTCGCTGTTTTCGTGCGATGGCAAGCCCGAAAAAGGCCGTTGCCGACCATCGGAAATACAGAAGTAAGAACAAGTTCAGAGGGAAGCGGCGGAGGACGTACAAGAAAGCCACCGCCAACGAAAATGTCCGCGACGGGCCAGCGGCCGGTAGGCCTAACATCGACCACGGCAACGTCGACCATGGCAACTGCGACGACGAGATCAACGCTGCAGTGAATTTTGTGAGTGCATCGCAGAAAAAGATCGCGTTATTCGAAAACGACGTCAGGCCGAATGCCGATCGTGCCGAAAGCGTAGTGCTGTGCGAGTTGGGTGCATTGACGGCCGTCGTCACAGGCGCGGCATGCCCCGTTTGTCACGAGAGTAAACTCGCAGTTCGGGCACCGAATAAAAAGCGGAAAGGCCTTTCGGCGTTTCTGGAGCTACACTGCGAGAATGCGGAGTGCTCGGAGAGCATCCTTTCGTCCGCGTACTCGTCGAAGCGGGTCGCGTCAGATGGCGGCCGCGGTGCAAGCAGAAGCTACGACAGCGGGAGTTCGCGTGACGCCTTTGCCGTGAACCTGAAAGTGGTGCTTGCAGCGCGTGCCGTCGGTATCGGGCATGAGCAACTTTCACGATTTTGTGCAGTAGTTGGATTGCCAAACCCTATGCACCATAAGACCTTCCATGCTATCGGCAAAAAGATTCACAGTGCGGCAGTGAAGGCTGTCTGTGAAAACATGCAAAGGGCACGCAGCGTCACCAAAGAGGTGGCTGGTAACAGTGACGTGCCAGTCATGTTTGACGGCACATGGCAAAAAAGAGGCCACAAAAGCCACAATGGTGTGGGAACTGTAGTGTCCTTGGACACTGGTTTGTGCCTGGACTATGAAGTGCTTTCCAACTTCTGCCTGGCGTGCAGTTTGCATAACGACATGGGAGGCGATGAAGAAACATGGCAGGCGTTTCATCATCCCGTTTGTGAGAAGAATTGCGACTGTTCTTCGCATGCCATGGAGGCCGAAGCTGCAGTGCGCATTTGGCAGAGGACTGTGGACTATGAGACACCCCTGCGGTTCACCATCTTCCTAAGCGATGGAGACAGCAAGGCCTACAACGGGGTCTGTGATGCCAACGTGTACCCTGACACTCCAATTGAAAAAGAGGAGTGCACCAACCACGTGGCGAAACGTCTGGGCACCGGCCTGCGGAAGCTGCCAACGCCACTTCCACGAGGGGAGAAGCTGAAGGAGACCACCATCCAGAAGCTTCAAACTTACTTTCAGGTGGCCATTGTGAACAATCGGGGAAATGTCCACAAGATGTACACTGCCATATGGGCCTCATGTTTGCACTCGTGCTCAACAGACGGTGCTGGAAGTCACAAGTTCTGTCCTGCAGGCCCAGACTCGTGGTGCAAGCACCGACGTGCTGAGGCGCAGGGCCAGCCTGCACCGTGCCACACCCCCCTCCTGACCAAGGCCCAGGGTTTGGCAGTCCTCCCAATCTACAAGCGTCTCACAGATGCGAAGCTGCTTGCCCGGTGCCTCCACGGCAAGACACAGAACGCGGCCGAGTCCCTGAACAGCAAAATATGGCTGCTGTGTCCAAAGACCCGGTTTGCTTCCCGGACTGCTGTGGAAACAGCCACAGCCATTGCAGTCCTGTGGTTCAACCGGGGCCACGCGAGCTTTGAAAAGGTGCTGGAAGAGCTTGGGGTGCTTCCTTCGGAGGCCCTGGTTACCCTCAGCGACCGCCGAGACAGCATGCGCATGCACAAGATGAATGTGCGTCAGACCGCTGAGGCGAGGGCACACCGTCGCAGTGCAGCCAAGAGGGCCCGGGTGGAAGAGTCCTGCCGCACCAGCCGGGAAGGGAAAACCTACGGTGCTGGAGAGTTTTAGACAACTGATATTCCCTCTGGACATGTGTGTATGTGTTCAGCACAAGTTTCGTGCTACTGCGTTTTTCATTTTTGTAAATACAGACTTTCAAACTTTCAAACGCGTTTTTCTCATTTCGCAATTTTGGCCAATTTGCATTTTTTGCGGGAAGTGTTTCGGGCACTTAGAATGGTCATACGACGACGAAATTTGGCACACACATTGAGGAGAGTGCGTAGGGTGCCGATATCTACTTGAATCAGCACAACCTATCAGCTGTAAATATCTATTAATAAATTTAATGGTGGTCGAGTGGAAAAAAAGGGTACTTTGCTACACAGATGTTTTTTTCATAGTTTCAAAGTTGGAGCACAATTTCTAGCTAGATATCGGCACTCTATGGCTAATAGGGAGCAAAAGGAGCCATTGAACAACTCTCTGCATGAACATTTAGTATGCGCGAAAGTTCCCGGAAAACTTATCAAGTTTCACCATTACTTGAAACACAACTCCCAAACTATTGCACTTATGTAAAAACTGATTACAGATTTGGAATCAGGAGGAAAAACTGCATCAGTGGTCCAATTTCTGAAGCTCTAAGTTGAATAACAAAAAAAAAGTAACAAAAACAGAGCTTGGGGTGCAAAAAAGTGCTTTCGAGGAGCGTCTCCCCTTAAGGGGGAGACGCTCCTCGAAAGCACTTTTTTTTTGTTATTCAACTTAGAGCTTGTTATTCAACTTAGAACATTAACCTATGTAATACACTCAAACCTCAATATAACAAACGGGGATATAACGAAGTATCGGTTATAACAAAGTAAATGAAAAGTGTTCTTGCAACAGACATCGATTGATATGTGGGGTTTAACACCCCAATACCACCATATGATTATATGAGAAGCCATAGTGGAAGGCTCCGGAATATTTGACCATGTGGGGTTCTTTAACGTACATTCAAATCTGAGCACACGGGCCTACAGAATTTTCTATGGGGGCGAAAATGCAGCTGCCGCAGTTGGGATTTGATTCCGCGACCTGGGGGTCAGCAGCCGAGTACCTTAGCCACTGCACCACTGCGGCGGGGCGTCTTGCAATAGACTGTCTTAGAAAAACCTTTATAACCAAACATTGGATATAACGAACTTACTTTCTTGTGAGATGCAACTTTGTTATAATAAGCTTTGAGTGTACAGTCAGCTCGGGTTATATCGAACTTGAAGAGATTGCTAAATAGTTCGATATACTGATAATTTGAAACACAAGGTATGCGTATTTATGGCTTAAATTAATCCATTGCCGGCCTCAAAACAGTTTTTAGAGATCGTAACAAGCTCTAACGTGATGATTCACTCACAGTATAATGAAGAACATGGTGGCAATTTTTTTGTTGAAAAATTATCGCAATTTGTTTCGCATGAAACACTCTATAAACTTGCTTCTCACGCGCCGTCAAGTTTGTCAAGTCATCCTCAACATCATTGAAATTTTACAAGTAAGCAAATTCAGCACCTTTTACCACAACAACGGTGAGTGATGCTGAATGCCAATGCATACTCTGTAACACGGCACAAGGTTTCTTAGCAGCGGCGTTGGCACGTTTGTAACTACGTGGGCATGTTTCCACGGCACTGATAACGTCAGCCATAATCTTGGCATCGATGCGGTCACGAACAACTGCGCCGAGATTAGCACCAATGAAGTCACTTGCTGTACAAGATGGCGCCCGAAAATGCTGATAAGTCGCCGAATAATAAGGCATGCGCTCTCTTTACACCACTTTATCTCTATCTCTCACACTGCATACTGGCGAACAATTTTGTTCCGTGGTCAGCAGCGCATGTAATCGAACTGTTTCAGCCTGGAACTGACACTGAACGATTTGCAGAGGCTAGAACAATGGTAGATTCCAGTTTGAGCTGCTGAAATAGACGAAGATATTGTAGACCACAGTTTCAGGTAGCGAGAACTTTAACCAGTTTAAAGGATGAAAACTTGTGATGACCTAACATGCCCGCCCGATGAAAAAAATGCAAAACAGAGCTAGTTACAAAGACGAAGTGCAATATGGAAAAATACAAGACAAGCGTTGTGCTGACTGCTTGTCACAGATTTTTTTCTTCTCCTTAGTAATCTGTGCTGTATTGAGCCCCTTAAATGACACTCAGAACAACACTAAACCAAACAGTGCAACTATTCCATTGCAATTTTTTTCACGCTTTATTAGTGTTAAAGAGTACGCTCCACATACGTTATTACAGAGATCAGCGGGTCATTAGCAGTAGATGATGTGAAAAGAATCAAAGCAACTGAGAAAAGACCTCGGCATTCTCCTGGCTCTGAGTTCATTTTCTCTAACTGAGAAGCTCCCTGGCACGCATGTATCCAAAGAATACAAGTGCAGGAAACCAAGTAACTGCTGCTTTAATAACCAAATGCTGCAATTCGTAACTGTTCATATATTCATAAAAATGTGCACTTCTTATTAAGGACAATGCAGTTGCATAGGAGTGTGGTCCCACTCACCTCAGCTAGGCTGTCCGCTGCTGTTCGTAGGCTGAGCATGCACCTCTGTGCAAACTCTTCTTCCCGTTCAAGAGTGCCTTGGTGAGCTAAAAACGAGAAATAAAAACAGCAAGTCAAACATTTAACCCAAGAATACTAGGCTGCTGCAAATAGTGAATTTTACGTTTGAAAGGAATTTGAAGCAAATAGTGATTTTGGTCGAATAATTTCAAATCGAATTGAAATAGTATACATCACATGCTATAAAAGAAAATGGGTATAGTTCTAACAAACCTGCACATTATTTTCTTCTTTAGTTTAAGCAAGGCCTGTGCATATGTTCTTTTTTCCTTCAAAGGAGGTGGAAAAAACTTTGAATAGTAGCTCGATTCGACTTTTGGTAGAATGCAAGTGACAACCCATAAAATATGCTAGGTTTTAAAATTAAACCATATAAGCCGGTATAATATTTTAAAAAATGATGAATCGGTGTGAAGGTAATATGTTTATTTACATTAAACCTTAAAGCAGAGCTTCACGGCAGAGCAGATATACCCTGGATAGGTGCCTTCACGGCTTAGCACTCCTTTATAACATTGAAACCACTTTTAGCGGCAGTAACATGCAAACTGGTATGCATCTATTTGTTCCATATCGAATACAGTCGGCGTCCGATTTCTCGGACGCCCGAAATTTTGGACATGCGTGATTTCCCCGACTCATCTGTGTTGCTGTCAAGTTCACCATAAAGTGAATGTATTACATTGTTTGAAATTTCGGACGTTTATAGCTTTCACCATCCCATTTTTTTCAGACTTGTTATCTTTAATTGCCGACTCCACACCCTCGTTTTCGTACTCTCAAACCACCATACTCGCATCGTGGTGGCCAGCAGCATCACACCACAACTTTCGTACCCTCGAAACCGTAAATGCCGCAATCTAGCGCACGCCAATTCATTGCAAGCCGTAGCTTAGTCAGTCCTGTAGCCACAACTGCATGGAGCAGCGCTCCGACAAAGGGAAAAGCTACGCTGTTGGCCTAAGGTCTGCCGAGACTCGTGGAAGGCAGTTATGCAACGGACCCTCCAGAACTGTTTTCGCGACGCGAGCTTCGGACTGGATGCTGAGGAGGCCATCTCGACCGCAGTGGACAGCATGTGCGACGAACTTCTACCCGCGGCCGTTGTTTTCGACGATCTGAACACTGCCAATGTTTTGATTCTAGCCGGAATAACCTTGGAGGGCTTCGCCAACGCTGACAAAGACCTCGAGATGTGTGTGGAATTGACCGATGAAAAAATTATTCGTCACATTGGGGAGAATTCTGACGACTCGGACACTGAGATCGAAGAGGCAGCACCTACGAAGCCAGTGTGCGCGGAGTTGACGCGAGCACCGAGTTTTAAGTACACCCAAATCTGAGCACACGGGCCTACAGCATTTTTGATGGAGGCGAAAATGCTCATCGACATGCAGCGACAGCATGGCAGTAGCTGAAATTAAGGCAGACATCAGCGCGGGCAAGTGTAACACTGTGCAAATGAAAATAAGCGACTTCTTTTGCTCTAAAGTGCTTACAAATGAGATAGCGCCAGCCACATCAAATTTTTTTTTTTCATCTCTTTCTTTCTTTCGTTTTGTTTTATATACAGTAGACTCCTTTTAAATGAAACCTGAAGGGACCAGGAAAATGTGTTTCCTTTAAGAGGAGTTTCGTTTATTAAGAGATAAACAGGGGTATAATATTCAAGTACGAAACCAAACATATTACAAGCAGTTGTTCTATTTAAGCAGCAATTTCATTTAAGAGAGTCGTTTAATGGGAGTCTACTGTATACTGTATTTACTCACGTAATGAATGCGTTTTTTTTTTTAACTGGAAATTTGGAGCAAAGTCGGGGGTACGTTTAAATTGGGACAAGTTTTTAAAAAAATGTTCCGGGATGAGCGAAAAATGCGGTAATGCAAAAAAAAAAAATGTTCATTCGCTTAGCCTTTCGCACTTGACATATGCGTAACTACTTGGAAACCGCTTCTACGTTATACTTCACTCATCTTCGGTGGTCGAAGGCGCTATCTTCCGCAAGAAGATAGCGCCTTCAGATCATGCCCTGTACCGCCCGCGCATTCCATAAAATCGTTTCGCGGCTTCCTTTTCTCGCAATAGTTTAACAGCAACAGTGGTACCTGCTGTGATCTCGAGGGGCGCCCAGAAGCGTGTGCCAAGACTTACTTGGCGAACCTCGTGGCAACCTCACACGACGACCGCGACGCCGCCGTTGACATCGCAGCAAGTTACCACCGATGTATCAAAACAAACTGTCGATAACAAGATTAACGACAAAATGCGGCTACCGTCTCGCTGTTCACATGAGAAGTCTCGCTGTTCCCATGAGAAGTCACTGTAAAAAAGGTAGCCACCGTCTTGCATTCTTTGAAGTCCGCATGGATAGCAAGCATGAAGCGAGAAAGGGGGGTGCTACCATGTTGCACCGAAATCGTCACAATCTTTTCTGGGCGACAAGCGATTTTTTCTAGTTCTCCAGAAATCTGCGACGCGATGGTAACGAATGGCCCTTCGTGACAGCCATAGTGACAGCAAATCCTGTCATCGTCGATGTGGTTGGGACTTAAGGTTTCGTATTTCCAGGAAGCGACCGTCGGTTGGCGTGGGCATTTTTCGTGACCTTCGCTCGCTGTGTGCTTATCAGCTGCGATGTCTCTACACTCGCCCCGCTTGTGAACCCCCCCTGTGGCGCACAGATCATTAAAAAAGACAGGGGATGAGCTATGCGCAGACGGAAAGATGAACAATACGACGCACAGCAGAAGGCAAAGGGTGGGGGAGGGGGCCAACGAAGATGGCTGAGGGGGGTTGGCATAATAATAAAATACAAAAGGGATAGAACGGGCAAGGAAGCACTGTTGGTTAGCGGAAATGCAGCAAAATGAATGTAGGGGGTGTGTTTATTACGTGAGAAAAAAAAATCCAGATTTTGACGACTGAAGTTGGGGGTGCGCTTATTATGCGAGTCCGTTCATTGCACTTGTATATACGGTATTTTAAGGGAACAGACTGGTCTTTGGGACCAAAAAGTGACAAAAAAATTCACTTTTTAAAATTGACATATTTGGTTTCTGCAAGTATTTTTATATCTCTCTGCAAATTTTCACACACCAGGAAGTGGTAATTTTTTGTAAGGTCATTCTAAATGTCCAGATTCTTGGTGCTGATAACATGCAGAACCTGCGAAAAAATGGGGAACCGACTTCAAGGCTTGTTTAAAATTTGCTGGCAGCTGTGTTAGAAGCTCTGCTACGAATTTATGAGCACCTTTATGAGGATTTCAAAACATGCGCACCACGATTGTTGCTTTTTGAAGAAGCTGTGTGTTTTCAGTTTTTTCCATTTTTTCTCAAAAAAGTAAATTTATGACAGTTCAATCTAGAGGCCTCAATATCTCTGCAGCTAGGGCTGGTACAACAATATTTCTTTTTGCAATGGAAACCTGTATGTGGGTAGAATGCATGTATGGGAGCAGAACTTAGAGCACAGACCTTTTTAATTGATTACTCATCGAAATTGTAACACTATTCCAACTTCTTTTGAAAATGGATTGTTGTATTTGTCGCATACTGGGAAGCAGCCCCCGCTTCGGGGGAGCGTTAATTGAAAGACTCCGCGGCGAAGAGGGGGAGGAGGGGCAACTCGGAGGGACTCGTTTTCGGGTGGTTCGCGTGACGGGCAATGCGAAAGGAGCGAAGGGCGTCCGTGACATCTGTTTTTACCTACAAGCCCAGCCGTGAAGGGAAAAGGGGGTGAAAGCCACAATGACCATTATCGAACACGCGGAAAGCGTTTTGTCCATCTGTCCTTGAAGACCGTCGCACGTGCGGGGTGCGGAGGAAACTCGTTTGACAATACTTGTGCTTCTCTGTTTGCTTTTCCTTTTTTTGTCTTCCCCTCTCTACGGCAGCAGTGTACATAGCGAACGAATAAACCAGTCTTCGTGATGCGTTCAAACTGAAAGGACGTGTTTTTTCTCTGTCGTCGTCTCACTAGAGAAAGTCTGCCTCCCTGCTATTCCGCCACAACATTTTTTGGTGCCGAAACCCGGGAATTAGGGACCCAAAGATGGACATCGACAGGATGAAGCGCAAAAGGGCCGTGGTGCGAACGTCAACAACAAAGCTGCTCAATGACATCGCTACCATGGAGGACGACGCGTCACTCGGTGAGCTTGAAGAAAAGATCAACCTTCTCACCCTTAAGGAAGACTCACTCAAAGAGCTAGATCGGGAAATTGAGATTGGCGTAGAAGATGATGCATTAGAAGAGGAAATTGCATGCTCCGAGAACTACAAAGAAAAGATCAACGTGGCAAGAACTAAAGTAAAGCTCATGCTACGTGAGCTTAGCTGCACTAACGCCGCATCAGTGAGCGCTTCGCTAGATCGCACCTCAAGTTCCTCAGATCAAAGAGAATCTAGCCGTAACATCCCGCAAGTAACCCCCACAGTAAAGCTGCCAAAACTAGAGATAGCATGTGAGAATAGCAGACTGGGCTTGTTGGTTTAACATAATTGCAGCTTAAGGCGCGAAAACGACACGGACGAAGAGAGACAGTACACACACACGGAGCGCCACTTCCAACAAAGATTTATTTCGAAAGAGCACAGGACATATATAGACACCGCGCGCGCCGTCACCGTGCCTTAATGCGCAGCCGCATTTAAGTAGCGTAACTCCTTTGGCGATAAAGAAATGGAGGCTACGCTAACGCACAGATCACCTAATTCGATTATTCTCTTGGCCTCAATGATTAGTCTTACTGATTTATCAGAGCTTCGGGCGACTACCGCGCAGGCGCTAAAGTTAGGAACGCAATGACAATCCCGGCAGTGAATTGCGAGGTGGCCCTCTCTGCCATTCCTGACGTTGTTATTATGCTGTCTTAGCCTATCATTCAGGCATTGCTCGGTATGGCCTACGTACCATCTACCACACGAACAGGGGAACTCGTAGACCACACCCTTCTGACAAATTACATACTTGTTCTGGTGGTTCACATTGCAGGCCGGAGCTTTCCTGAGAAAGGGGTTAGTCATCTTGCAGAGCCTGGAAAGTTTTAACGGCGCAGAGAAGACCACCTTTACATCAACCTGTTCGGCAATCTTTTTCAAATTATGGGATACGCGGTGTACATAAGGAATCACAGCAAGCTTGACATTATTCTGGGGCGACCCTTCGCTTGTGTGGCAGTTCCGCGACTTCTTCAAAATCTTCTCCGCCACTGACACCAGAATGTGCTGTGGATAGCCCGCCTGCTCTAGACGGTCAACCTGCTTGAGGAAACTGTCTGCTGCTCTGTGTGGGCAGGATTTCTTGAAAGCATTCAGCAGGCACATGTTGGCGATGCTACGTTTGACAAGCTTAGAATGGGACGAGCTAAAAGGTAGTAGTGGTTTGTTAGCACGAGGCTCATACTGCCAACATGCATGATCAGTTGTTACAAACAATCTAAGATCTAAAAACCTTATAGTCGAATCGACCGAAAGTTCGTGTGTCACTATTAAGGGCGATAAAACATGCCTAAAAATTGTTAAGGTGTTAGTAACGACTTGGTCGGTGTCCATAAACTTTTTGTCTATGAGAACTAAAGAATCATCTACGAATCTAAAAACCCTGATGACACCGCTACCTTCGAGAAGGCTAGAAATGGTCCTGCCTGCGCGAGCTAAAAACAGGTCACTTAAAAATGGCGCTAAACAGGAACCTATACAAACGCCGCTCCTTTGCAGGTATAGGCTACCGTCCCACTCTACATAAGTCGACCTCAAATACAATTCTAGCAATGCCATGAATTTTCCCTCTGGTATACCTGCGTCATTTTGAAATGACAGGGGGCCGTATTGGTCAATGCTGTCCTGAACACACTGAAGCAACGCATTTTTCGGCATGGAGTAATACAAGTCTTTCAGGTCAATGGAAAAGGCGTCGAGGGCTACCCCTGTTTGCCCGGCAAGAAAGTTTACAACTTCGCTGGAATCTTTCACCCGATAGGGATCGTCAACCGTAAGAAGCCGGAACTTATCGAGCAGGAAGACGGCAAGGCATTTCTGCCAAGTATTACGTTCTGACACGATTACTCTGAGGGGGCAACCCTCCTTATGAGTCTTTGCACTGAAGAAGACCTCGAGTGTGCCTGATTTGCTGTTTGCGACGTCCCTAACCAACTTTGAAAGGTTCATACTCTCACAGAGTTTCTTAGCTTCACTTTTTAGTTTGTTGATCTGGACGTTCTCGCGACATTGAAATACAGAACTCAACGCTTGAAGCGCTTTCACCTTGTAAAGGTCCCGTGGGAAGACGGCGAATCCCCCTTCCTTGTCCGAAGGGAGAACGCAGTATAAGTTCGTTTTCAGGTAGGACGCCAAACGACGAACAATAGGACGCCTTGGTTCCCGTTGGTCACGTAGAAGTACATCTACACCACTAGAAACACATCTATCCATTTCACTCGCGGGAGCTAGGCTAGACACTTTGTGCACCAAGGAGAGCAGCTCCGGACCGGAGGTCCGCGGCTGCACGGCGAACTTTGGCCCTAAGGCGAGACCCTTGCAGATATCCTCTGGTAACGTGACGTCTCCCTCGGTGTAGATCCTGTTCACTTGTACCGTTTTCACTTTTGGACGATGATGTGCTCGCAGTTGTGACAAAGTGCACTGCCAGAGGGATTCGGTTGTCTGATTGGCCAGATGACTGAAATGCCGAAACGCCCGCTGTGCTTGCTCCGCTCCCAATGAGCTGTGTAGTTGGCCTTCCAGGTGTATTCGGTAAAGGCGTGCCTGCCTTGACCACTCCGACTTGAGGATGCTGCAGATGCGCTTCCCATGACCCATTGAAGGGCTGAAGCCTCCGAACAGTAGCCTCACGTCCTCAGGCAAAATCCGGTGACGATTGCAGAAAGACAGCATGCGAGCTTTGCATGTGGCGACGGCGATCAACGCGACTGTGGTGCTTGGATTGGAAACACATAAAAGAGAGCCCGATGTACTAGAAATATACGATGTGAGAATAGCAGACTGGGCTTGTTGGTTTAACATAATTGCAGCTTAAGGCGCGAAAACGACACGGACGAAGAGAGACAGTACACACACACGGAGTGCCACTTCCAACAAAGATTTATTTCGAAAGAGCACAGGACATATATAGACACCGCGCGCGCCGTCACCGTGCCTTAATGCGCAGCCGCATTTAAGTAGCGTAACTCCTTTGGCGATAAAGAAATGGAGGCTACGCTAACGCACAGATCACCTAATTCGATTATTCTCTTGGCCTCAATGATTAGTCTTACTGATTTATCAGAGCTTCGGGCGACTACCGCGCAGGCGCTAAAGTTAGGAACGCAATGACAATCCCGGCAGTGAATTGCGAGGTGGCCCTCTCTGCCATTCCTGACGTTGTTATTATGCTGTCTTAGCCTATCATTCAGGCATTGCTCGGTATGGCCTACGTACCATCTACCACACGAACAGGGGAACTCGTAGACCACACCCTTCTGACAAATTACATACTTGTTCTGGTGGTTCACATTGCAGGCCGGAGCTTTCCTGAGAAAGGGGTTAGTCATCTTGCAGAGCCTGGAAAGTTTTAACGGCGCAGAGAAGACCACCTTTACATCAACCTGTTCGGCAATCTTTTTCAAATTATGGGATACGCGGTGTACATAAGGAATCACAGCAAGCTTGACATTATTCTGGGGCGACCCTTCGCTTGTGTGGCAGTTCCGCGACTTCTTCAAAATCTTCTCCGCCACTGACACCAGAATGTGCTGTGGATAGCCCGCCTGCTCTAGACGGTCAACCTGCTTGCAAGATGACTAACCCCTTTCTCAGGAAAGCTCCGGCCTGCAATGTGAACCACCAGAACAAGTATGTAATTTGTCAGAAGGGTGTGGTCTACGAGTTCCCCTGTTCGTGTGGTAGATGGTACGTAGGCCATACCGAGCAATGCCTGAATGATAGGCTAAGACAGCATAATAACAACGTCAGGAATGGCAGAGAGGGCCACCTCGCAATTCACTGCCGGGATTGTCATTGCGTTCCTAACTTTAGCGCCTGCGCGGTAGTCGCCCGAAGCTCTGATAAATCAGTAAGACTAATCATTGAGGCCAAGAGAATAATCGAATTAGGTGATCTGTGCGTTAGCGTAGCCTCCATTTCTTTATCGCCAAAGGAGTTACGCTACTTAAATGCGGCTGCGCATTAAGGCACGGTGACGGCGCGCGCGGTGTCTATATATGTCCTGTGCTCTTTCGAAATAAATCTTTGTTGGAAGTGGCGCTCCGTGTGTGTGTACTGTCTCTCTTCGTCCGTGTCGTTTTCGCGCCTTAAGCTGCAATTATGTTAAACCAACAAGCCCAGTCTGCTATTCTCACATCGTATATTTCTAGTACATCGGGCTCTCTTTTATGTGTTTCCAATCCAAGCACCACAGTCGCGTTGATCGCCGTCGCCACATGCAAAGCTCGCATGCTGTCTTTCTGCAATCGTCACCGGATTTTGCCTGAGGACGTGAGGCTACTGTTTGGAGGCTTCAGCCCTTCAATGGGTCATGGGAAGCGCATCTGCAGCATCCTCAAGTCGGAGTGGTCAAGGCAGGCACGCCTTTACCGAATACACCTGGAAGGCCAACTACACAGCTCATTGGGAGCGGAGCAAGCACAGCGGGCGTTTCGGCATTTCAGTCATCTGGCCAATCAGACAACCGAATCCCTCTGGCAGTGCACTTTGTCACAACTGCGAGCACATCATCGTCCAAAAGTGAAAACGGTACAAGTGAACAGGATCTACACCGAGGGAGACGTCACGTTACCAGAGGATATCTGCAAGGGTCTCGCCTTAGGGCCAAAGTTCGCCGTGCAGCCGCGGACCTCCGGTCCGGAGCTGCTCTCCTTGGTGCACAAAGTGTCTAGCCTAGCTCCCGCGAGTGAATGGATAGATGTGTTTCTAGTGGTGTAGATGTACTTCTACGTGACCAACGGGAACCAAGGCGTCCTATTGTTCGTCGTTTGGCGTCCTACCTGAAAACGAACTTATACTGCGTTCTCCCTTCGGACAAGGAAGGGGGATTCGCCGTCTTCCCACGGGACCTTTACAAGGTGAAAGCGCTTCAAGCGTTGAGTTCTGTATTTCAATGTCGCGAGAACGTCCAGATCAACAAACTAAAAAGTGAAGCTAAGAAACTCTGTGAGAGTATGAACCTTTCAAAGTTGGTTAGGGACTTCGCAAACAGCAAATCAGGCACACTCGAGGTCTTCTTCAGTGCAAAGACTCATAAGGAGGGTTGCCCCCTCAGAGTAATCGTGTCAGAACGTAATACTTGGCAGAAATGCCTTGCCGTCTTCCTGCTCGATAAGTTCCGGCTTCTTACGGTTGACGATCCCTATCGGGTGAAAGATTCCAGCGAAGTTGTAAACTTTCTTGCCGGGCAAACAGGGGTAGCCCTCGACGCCTTTTCCATTGACCTGAAAGACTTGTATTACTCCATGCCGAAAAATGCGTTGCTTCAGTGTGTTTCAGGACAGCATTGACCAATACGGCCCCCTGTCATTTCAAAATGACGCAGGTATACCAGAGGGAAAATTCATGGCATTGCTAGAATTGTATTTGAGGTCGACTTATGTAGAGTGGGACGGTAGCCTATACCTGCAAAGGAGCGGCGTTTGTATAGGTTCCTGTTTAGCGCCATTTTTAAGTGACCTGTTTTTAGCTCGCGCAGGCAGGACCATTTCTAGCCTTCTCGAAGGTAGCGGTGTCATCAGGGTTTTTAGATTCGTAGATGATTTTTTAGTTCTCATAGACAAAAAGTTTATGGACACCGACCAAGTCGTTACTAACACCTTAACAATTTTTAGGCATGTTTTATCGCCCTTAATAGTGACACACGAACTTTCGGTCGATTCGACTATAAGGTTTTTAGATCTTAGATTGTTTGTAACAACTGATCATGCATGTTGGCAGTATGAGCCTCGTGCTAACAAACCACTACTACCTTTTAGCTCGTCCCATTCTAAGCTGTCAAACGTAGCATCGCCAACATGTGCCTGCTGAATGCTTTCAAGAAATCCTGCCCACCACAGAGCAGCAGACAGTTTCCTCAAGCAGGTTGACCGTCTAGAGCAGGCGGGCTATCCACAGCACATTCTGGTGTCAGTGGCGGAGAAGATTTTGAAGAAGTCGCGGAAACTGCCACACAAGCGAAGGGTCGCCCCAGAATAATGTCAAGCTTGCTGTGATTCCTTATGTACACCGCGTATCCCATAATTTGAAAAAAGATTGCCGAACAGGTTGATGTAAAGGTGGTCTTCTCTGCGCCGTTAAAACTTTCCAGGCTCTGCAAGATGACTAACCCCTTTCTCAGGAAAGCTCCGGCCTGCAATGTGAACCACCAGAACAAGTATGTAATTTGTCAGAAGGGTGTGGTCTACGAGTTCCCCTGTTCGTGTGGTAGATGGTACGTAGGCCATACCGAGCAATGCCTGAATGATAGGCTAAGACAGCATAATAACAACGTCAGGAATGGCAGAGAGGGCCACCTCGCAATTCACTGCCGGGATTGTCATTGCGTTCCTAACTTTAGCGCCTGCGCGGTAGTCGCCCGAAGCTCTGATAAATCAGTAAGACTAATCATTGAGGCCAAGAGAATAATCGAATTAGGTGATCTGTGCGTTAGCGTAGCCTCCATTTCTTTATCGCCAAAAGAGTTACGCTACTTAAATGCGGCTGCGCATTAAGGCACGGTGACGGCGCGCGCGGTGTCTATATATGTCCTGTGCTCTTTCGAAATAAATCTTTGTTGGAAGTGGCGCTCCGTGTGTGTGTACTGTCTCTCTTCGTCCGTGTCGTTTTCGCGCCTTAAGCTGCAATTATGTTAAAACAAACAAGCCCAGTTCTGCTATTCTCACATCGTATATTTCTAGTACATCGGGCTTCTCTTTATGTGTTCCAATCCAAGCACCACAGTCGCGTTGATCGCCGTCGCCACATGCAAAGCTCGCATGCTGTCCTTTCTGCAATCGTCACGGATTTTGACTGAGGACGTGAGGCTACTGTTCGGAGGCTTCAGCCCTTCAATGGGTCATGGGAAGCGCATCTGCAGCATCCTCAAGTCGGAGTGGTCAAGGCAGGCACGCCTTTACCGAATACACCTGGAAGGCCAACTACACAGCTCATTGGAGCGGAGCAAGCACAGCGGGCGTTTCGGCATTTCAGTCATCTGGCCAATCAGACAACCGAATCCCTCTGGCAGTGCACTTTGTCACAACTGCGAGCACATCATCGTCCAAAAGTGAAAACGGTACAAGTGAACAGGATCTACACCGAGGGAGACGTCACGTTACCAGAGGATATCTGCAAGGGTCTCGCCTTAGGGCCAAAGTTCGCCGTGCAGCCCGGACCTCCGGTCCGGAGCTGCTCTCCTTGGTGCACAAAGTGTCTAGCCTAGCTCCGCGAGTGAATGGATAGATTGTTTCTTCTAGTGTTGTAGATGTACTTCTACGTGACCAAGGAACCAAGGCGTCCTATTGTTCGTCGTTTGGCGTCCTACCTGAAAACGAACTTATACTGCGTTCTCCCTTCGGACAAGGAAGGGGGATTCGCCGTCTTCCCACGGGACCTTTACAAGGTGAAAGCGCTTCAAGCGTTGAGTTCTGTATTTCAATGTCGCGAGAACGTCCAGATCAACAAACTAAAAAGTGAAGCTAAGAAACTCTGTGAGAGTATGAACCTTTCAAAGTTGGTTAGGGACGTCGCAAACAGCAAATCAGCACACTCGAGGTCTTCTTCAGTGCAAGACTCATAAGGAGGGTTGCCCCTCAGAGTAATCGTGTCAGAACGTAATACTTGGCAGAAATGCCTTGCCGTCTTCCTGCTCGATAAGTTCCGGCTTCTTACGGTTGACGATCCCTATCGGGTGAAAGATTCCAGCGAAGTTTTTAAACTTTCTTGCCGGGCAAACAGGGGTAGCCCTCGACGCCTTTTCCATTGACCTGAAAGACTTGTATTACTCCATGCCGAAAATGCGTTGCTTCATGTGTGTTCAGGACAGCATTGACCAATACGGCCCCCTGTCATTTCAAAATGACGCAGGTATACCAGAGGGAAAATTCATGGCATTGCTAGAATTGTATTTGAGGTCGACTTATGTAGAGTGGGACGGTAGCCTATACCTGCAAAGGAGCGCGTTTGTATAGGTTCCTGTTTAGCGCCATTTTAAGTGACCTGTTTTTAGCTCGCGCAGGCAGGACCATTTCTAAGCCTTCTCGAAGGTAGCGTGTGTCATCAGGGTTTTTAGATTCGTAGATGAGTTTTTAGTTCTCATAGACAAAAGTTTATGGACACCGACCAAGTCGTTACTAACACCTTAACAATTTTTAGGCATGTTTTTATACAATCGCCCTTAATAGTGACACACGAACTTTCGGTCGATTCGACTATAAGGTTTTTAATCTTAGATTGTTTGTAACAACTGATCATGCATGTTGGCAGTATGAGCCTCGTGCTAACAAACCACTACTACTTTTTAGCTCGTCCCATTCTAAGCTTGTCAAACGTAGCATCGCCAACATGTGCCTGCTGAATGCTTTCAAGAAATCCTGCCCACACAGAGCAGCAGACGTTTCCTCAAGCAGGTTGACCGTCTAGAGCAGGCGGGCTATCCACAGCACATTCTGGTGTCAGTGGCGGAGAAGATTTTGAAGAAGTCGCGGAACTGCCACACAAGCGAAGGGTCGCCCCAGAATAATCAAGCTTGCTGTGATTCCTTATGTACACCGCGTATCCCATAATTTGAAAAAGATTGCCGAACAGTTTGATTTAAAGGTGGTCTTCTCTGCGCCGTTAAAACTTTCCAGGCTCTGCAAGATGACTAACCCCTTTCTCAGGAAAGCTCCGGCCTGCAATGTGACCCACCAGAACAAGTATGTAATTTGTCAGAAGGGTGGTGGTCTACGAGTTCCCCTTTCGTGTGGTAGATGGTAACGTAGGCCATACCGAGCAATGCCTGAATGATAGGCTAAGACAGCATAATACCACGTCAGGAATGGCAGAGAGGGCCACCTCGCAATTCACTGCCGGATTTTCATTGCGTTCCGAACTTTAGCGCCTCGCGGTAGTCCCCGAAGCTCTGATAAATCATAAGACTAATCATTGAGGCCAAGAGAATAATCGAATTAGGTGATCTGTGCGTTAGCGTAGCCTCCATTTCTTTATCGCCAAAGGAGTACGCTACTTAAATGCGGCTGCGCATTAAGGCACGGTGACGGCGCGCGCGGTGTCTATATATGTCCTGTGCTCTTTCGAAATAAATCTTTGTTGGAAGTGGCGCTCCGTGTGTGTGTACTGTCTCTCTTCGTCCGTGTCGTTTTCGCGCCTTAAGCTGCAATTAGAGATAGCAAAGTTCAACGGCGAGCTTCGAC
>WOVY01010794.1:0-19810 GCA_013436015.1 Rhipicephalus annulatus | reverse complement strand
GACTCTATCAGCAACAACGGTTGGTGAAAACTGTTTCATTGCCTTTTGTGTTGCCAATGCGTGATTAGACATTCTGAATTACGAGCTTTCCAGTGACATAAAAGAAATGTACATTAAAAAATTGATTGGCCGGAGGTAATAATCAGGCCCCCGAAATCCACAGAGCCGTTAAGAAAGGGTAAGTATTCATTGGTACAAGCACATTCCTGGAGCTGAGTAGCCAGCTGCGCTACACAACTTCTCAAGTCTTTTTTCTTTTAATGTGCCAGGGCGGATGCTGTGTATCATACTGTTGCACAAGTTTTCTTTTATTTTGCTGTACTTAACATTTTAAAACATTAGTAAACTTTAAAACATATACAGTTTTGCAACTCATGACTGTTGAATCAAACACAACAAAATTAAATTTGGAGTGTTAAATCACTTAATATTTCTAGAGATCGAATCACACTTGTCTAAAACACCCAGCCGACCGCTCCAGTTGCTGTTTTCTGCAGAAATATGTTAATTCCGACGCCGTATGAATATCTAACATGGCATACGGTGTGCTAGGCCTTTGTGCGATAATTTAAGCGTGAACAGAAGCATGCAGCTAAGGTGACGTAGAAGCCGTCACTAACAAGAGCCATGCGCTCCGCTGTTCTGGACAAGTGTGATTCCACCTGTACAGCTGCAGTGTTGGCATTTTTTGGTGCATGAAATTCTCCATGTTCACTTTACATCCGATCTATTATATAAAACATGGAAATAAAATGAACAACAAATAAACCTTCTAGGTCTGAGTGAGAATAGAAGCCACGCTGCTTGTGTGGCAAGCAGGCATTCTACCACAAAGCCACGTGCCTGCTCCAAAATAATTTTCATGCTGTACAAATACACGCGTCTAGTATACCTGCTTCACAATACAATATGTAATATTGCAGTATTTCTTGGTACAAATGTGCATTGCCACTGGCCATCAGAACGTGCGATTATCATAATGACTTCGTTGTTTAAAGCAGCCACGAAAAACAAAAGGCACAAATGCTACTGGAGTATTCTCTTAGGACCATGTACTGGGTGCATATCAGGGTCAAAAACATTTCATGCACATAGTTGCTCGTGGTTTAAAGCATACTACACAGTACCTGTATTGCGTGGTCTATCCTGTGTCCCATCTCTGCGCTCTTCGAAGTAACTATGTGTACGTATCAACAAGCTCGCTTAGCCACCATTTAGAAATTCATTACGCAGACTGCAACTATATGCGAAACCCTTACTAGCACAAGCCACTTTAAACATTGATTACGTAGTAATAATCTGCAGTATAAACTTTTCAAGTAATGTTACCCTGCAAAAAGTATGTGCTAGGCGGTTGGAGTATGCACTAGGGATAGGATATCACTGTTGTGTTCTACTCAAACCTTGAGGGTCCCCTAATTTTTTCACCAAACAATTGTAAGATTCATAGATAGTAATGTTCGACAAGCATGGTATTGTAAATAATCACCCTTTTGGCCTATACTGGAAGAGTGGAGGGGGTGTTGTTAGGAGTGAATTTACAGGCTGTTAAGAGTGTATGGAAAAATTTGACAGATTGTTGTGTAAGTATGCAAGCATTAGGGCATGTCAGTGTTATGGACTCTATATTGCGTGGTTTAAAATGGCAAATATGCATGTGTTACCTTGATGATGTCGTAATTTTTGGGCGTACGTTTGAGGAGCACAACACTCGCTTAGACCTCGTGCTCAGCTGCATTGAAAAAGCTGGCCTTGTATTGAATTCAAAAAAGTGCCACTTTGGCGAGCGACAGACAATGGTGTTAGGACATCTCGTCGACAAAAATGGCATTAGACCTGACCCACAAAAGACAGCGGCCATTGAATCGTTCGAGCGTCCTAAATCTGTGAAACAACTGCGTAGCTTCATCGGGCTCTGCTCGTATTTCCGTCGGTTCGTACCCAAGTTTGCGGATGTTGTTCACCCCCTGACCAGCCTTCTAAGCAAGAACAGCCCGTTTCAGTGGACCTCCGAGTGCGATGCCACTTTTAACAAGCTGAAGTGTTTGTTAACTTCGCAGCCAATACTTCGGCACTTCAATCCTTCGTCGCCCACGGAAATTCACACAGACGCAAGTGGCATCGGTATCGGTGCCGTTCTCGTTCAGCGTTCTGGCAAGAAGAAACACGTTGTGGCGTACTCAAGTCGTTCTTTAAGCAACCCTGAACGCAACTACACAGTGACCGAACAGGAATGCCTAGCGGTAGTCTTTGCCGTGCAACGGTTTTGCTCATACATCTATGGTCGCCCGTTCACTATCGTCACAGATCACCATTACCTGCGTTGGCTAGTCCACCTTCGTGACCCATCCGGCCGCCTCGCACGATGGGCCATTCGTTTGCAAGAACATGTCTTCACCATTTCATACAAGACTGGCCGTCTACACGCTGATGCGGATTGCCTCTCCAGAATGCCGCTACCATCGACAGATTGCGAAGGCGATAACTTTGACTACCTTATCGCTTCTCTGTCGTCTGGCTTTCCCGATGCCGTGACTATCGCCGCTGAGCAGCGTAACGACCCAAGCTTGAAAGCTCTCTTCCCTGGAGCGAGAAATTCATTAAGCGAAGGCCGATTCTGCGTCCGAAATGGTCTTCTTTACCAAAGAAACTTGTCCACGCGGGCGCCCGCTTTCTGCTAGTTGTTCCTGCGTCTCTCCAAACGTCTGTTCTGCGTCTCACGCATGATGACCCCACCTCTGGCCATCTAGGCACCGCACGAACACTTAGTCGCACGAAAGAGCGGTTCTATTGGCCGAAAATGAGCAAGACAATCGAGAACTACGTGGCCAGCTGTACGCAGTGCCAGAGCCACAAGCGGCCCTCCTCGGGTCCAGTTGGTCACCTGGAACCTGTAAAGCCTCCCGATTCCCCTTTTGAAAAGGTCGGCATTGATCTGATGGGACCATTTCCACGCTCCTCAAAAGGTAACCGGTGAATAATAGTATGCGCCGACTACCTGACGCGGTACTGCGAGACGGCTGCCTTATGCTCCGCCATGGCAGTCCAGGTTTCGGAGTTCCTGTTGAATTCAGTCATCCTCCGACACGGACCTCCTCGCGTGATAATAAGTGACCGTGGACGGCAATTTACCGCTGATATGTCGAATCATTCCTTCATTTGTGTGCTTCCAAGTTCCGACACTCAACTGCGTATCATCCACAAACTAACGGCCTCACCGAGCGCACAAATCCAACGTTGATCAACATGTTGTCTATGTACGTCGCCTCCGACCACAAAAACTGGGATGAAGTTTTACCATTCGTCACGTACGCCTTCAACACGTCGAAACACGAAGCGACAGGCTACAGCCCTTTCTATCTGCTCTACGCTCGCTCACCTCCACATACGCTGGACACTATCTTTCCTTTTGTCGTCCATGACGATTTAACAATTGCGGAAACTTTGTGTCGTGCGGAAGAGACACGTCGACTTGCCTGCCTACGTACACTGGCAGCGAAAGAGTCCTCCAAAACTCGCTACGACAGTCAACACAGGCATGTAACCTATGCCCCCGGTGATCTAGTGTGGGTGTGGACCCCAATACGCAGACGTGGCTTGAGCCAAAAGCTACTGGCACACTACGCCGGTCCTTTCGTGATACTTCCCGTCTCAGCGAGGTCAACTATGAAATTGCAGGTGTCACCACTAGTGGCCGACGTTCATGCAAGACAGAGGTGACGCATGTTGCCCGCCTGAAGCCGTTTACACGAAGGATGCAAGAATGACTCGCCCAGAGGGCTTCGTCTGAGACCGCAGGAATGATAAGAAGTATCACTATCAGGAAATACAAGGGAAGCGCGGGTAGAGAATGAAGACAACGTTGCCTCCACTGCGATCCCTCTGAGTGGGTACGAGCCATGGCGGTGGAGATCATCATCATTAGACGGTGATCGCGGACTCAGGGCCCACTAAAAACCCCCATTAATTTACCTTGCCTTGTGTAACAATATTAAATACCTGAAAAAGATCACAGGCAGGGGCTCTGATAGGACTCTTGAAAGGATTTCATCCTAGGAAAGAAGTGATGTGTCATTGACACATCTGTTGAAACTTGGAAGGTCAGAAAAGTATTTCAAGCGTAGTTATGTGACGTTTCTTGACAATACATGACTGTGACATTGCACACTTCCACACTGCACATGTGTCTGTTTCCTAACATACTTGCTAGCAAAGCCACAACAGGGTGTTTATCAATTTAAATTTTTTCAAATTTAGTGATTTTTCCAGGTTTTTCACATAGATTAAAAGCAAACTCCATGACCATAATGTCTTCTTGGAAAATGTGCGGTGGAAAGAACGCTTTAGCAGTAAAAAAGTAAAATAAGAGGCACTCATATAAAACAAATGAACACATTTTACACACACACTCATAATGTTGTGAGTGTATGTGGTAAATATGAAAAAATGTGTGTATCTGGTCAAAACAAAACTTGTGACCCAGGCACTGAGGAAGTTGGCTGTTTGGTTTTTGGAACAACCAGAACACAACCACACAAATAAAGCAACTGCAGCTGCAAGTTTGAAGGAGCCTGCGATAGTCCACCAGTGCAGCCAATGCTGCTAGGAAACGTAAAGGTGGCGCTATCTCGTGGCATTCGTATAAAACAAGGATGCAACAGCCCGGCCAGTTGGCTTACTGGAGCACATTCTAGTTCATTATAATGGCTATAGCCTGCAGGCCATTTACGATTGGATTAGATTATTTTGATCTAGACTGCTGTATTTACTAATGTTTTGCATCCCCGTCTCATTTGTACATGTCTAAAATATACTTTTCAGCAAAAAGGAGTACTTACGTATTTTATGCGACCTTGTCTTGACAACGACTAACAACAATGTCGCAACAACGAAACTGTACAGCAAAATTTACTTTATCTTTTCTTTCACTCTCTTTTTTACACAATGCACACATGCTTGTTGGTGTTTTATTTCTCTGGGTTCTGACACGTGGAGCACAATGAAAGTACTCAGACACCTGCAATAAAAGCTGCGGTAGCGTTTGAAGCGCTGATGTTTGAATATGGGGTGGAAAAAAGGAATCTGTCAGACCGCAACTGCTTCCCCGATTTCATAGGTAAATAAAAGATGCAGAATCCTGAGTTAGGCAAATTGGTGAGTGTTCACCGTAGAATATTTTACAAAGGAACGGGTTAGAAGCAGTCAGAGAGGATGACAGCGCTGATTTCACAACTGAAATTTATTTGGAAATGGAAAGAACATATATAGAAAATATTGACTCATCAAAACTATGCACATTTACACATGTGTTACAACACAGAATGATTCATGTCTTCTCTAAGACCTTATGTTCTTCATCTAGACGACTTTTACATGAAATAGGTACTTATGCACTTGTTAGATCTAATGAAAATGCTTCGGCTACTTCACACATGCGCTAATCAACATGTCAATATTTGATATTTGTTTTCTACAAGTGGGGCACACACAGGGTTGGGTAGTATCGCAATAGTATTTATAAGATACTTTTAGTGTCTGTATTGCTGTATCGAGGCACTTTTAAAAAATGTATTTGTATCTCAGTAGTGAAATACTTTTACGGTGTATCGCATGTATCGCGATACTATCCAGGACACGGGTATCTTGTTACTTTTTTTCATAAATGAGCTGAGACGTGTTGACAATGGGAAAAAAAATTTCTGCTGTGACCTTGGCAGTCCACGGCAAGATATGCACCCACCATCTCTACATTTCTGCTGAGGGCGAAACTGACTCCTACCTTCTTGAAAGCGAGGTAGTTGCTTTGCTACCCGCATCCCATGATGTGTTAGAATGATGGCCTGCTTCAGCGTGACAACAATGTTATACTGCTATATTGAATTCCAGCACAGATATTATCATTGTGAGGAGTATTGTATACTGCACAATGGGCGCCATTTTTTAAATGTATTTCCTCATGCCAATTGAACGAGTAGTGTTTGTTTTTCTCGTTTTTTTCCACTTTTCTTTTGCAGTGCCCAATTGAAAAACTGGAGCTTATTGCGGAAGCCACAAACCACCCAAAGAGAATGTGATGCCGTGTGCCATCTACGATACTTCTTTCTGCAGAGCATTTCTGAAAAACGCCAGCATGGCCAAACAGCGATTCGAAAGAGGTCTTTTTGAGTTTCCTTTCGCATTCCTTGTTTTTTCCGTTCTTAATTCTTTCTGCCTTTTCTAAAATGTTTCTAGAAAACACTAAACCTTCAACTGGAAGTTCGTTTGTTTATGGTTCCAGCACTCGCTTGAACTATGCTCCTTCTAGCATAACTAATAGTGTTGCTGTTGAGTTCCGGATTTCAGTGTACAACGCGTGTGACTGATGCTCTCATATGGCATAGTTTTTTATTGCAACTGATATCTGTAAATATGTGGTTATTAACAATTATGTGCAGTGTAAGCATCCTTTGTAATGCCTTAATGACACTCGGAGAATGGAGAAATATAATAAATCAATTTCATTTGCAAGTTTCAATGTGCTGCACATTTTAAATATGCTGCACATAACAAATGTTTGTATGGAGTATAACTATCCCCGACATAGACAAAAGTATTTTAGTATATGTATTCTGGAATACTTTTTTGTCTTTTTGCAAACGTATCTCTGAAATATCCTGTCACATGAATTACAAATTTATCTCAGTATCTGTATTTTATGCTTCCAAACCACACATTTCGATATCTGCATTCCAGAATACTTTTTCGGGCATCTCTGCCCAGCCCTGAGCACACATCCACATGGCCTACAACGAGCTGCCAAATTAGACGTGATTTAGCATCTGATAGCATTAGCACATGCTCTCTTAAGCACACGTTTATGTAATGCCCCATTTCACCTAAATATTCGCAGCTGCAAGACAGTGGAATCCCATAAACCACGCCAGTAGTGCAAGGAGCATATCTGTGGACATGACTGGAGACACATTTGTTCCCTTTCCCTGGCTGCTGACAAATGCTCTATCCACCAAAGTACACACATTATGCACTTTATTACGTGCTGAGAATGACATGTTTATGCAATAACGAGCACCAACATTTTTCAAACCATGTGCTATCCTGTGTATGTATGGAATAACTGCCTGCCTCTTTTTCTTGCTAATTTCTAGTGCACTAGAATCACAATGATAAAACTTCTCGATCTTTGAAATAAGTTTTTCCGACAAGGAGCAAATCACGTCACTCGGAAAGCCAGAATTTTCAAGGCGAGCAACTTGTGCATCAAATGCATGCGCCATAAGGTGCTCGCGTAACTTCTGAAGAGCGGCACCCAGCACAGTTGACGCAATGGCTCCCTGTATGGTTTTGAGTGGCCAGAATTAAAATTTAGAATTGGCTTTATGAATCTAGATTGGTATTGCTATATATGTGATCTTTTACGAAAGCCTGTCTTAAATCGAGAAACTGTAGCTCATCAATTTTTTGAAACTCCAAAGTGAAACGCTGACATTTCGTTTTCCTTAACATCTTTCTTTATATTAGCAACCAGTAAAGAGCAATTGTTAATGTCCAGTAGAACTAAGAAGTCATGGACATATCAAACAGCGTGTGATGATAACCAATTCAAATGCTTTTGCAGCTGCCCGTCTACATACCCAAGAAAAATATAACTAATTACAGGTATATTCATGATTCAATGCATATACCAGATTTTTGGACAAAATTATTTCCCTTCCAAGACACAACGGTAGAATTTAGGTGGCCTGCATGAGCTCTAAAAACGACGCAATAGAGATGCCACACTGGCACTGAAACAACAACTCATCATTATCTTCTCTTATGAACTGCTTTATACACTTCAAATCTTCACATTGGGGCAAACAATAATATAAATCTTTTACGTCTATACCGAATGCATTACGGCACAAAGAAGGTTGTTCACTTAGTGATAGGATGATAGATTCTGAGTTAGAAATTCTTAGCGGATCACAAGTCTTCAAACGCTCCGAATTTCTTTGAATATACTCTGAAACATTTATTTACCAAGTGTCTTTTTCTGAAACAACAGCTCTTAGTGGCAACATGAATCTTCACTGAAATAAAAACTTTTTTGCCTTTTTGCTTTTTTCACACTTGCCGCTACATGTTCCTGATTAAGCGTTAGTAACAGGGCATAAACTTATTCGTTCAGTCACCCGCTTTGTGCATCAACACTTTTTTTCAATAATATATACCCTAAAGGCCCATTCAGGCATTACGCAGGGGGTTTTAGTTATACAATAAATTTGCAAATCAGAACATTGCCATTATAAAATTAAAGTGGTAAACAATGTAAAATACAGTTCCATAGACAAAGATGCAAAAGGAAAAAAAAATTGTGGCAGGAATGAAAACTCAATAAGAGAGACACAGCTATAGTGCAAAAAATATATATACAGAAAATTGCCATGAAAAAAATTGCCCCCTATCTGCATATTTGACCAAAAATGTCGTCGAAAGACTATTGTATTTCGCCTGAAAGAGTGAATAGACAGAAATATTTATTTGATGTTTTGCACGAGAAAACTGGTGAATGGGATCCTGGAGGTGTTGCGTGAGACATGAGTGCCATCTGGCGGTAATTTCAGAAAACGAAAGGATGGCCTTGTTATAGCGAGCACGCAGCACGCAGCATGCGTGCAATCTTGGAGGCCATATTTTGTAGATTTCAAGACAGGTAGCAGCACAGTATCGTCTTAGCAAAGCGTAGGAGACTCGCCTTTCCATGCGAAGCGTCGCATTGTCAGCTGCAGTGCTTAGAATTACTTATTTATACCTTTTCTAGTATAAATAAACACAGTGCACAATATTGAAGTGTTGATATTGTGCCTCAAATATGCTCAATATTTGCTTTTTATTGACAATCGTACAAGTATGAACGCAGAAACTTGAGCAATACTGGTGGATGCTGTGGATGTGGTCGTACTTGAGCCTTTTTGCTGACAGACAGACCAAAATTTTTGCGTTGGAGTATCCCAAGCAAGACTATCATCTTTAAGGAGAAAATATATTTACAATGAAAGAAGAGTAAAAATAAGCACATACATGCACTTACAAACTCACACAGATAGGTAAGTCATATGTCCAAAAAAATATTGAATTGGTTTACAAAGGCGGCATGATCAATGAATCAAGCGATGTCGCCCGGCAGTGTGTTCCAGTGATGTGTGCTTCGAAGTAATGTGAGTGTTGATACATAATTGTGCGTACCAAAAAAGGCTGTATTTTGAATTGGTTGTCAATATGTTTCAAAATATTATGAGGTGTGTTTGTTCAAGCTTTACGAAGGCAGATTTACTACGATGAAATCTATGAAAATGCAACAGCGACGACAGTCTGCGTGTTTCAAGAAGGGGTAATGAAAGTGAGTGTGTAATATCTGTAGTGCTGCAGTTGCGAGAATACTACTTGGTGATAAATCCTGCTGCTTCATTTTGTATTGATTCTAGTTAATCGATGAGATATGATTGATGTGGGTTCCAGATGATGGATGCATATTCTATCTTTCAACGGACAAGTGTGTAGTGTACGCTAGCATTTTAGAGGTATAGTTCACCAAGTAAAGGTTTCCTTTAATAAATCCAAGTGCTTTTGACACCTCACTAGTTATGATATCGATGCGCTTATTCTAAGGCAGGTCAGAAGATAAATGAATTCCAAGATATTTAAACAGGGATACTTTTTCAATGGGGAGAGCTTGAATTTCATATTGACTCAATTCTGTTTTATGTGCTCTTGTAAACGTCATGGCCTTCGTTTTGGAAGTGTTAATTTGCCATGGTGACACCAAAATGCGAGTTTATTAGGGTCCAACTATAATGACTCGTTAGCTTGGGTACTGTCAATTTTTCTATAAATGATGTAGTTGTATGTAAATAATTTGATAGTAGATGACAAACCATGTCCAATGTCGTTGATGTAAATGAGAAACAAAACTGGTCCCATGATTGATCCCTGGGGAACACCAGACTTTGCATGTGAAAGTGAAGATGCATGTCCATCCACATAAATTGATTGGCTGCAGTTGCTCAGAAAATGATTTATTCAGCTTTTTTCCAAACCAGTGGCTACCTTATCATTATACATAGAGCCATCTAGAGTTGAAAGAAGCCTTCCTTGTCAGCAACCAAAACATGCAACTTAGCTTCCAGATGCGTCTCAGACAGCATGAACACCGTTGTGAGGAGTGACCAGGCTATGTACAACAAAGGCAAGCTGAAAAAGCCAGTAGGCTTTTTTTGTGAAGCTAAGTTGCGTGTTTTGGTTACCTTCATGCTACCTTCATTTACGTACTCTTCTATGAACATAATGATAAAAAATACTCATGGATTTAATAACACCATCTCAAGAAATGAAATGAGAAGAGAGTGTGCTACTCTTGAAATATCTGCAATAAGTGCATAGCGGAGGACGTTTGCAGCTGCATCGCCAATAATAATAATAGCAATAATATTATACAAGGCAAGACATAGCCCAGCAAACCTCTTGTGATGGCAGTTCTAACATAAGCACCAAACTAAAAAACCTTCAAGCCAAGCCGAATTTGTGGCCACGACAAATATGCACAAATTTACCGATGTGAGAAATGCTGTGCTTGGAAAGTCAGATATGATATGTGATATGTAGAAGGAACATACATCAAAATAGTGCATGTACCAACATGGAAGCTAAGGAATGCTTTAGTCAATGGGAAGAATAAGCTGCCGAGCGAACTTTCTGTAGTCTTCTTTACACTGTAGTCTGCCACGAGTGTGACATGTCAGTCTATGAGACCTGTGATTTCAATGAAAGAGTTAAACAACACAACAGTTCAAAATGAAGTCACCAAATCATGGGTGGCCTTGGATGCCCTCGCTGAACATGCGGAATATACAGGCTTTCAAATTGACTGGTCAAGCAACCGTGTTCTGGTCGAAGAAACAAGCTTGCATCATGCCAGCACCTGGAATCCCTGCACATTCACACAGCTGCACATATACTCAATAAGATTTATGGAACGCTGACCATATACTTTTGGTGCTTACATCACGCACCTAGTCATACTTAAATACGATGTACCTTTCTTATGGCTGTCATTCAGAACAATATCAGGTGCCCAAACATCAGTAAACTTTGTGTTATTTTGGTCGGTGTATCCTTTTGTTTGTACACTAAGAAGAAACAGTTATGCATTGCCTTTTTTAGGCCTCTTCTAGCTGTTCACTGTAGTTGCAGTCGAAGGAGTGACTTTTTGAGTATTGATCAAGGGTAATGCTTATTTTTGTGATGGTGGCACAGACTGCCGCCAGTTTCCATGAATTAGCCAGGTTTTACCAAAGTTCCTACAGTTTTCCAGCAAGGCCCCAATTCCCCGACTTTCCCAGGTTGGTAGACACCCTGCACAAACAAAGATAGATGGCAGTTAACTCGCGTCCTGTTCCCTGTCTTATGCAAGTGTCATTCTGCACTTTATTACCTTAGAAGTACTTGCTGCTAGGCAGGTTGGTATAACATTATTAGGGAAAATTCTAGACGATGCGAATGTGTGGTGCAGTGTAAATATTTTCTGTAGTTCAGCTGCGACCGATGCTCTTTTTCTGTGCTTTTTCATTTTTCCAGTGGTGCTTAGGCATCTATAATTTTCCCCCTTAGCTTAATTACCTCCCTGAAGCTATGCATCACTCTTGCCCATTAAACAACCATTGTTAAACTATTGTATGTGGCATTGTTGATTGCAAAATACCTTAAAGTATATTGCTAAAGCTCCTGCAGCATCACCGGCTTGGATGTGACTACCAGTTCACCATTTATAGGACCCGAAGGTATTGACATTTTCATATATCTGTTCGCACAGCGCTTCATTGGAGTCATGCAAGCTTAAAGTCATGGTGCTCCCACAAAGAAATTTTTTCTTCCTGTGCTGTGACCAACGGGAAAACTATGTAGACAATAATGAAAAGAGATCACAAATAGGCTTAGCTGTGTGATGTCTGCCTCAATAAAATGTAATAAATTAATGCAAGTGTGCTTATATTACCATGGGTGCCAGTTATTACTACTTTGATATGAATCTCTGCTCGCTCCACCATGCTGTTCCTAAGTGTGTACACAGTACTTGCCTCTGAGACAGCATTGCCAGAACTAACTTCACTGTCACAATCTTGAACAGGTGTGCAACAAAGCATGCGCCAGTGCAGAGAACACAAGAGAAGTGGTCACTGCTTGCATGTTCAAGGTCGTATGCACGCACACCGACTATGATTTGCAGTGTCTACATTTTGAGTGGAGTATACATCGTGATGGCGGGAGCCATCTCTGTGGTCACCAGCTAGACTGTCACAATGTGCATATTGTTGCTTTCAGACAACTGTTTAGGACAAAAAAGGGGCACCGTAGAAAAAAATATATTTTTAGGCTAATGTGAGGGCTTGTGGTGAGGAGACTCTCAAAAGGTATATAGTGGTGTCATCCTGCAATAGAGAAGCAACATTTATACCTAGTTTATGTTAGTAGGAGTCTGCTAAACATTGGCCATACAAGCTTGTGGCTAGAGAAGGATGATGTCCAGAAGATGCCCTCCTGAAATGTTAACCTGCACCGTCCTCCCTTGCCCTTCTTGGTGCACTGGAATTTTTGCCCTATAGGTACTAATTCCTTCAGTGGGTACTCTTGAAGGGCTTCTGAATAAGCTCACTCTTACCACCTGCTTTACCCAAGGGCAAATCCTACTGTTGGAACTTGTTTGCTTGGCAGAATTTTTAACAGGAAAAGAAGCTTCACTCGTTACACAAATAAAGCTACAGCATTGCAAGATTACTATGATGTTATGTACACAGACCTCCCACATACAACTCACTAAAATGTCACCAATTACCTCTATGGTGAGCCTGATTATGCCTTAAGACAGCATGTAAGTTTCTTGATCCTATACTTTTTAATCAGTACATGAACCTTGAAAAAACAAGATCGTCACGTGCAGTGCATAAAACCAGTGCTTATGAAGTGCAATGATGCCATCGGAAGCATCAGCAAAAGTAAATTCACCCTGCTGGAAAGCAAATTGTGCGTGAAGCCTGTAAATGTACTGTTAACAAAGTCTTCTCGACAACTTCATTACTTCTACTTTGCAATTTTTATAATCCTGTCTCTTCATACCTTGCTGTCAACCCACAAAATTGACCTATGAGGGTTACTCATATGACCATGCTCATTTAACATACCTGCAAGCCTCAAGCTAACATAATAAAATTGAAGACATTAATAAATTAATGCTCTCTGCCTACTCACCCCTTCAAAAAAAATTTTAGCATCCCCTTCAACCTGTTTTTTTAAAGACTCAACAGGCACAGTGACGTGACTCATGAAGGCATATCCGGAGCTTGCGGTGCAACTAAAATCTTTTTGGAGCAGCATAAAAGCTGCCTGAAGCTTTTAAGCTAAAGCTTGTTGCACCAAATGTTTACAGGGAACTAGTTCATGAACATATGCGTGCATGTTCACTTCAACTTCTGCTCAACACAACGTAGGCTTTCTGCTTTTTGCAGACATCCCCAATTTACATAAAGCTACCTAGCGCTTTCCGGGAATTCACACGGCATTTGTAATTACTCTGGCTTTCAACTATAGTTTAGCTTACAATATTGAATCCCGGACTGGTAAGACTATTTATGCATTGTATTACTTTCCCAAAAAAAGCGTCTGATTATATTAATGCTTTTATTAGTACAACCTAATCGTTCAATCTGTGGAGAAGTGGTTGCTGTCATCGTTTATGTACAGAATATTTATGTCCCTGATTAATGAGCACTTCATAAAAAAGGGTTTTGTAACTGGTCCTTACTGCCAATTATTTATTATGGCTTGACAAATTTAGAGTTATTGGGGAGTAAGTAGTTACACTTGGCAACTGTTTGACATGTACAGTCGTCGAGGTCGAGAAGCCCAGCCGAGACATACCGGAATAGTGGAACACCATGCTTTCTAGTAGAAGTAAAAGTGATTGTACATCATTCGGTACTGCTGATAAAACTTGCCCACTGTATGGACTTGAAACTTGAGCACCTTGTATGAAATATTTTGAAAGTAAACTGTAACAAATAGGACCACAAATAAAAATAACTAAGTGGTCTGTTCTATGCAGGTACTAAATTACTGTATTTAATACAGTAAAGCAAGACTGTTGTCCAAGCACAACTAGCTCATTATTACTTTTATCTGACAGTAACCACAACAGTTAGAAAACTATTTGGCCGAAGTCACGTGGTAACTTTTGTAGTATAAGCGGGTTCAGATTGTTAAGAAAGTTGGTGCCCAGCAACGTTTTTAACTACATTGCACGTTCATGTCCACTGTGATAACATCTTCAAATCGCAGGGGTAACGTATGGATTTCAAGCGTATACCATATACTTACTCCCTGAGAGAACACAACAACGAAGAGTGCACGCATGCTTGACACAAATAATGAAATTTATGAAAAAGATGTAGCAGGTTTTGTCGCTTAGAGCAGATCCCTGCAGGCACTTACATAATTCCTACCTCATTATGCCAACAAGCAGCCCGTGTAAAACGTTCGAACATGCGCTATTATGTCGGGTCGTAACCAGTTTCCTCTAACCACCTTGCACTTAGTTCTGGCACGACATACGTTTCAAGGATCCTTTCTCTTGCAAACTGTGTGAGTAATTGTAGACCATTCTTCAACAGTTATTTTTGTGCTTGCTCGATAGGAAAACATGAGCTACAAATTTTCTAAGTTGCTAAAATATGAATGGTAATTGAATTGTGAATGGTAATCTACACCAGCCTTAGCATATATTTCCTTTATAAATCATTTTCAATTTGAGGCATGGCACAAATTTTGAAGTACGACTGAAGCCTCTCATATGCATGTTTTGTTTATTTGAATGTGCCATTTAACAATCTTGAATTAATCCTGCAATGAACTAACATCTGAATGCCTTGCGAATTGCCTGCCACAAATATATTTTACTACGTAAATTGTTCTGTGCTTGTTACACAAGCTGAAGATGATGACGATACTGACTGCCGCATCGTAACTGATGAGGCAGAGGATAGCGCGTATACAATTTAGGTGCACACACGAGGCCCAATGTCAGTGCTACATTTCCAATTTAAACACGAGCGCGCGCAATATGTATGCTTTACCGCAATACACAACATGCACTTCACCGCAAGGCACGACTGCCTTGCGGCACTGTTAATTTCAAGAAGACGCTTAAGGTGGCAATTTTGAGCGAATATTTATAGTGCTCCCAGCATATCTTCAACTTTATTTCTTTTTTTCTTTGTATACACCTAAAAGACATAGCTTAGAAACCGTTTATCGTAATCGCTGACAACATATTTAAGCCACTTGGAAAATACGTCGTGTGGACGCCTGGTAATTTCCATCGCTTCCAACTTGTGCAATTCCTGTCTCACGCAGTTATGCAAAAGAAGCTTCAATGAAAGTTTGGCGCAAGCATACACTTCACCGAAGCGACACATCGATCCTTACGCTACACACGCACTTACCAGACATACACGTACGGCATACATTCACAAATAGCATAACACACGGTGTTCATGATCGGGCAAGTCGTTACCCACATTGCTTATAGATAGTATTACAGAACGAAACCACGCATCCATGTGCAGAGGCGGTTCTCGCGAAGGCTCCCGGCCAAGCAAAAGACCACGGATAAATAACCACCGCACGGTAAAGATCCTTACAAGTAGTGAGGAACCTTAGGCCTCTCGTTCCCACCACCTAACGTCCCCAAAAAAATGTCCTACACGGCGATTCTGTCCGCCGTCTATTTATACGTTTTCAGCCAAGTCAAGCTGGTTTTAAGCGGCTATTGGGTGAACGAACGCTTTTGCCTCGAAAAGGTTTCGTGCCACCCGATGGCAGCAGACGCGGCCCCACGGATGAAGGAAAAGGTGCGATGGATCTAACCAAGGAGGTTATACTAAACTTTCTGAAGTGGCGGAGGGCTCCGCGGCTGGACGCCACGCGCCGCCATATTGCTCAGGGCAGAAAGCGGTCGAACGCATTGTAACGCGTGCATGTGCGTGCGGCCTCTCCGTTGTTTTTCTTGAGTGCGGTGCCTCTAATCGAATGAGGCCGCTGTGGCAGACGACTGTGACCTCTTCTGAAGACGATGGTGGGCTCTTGCGCAGCATTTGGCTGCGCAAATCGCGTGAAGCAAACACCGGGGATAACTTTTCACGTGTAAGTAGCGTGCTTTGCTCGCTCGCTTTCCCTCGCATATTTTTGCGATTACGAATGCATTCGCGCGTACAAGCATTTCCCATTACGTCCGGGTGCCATGGAGACACTGTGAAACATTTTTGTGCTTTGCAGGTTCCCAAAGACTGCGAATTGCGCAGTGCATGGGAGCGCGCTGTGAGGCGAGAAGGTTGGACTCCGAAGAAGAATGACGTCTTGTGTTCAACGCACTTGAAGCAGACTGCTTCGATAGAACAGGGCAAACAACGAGACTACGAGCTGGTAGCATCCCTACCAAGTTTGCAGCGTTTCCAGCGCACCTACAAAAGCCAGTGAGTACGCTTCGTGAGCTCTTCGTTTACCAAATGTAGTTATTGTAGCGTTAGCTCCGCATCTCTGGGATTTTCAGTTTCTAATATTTAGTTGCGCATTCGCTCTAAATGCCTAAATTTCTGACGCTGTCGCGTTATTCCTCTTTTTGCGTAGGAGAAGAGAAAACGAGCTCCTCCAAAAAGTCGGGAGATGCCTTCGCCTCAGGAGCCTGTTTTGGATGAAGCTGCCGAAGTCTCCCCCCTGCAAACTTCCCCCCCGAAGGAGTGGTACAAGCAGAAAGTGCATGAATCGGCGAAAGAGGTACAGCAGCTGAAAAAGAAGGTCAAGACGTTGCACCAGAAGAAACGGAGACTTTCAAAACGCATTGATGCTTCTCAGGATTTGATTGAGCAGCTAAAGGAGCAGAACCTTTTGTCGGAAAAAGGGTTGGAGGTTTTCCAAGCGTCATTTTCTCCGGATATCCAGCAGCTTCTCAAGAGAACTCATGAAAAGACGAACAAATACCCCCCAGAATTAAGAGCATTTGCACTGACGCTTCACTATTATTCGCCAAGGGCTTATGATTATGTGCGAGCTAAGTTTAACAATGCTTTGCCAAACCAGCGAACTCTTCGCGAATGGTACAAGGCAGTGAATGGTGATCCTGGCTTCACCTCAGAATCATTCGAGTTTATCAAGAACATAGTGCAAGGAAGAGATGAGCCACTGGTCGCTGCCATAATGGTTGACGACATGTCTATTAAAAAACATGTCCAACTTGTGGGCAACAAAGTTTTCGGATATGTCGACTTGGGCATGGAAATGCCAGATGACAGCCTCCAGAAGCAACGAATGCCTGTGTTTTCATGCTGGTGGCACTCAATATGAGGCTGAAGGTGCCCCTTGGGTATTTTTTCATTGATTCTCTCTCTGGTTCTGAAAGAGCGCAGCTAACGAAAGAGTGTATCTCGCGCGTGACTTCAGCAGGTGTCATAGCAGCATCACTGACTTTTGATGGAGCGGCCTCGAACTTTTCAATGGCCAGTTTTCTTGGTGCTGATCTCCGCTGTCGTTCTCCGGGATTTAACACCTCATTCCAGTGCTTAGAAGATTGCCCAAGCAAAGTATTTGTGATTCTAGATGCCTGCCACATGATCAAGCTTGTGCGTAACTGCTTGGGATCAGTAAACCACCTCACTGATATTCAAGGGCGCAAAGTGAAGTGGTCATACATTGAAGCTCTTGAGGCCTTGCAACAAAAAGAGGGCTTGCACCTTGGAAACAAGCTGACGAAAGTTCATCTGGAGTGGGCAAAGCAAAAAATGAAGGTTCGACTGGCTGTGCAGACCCTTAGCTCATCTGTTGCTGATGCATGGACTTCTGCGGAGTATAAACTGAAGCTTCCCCAGTTCAAGGTGCCCACGCAACAGCGGAGTTCATTCGAATCTTTGATCGCCTCTTCGATATTCTGAACTCGAGGAACCCTCTGGCGCGATCATTCAAAGCCCCACTGCGGCAGCAGAATGCAGCTTCTTGGAAATCGTTCTTCCACGAAGCCGAGGAGTATATTAGGGGGCTGAAGGATGCAAGTGGGCGACCAGTGATAGATGGACTGAAAAAAACTGGGTTTGTTGGCCTCATCATTTGCATTCGAAGTGTCACTGCCCTTTTCGATGCCCTTGTGGCCACGAAAATTTTGAAGTATCTGTTGACGCACAAGATGTCGCAAGACCATTTGGAAACGTTTTTTGGTTGTGTGAGGGGAAAGGGGGGATACAACAACAACCCCACAGCCTGCCAGTTCAGAGCCGCCTATAAGCGCCTCCTCTTCCACACAGAGGTAACATCGTCTGACGCTGGGAACTGCTGCCGAGATGTGGTGTCTATCCTGAACATGTCCAGTGCTGTCAGCCTTGCCGAGTCACCAACAGCAGTTACGTCACACAGGAGGTCGTCGCTTCTGGAGCCTGTGGATGATGAACATGACTACACTCATCGTGTGGATCTCCCCCAGAGCCTTTCAGCGGTGACGAGTGCTGTGTGCCGTATATAGCGGGATTTGTGGCTCGCAAGGTGCGGTCTGTCACGAATTGTGAGGAGTGCTGTGCTGCGCTGGAATCAAGCGAAGAACCAGACCTTGTCAGAGCAAAAAACAGAGGTGGACTTGTCGCACCATCCAAGGACGTCTTAGAGATCTGCAGTATTGCAGAAAAGGGACTGCGAGTACTACAGCATGAATGCAAGAATTTGAAATCCCTTAATACTAGCTCAGATAGCCTTTTGGTACATGTGATGACTGCAGTGTTTGAAAAGCATTGTTCGCGCAGCTGGAGCCTCACCTGCTGGACTGTGACCCCCTTGATAACCATATATAGCTTATCAAAGAAAATTGCCAGCGTGTACATCAGAACAAGACTTCATCACATTTCTAGGAGAATGAACCAGGAGAACTGTAACAAAACGTGCGCACACTCCTAACAAGAGAGATTATTTTCAAAAATCTCTAAGTGCGAGAACTTGATTGATGTGTTTTTCTATTTAATTTAGCTCACTGTTAGTGTTTGATGCATTTGTTCTTTTAGTCAGAATTTTAATTTTTTGCTGGAAGATTTAACGTTTGGTTTAGTCAAATGCATCTGGTGCTGAATGTGACTAACTGTAGGGTTTAACGGGCCGACGCATTGCAGGCAATGAGCCTTGCCGTAGTGGAGGGCTCCGGATTAATTTTCACCATCTGGGGATCATTAACCTGCGCCGAAATCTCGTTTTCGCTTTTCGCCTCCATTAGAAAAGTGGCCGCCGCGGCCGGTAACCGTGGTGCTGAATGTGGACAAGTGAATAAATATGGTTGTACCGTGAACCTTCAGTTTCCTTTATTGCGTTATTGGTTTCATATTTTTGTTTTCGTCTCCAGCTAGCATTCTACAACTTCTCCCGCTCTTAAATTTTATTTTCGTTGCATCTTCTCGAGCGGTACTTCTGCCGTGAGACAACAGTGTAAACATATAATACAAACTGATATCCTATCGCATCATCTTTAACTCTCAGTGTAAGTGTCAAGAAAAAATAAATAGGATGTATATTAGTCGTTTCAAAGTTCCCTCGCGTCCTAAGAAAAATAAAGCGGCCCTTTCATTGCTATTACAGAAGGCACGGCTGCAAGCGTTACGGGGCACAACGGCGGCACAAGGCAGTCGCCGCCTCTTCTGCCCTGAGCAATATGGCCGCCGACGGGTTCCGGCTTCACTCCGATACATGGGCGGGTATGCGG